>CAVMJV010000079.1:650000-1005000 GCA_963681835.1 Meloidogyne enterolobii | reverse complement strand
CAATTAATGTTTTTCTCGCTCTACCTAAAGTGAAGAATAAAAAATTAAAAAAATAATTTTTGATACAAACACAAAAATTCAAAAGAATCCCCAGAAAATTTTTACCTACGGACATAGGTAAAAATTTTTTTGAAGTTAAAATAGTTCTCGCACCATTGCAAAACACTCAAAGCATGTCTAGCATTACAGGAATACTCGAAAAAACACACAACCATGGGACCATAAATTAAGTGCCGAATTCCAAAAACTATGTAGCAGGTAACAAAACTATCAGAGGTAAATGCCTAAACCGAATTTAAATGATAAGCAGATAAACTGATAGGATGATGAGCTATATAGCAGATCTATCTGGTCAGAATGAATGGAAGGATATGAACGTGTGAGGTGTCATTCGACTTGCTCGAAGTTGAGTCAAACTAGGGGCGGGAGAAGTCGACCGATACTTATACTCGATCGAAAATCTCAAAACCATAGGGTAAAAAACCCATACAACCTCATTTTTGAGTGAAAAAACGGAATTTGTAAATAATAGCTCAATCGAAAGAGCTCTTCGACTGAGTTGAATGACTCCTCATACATCCATATCCGTTCACTCATTAAAAATCGAAAACAAAATTTTCGGAAAACCAAACCCCAAATTTTAAACTAAACCTTGATGGATCATCCATTATTCACACAGGTTGGAAAACCATTGCCAAAATTCAAATCCACCTTCTGAATAATGAATAAATTGAAGAAGCATAGAAAACATGTATCTGAAAAAACAAATTAATTAAAAAAAATCAGGTGAGAGAATGCAAAAATTTTAGAAGGGAAACAGAGATAATCGAAAACATGAAGAAGTAAAGGAAGCCATTTTTGAATTTGAACAAAAGAATGGTTTTTCTCTCTTTCTCTAATCCCCTTACTATTTCATTTTCGTTGGGGCAGGACACTTTGTCGCGGGGGCAGGACACTTTGTCGCGGGGGCAGGACACTTTGTTTAATTTTCCTGGATAAATTAAGCTATCGCGAAACTATTTATTTAAGTGTTGCATTAGTCTAGCTTTCCAACTTTCATATTCATTAGGCGTATAAATTTTCCGAGACTTAAGAATAACCGAGTAAAAATGTGTTTTTCATTAAAAAAAGTTTTTAAAATGAATTCCCAATTTTTAAATTTATTTTAATCAAATTAAAAGTTTAAAAATTTTTATTAAAAAGTTAATAAAAACAAATTCCAGCTAGCCGGATTCGAACCAGCGACATCAGGATCACCGCTAAACAACTACAGTCCCACGCTCTACCAACTGAGCTATAGCTGGACATATTGGAATTTTTCTATTCTTCACTTTTGTAAGGCGGACTTTGATCCGGATGGGCAAGGATGGAGAAAAGGAACTTTAGTTCCTTTGGGAAAGGATTGAATAAGGGGAGGAGAATGACAAATAAGGCCTTAGGATAAAACTAAGTGGAAAATAGTGAAAAGCGGATCAGTCGACTGTTCAGCAGTCCGTTGGAAGGTAATCAATAGAGAAGTGAATAACCGGCCGAAGAAGCTGAGAGCTTATTCATTAATCCTGCAGAAGAAGCCTAGAGCTTATTAATCAGCGCATATTATTCCAGGGTAAGTCGGTCTCGTAACCGACCAGCATTATACAAGCGCATAGAAAGGCCTACCCTCCGCTCCGCTATATACTCATCGGCATCGCCTCTCGGGACCCTTAACATCGCACGCAACCCGCCCAACATTCCAATACCATCCTGGCCCAGCACAAGCTTTACTCTTTTGAATGTAAAAATTGAGAAAAATAAATGTTTTAAATTTTTTATAATTTCATATTATAAGTACATATATGTAGAGACATGATTTTTAGGCAAATGCCTGTTTTTTTCCCAAATAGGCCTGATGCTGAAATGTCCAAATCACGATTTTTATGAAATCTGCTTTCTAACTAATTTTGTAGTTTCCTAAAATAGATATTTAAACTTTTTTGGGAAAATGCTCTATTTTGCCTTTTTCAGCATATTTTGCATATTTTTACTAAAATTTGCGAATTTTAGGGCATTTTTTGAGAAAATTCTGTCTAAAAACTTGAAAAGTAATAACTGTAATAATAAGTTGGTGAAAAGTAATAACTAAAATTAGAAATGGTACAATTTACGAGGAAATCGTAAATTTTGAAGCACAAAAATTAGAGACCGGACGGTACCTCATTACGACGGTATTTTTCGGTATTCCGTAGCTTTAGTACTGTACGGAAACCCTATAAAATTTTTTCAAAAAATTGTTGTCAAAAAATTTTTTTGTGGAAAATTTTCTTCAGAAAAATTTATGAAATTATTTTTGAAAACAAAATAATTAATATAAATTAATTTATATGTAATTCTAATCGTCAAAATCAAGTTATTTAAGAGTTTATTGCTTAGATTTATCTTTTTTGCTAAAATTTAGTCAATTTAAATCAGAAAATCTCGAAAAAATACTGCCTATTCTGCCTTTTTTCGTATTTTAGTGCCTATTTTATCAGTTTGATAGTGCCTATATAGGCGCCTATTTTAACTTTATCGTGCCCAAAAATCCTGTCTCTACTAATCATAAAAAGTTTTAAAAAATGAAGTTTTTAATTTTTGAATTAAAGCTCCCAAGGTGTAGTACAAGTACGAGTACGATCAAAAAATAAAGTTGGTGAAAAGTAAAAACTAAAATTAGAAGTGGTACAATTTCCGAGCAAATCAAAAATTTCAAATCACTAAAATTAGAGACCGGACGGTACCGTATTACAACGTTATTTTTCGGTATTCCGTAGCTTTAGTACTGTAAGGAAACCCCCCCCCCCTCCCTATAAAATTTTAAAGTTTATCGGCAATTTTCGGTATTTCAGTACGTAATTACGTTCAGTAGGAAGTTCCGGTCTCTACATAAAATGAATGCAAATTTTTTTTCTAAAATCTAAATGAATCCATGTTTAGTTGTGTTAGATAAAATAATTTCCCAAATAAAATCGCTGTTTTTTCTATGGGTTTTCTTTAAAAATTCTTCACTCAGAATCACTATCAGACTCTACTACATTTAAATCAATCGCCTTCCCCTTTCGTTTAGGATCATCAGAACGCTGTCCTGTTTCATAAGCAGTTGAATGTTCTGGACCTGTTGGCTCTAAATATTTAAAATTAAAAAAAGTCAGGCGTGTCGGGCTAACACGGAACAGACAAGTCAGGGAACGACAAGTCACGGAATACTCTGCATGTACAGTATTGTTCGGTTTTAATTTTGCCAGCATTCAATTTTGCCGTTATATTAAGAAATTATTATCCAAAAATGATAAATGATGATCTTTGGAAACTACATAGATCTAAAACGATTAATTCTGAGGTTAGAACTAGAGTTCAGCGGTATCGGGATTTAGACAAAAAATCGGGAGCAGAATTGGTACAATTCTTTTTTTCATGAGATGCGACTGGATTGTACCAGATCTACTATATGATTTTTACACTTTAATGATTGACTCTATCTTTTTTTTGTAAATCTTTACAGCCTGTTAAAAAATTTTATATAAATTTTAAAAATTTAAATTACAAAATAATTAATTTTAAAGCAAGGAAAGAAAAAAATAATTCCAAGGTTTTGCCTTGCAAACTTCTGATTCAATGCTAAATACATGAGTGCCGCACGTAGAGGATTCAAAGTTGCAGACCGACTTTTGAGCAAAGAAATTAAAATGAAGATACATGCATAATTAAATAAGTATATCAATTGAGGCACATAAAATTCTTAAGACTTTTATTTAGTTCTTTATTCTCTCTAATTAAATCGGCCTGAAACGGATTATGTAAAAAATGTGGGGATTATGAGTGATTAAGATGCCTATGAGGGGTATTGGGGGAGTTGGTGACAATGCAGATATCCGATGATTGGGGAGAGATATCCATGTTTTTAGGCCATCCGTATGTTGGAACTAGATCTACAATTGAATTATAATTCAGTTTAAAATAAGGTTTTTTGTCCAAATTTATTTGTTTTTCTTCAACTTAGATATTCCATAGGCTGTTTTTTTGGGGGAAATAAGTTATTCAAAAATAATCTTTTTTATACCCTATTATAATTTGTTTATTGTAAATGTCGATTTAATCATTTAATATGCAGATTAATATGTTGTATATTTTCGTATATTTTTAATTTGCTCTAAGCTCGTTTATATGTATAGGCTGAAAAATTACCCTTTACCCTTTAATTAAAGGAAAACTAACCGAAAAAACGTAATTTATTTTGCGGTTAAGGAGTTATTGTATAAGTGAATTTTTGGAGATAAGAGGTTTGATATCGGGTGATAAAAGGGGTTCTAAATTGATCAATGGTGATTTAGATGATATCAATGGAATAACGAAGAATATACGTTTTGCGGAAAAAAAGAAGGAGTAAGAGATTTTACTCCAACTCCCAATTAATCCATCATTTTCTCAAAAATAACCCATTTTTCTTTCTTTTTAGCGCCGCAGGCAAAAATTTTGTGAACTTCGGAAGGCCAAGTGAGAAATGCCAAGTTTTGTCAGGCCAAATCCCAAGACTAAAAAGGAAGAAATATTGCACATTGGCCTTCAATATTTCAAAATTTTGCCTCCGGCGGTGAAAAAGGAAGAAACTCACTTATAAAATTATCTATGGATTAAATGAGATATCAGATACTACAAGAAAATATAAAAAAAATCCTAATAATCTTCAAAAGCCCACAAAAATCCGCAAATCCGCATTTTTAAAAATAATCCTCATTGACATATCAAAAAATTACAAAATGACAAAAATCCGCAGATATTGAAACCCTGGTTTAACCTTGTTTACATATCTTAATCCACATATTCTTGAATTCAATTATTAAAATTATTATACAACTCTACCATAATAAAGTAAAATGCATACATGCACAAAACTGTTTTTTAGCAAAATTTTTTTCGAAATTCTGAGATTAAGTTCGAAAAAAGCAAGATAAGCAAAATTTTAAACTATCTCTGATCAAATTGAAAAAAGACATTTTTTTAAAAATTAAAATTTAAAACAAATTTTTCACAAGTTTAGCTAAATAACTTAGCTGAATAAAAATCTGTTTGTTGTAAAAAAAGTTTTTAAAATGAATTCCCAATTTTTAAATTTATTTTAATCAAATTAAAAGTTTAAAAATTTTTATTAAAAAGTTAATAAAAACAAATTCCAGCTAGCCGGATTCGAACCAGCGACATCAGGATCACCGCTAAACAACTACAGTCCCACGCTCTACCAACTGAGCTATAGCTGGACATATTTGATATTTTCTATTTTTTACTTTTGAATGAAGAAATTGGGAAAAAGAAATATTTTAAATTTTTTATAATTTTATATTATTCTATAATTTTAAACATATTATAATATAAATAATAATTAATAAATATTGTTAATTTTTTATTTATATATTAACACGTATAGGTATTTTAAATATAATAAAGTGTAAATTTCAAAATTACCACATTAGATCCTGTCTAGCCCCGATTTTTACTAAAAATCATAAACGATCATGTCTTTTTTTGCATTTTACTATTATGCTTAGAAACTAAAATTTTTTGAAGATCGTTTATTTTAATTGCCTCATTTATTCTAAATATGTATATCTCACCCCATGAAAATGGAGAGCCCCCGAAGATGGGAAAATTAAAATATTTTTGGGAATTTAAGAGTGTAGGTAGATTGGAGAATTTTGTACAGATATTTTTATGTGATCAAAAGCTTTGATTCAATATGTTGACTAAACGTCTCGGAAATTTAGGAAAGTTAACATTGGGCACCTTTGAATTTTTGTTTCCAGGTACTAAATATTTTTGTGTCATTAAATGGAGGTCTGACTAACCGATACCACCTCCTTTTTATCATTATCATAAGATGGGATTTTAGCTACAAAGGATATATGCATTATGAATGACAGCCTAAATTTATTTATTATTTTTCAATCCACAAATTTTGAAATATCAAAGTTTTATTTTTAAATTGTTCCCTGCTTCGATGCATTCAACTTTACATTTTCTTATAAAGATAAAAGAAGCAAAAACAAAAAAAACTTCAACGGAAGTGGAGAAAGTTGAGCAGTCAAAAACAAACAAAAAAGAAGAAAAATTCTTTCCGTTATCATCTTTTATGTTTTTTTCTTCGTAAGCAACAACGCCTGCGCATTCAAGAATATACCTACATATTTATTTTAAGAGAGAGAAAAGGATCTACTAAGAGAAGAGGATTTGAGGGGGATATGGAGGACTTGGCTAGTTTGGCTTTAAATAATTGGCGTGATCTGCTTTCATTACTAAATAAAATTGTAACTCTGAAAGGATTGATGATGTTGTTAGAATATTCTAAAACTAAATAAATGTTTAGTAGTCCGGCCACTACGGGGGCGGTCCTGAGTATTTCCAAGCTCATGATATCGTTTTATTGCTTTGGAAACCAACATACGACAGATATCGAGCCGTCTAGCAATTGACATTTTCGAACATTTTTAAAATACAAAGAAATAATAGAAGCACGATTTTTTAACATTCAGTAAAATTTTTACTTTATGAGATAGAAAAAAATTTTCAAGATAAAATTTGTAGAGCGCGAATCATAGAATATGGGAAATCTAAACAAAAAGCAACATATAAAGTAAATTTTAAGATAGGACAAAATAAAATTTGTCGCCGAACTTTTGCCCCACCCTGTAGTTTACGATAGCTACAGATATTAATTCCTCGAAATTTATTTTACGTTTTATATTAATTTGAATGTTATAAATTAATTCAAATTTGATTCCAAAAATAATATCCGATCCGTTAAAGATTTTCTTCAAAAAAATTATTCTTATTTCGTTTTCCTCTTCATATACTAATTCAAAATTAAGATTAACTATGTAAATGTAAAAAACAACAACAAAAAAGAAAATAATATTCTGAAATTTTAAAAACTCCTTCCTAAAGAAAACTGTTCTCTTTGAGTAAATCGGGAAAAAATATTTATCACAAAGCTCATTTCTCTCCCTCACCCATTTGCGCCTAAATATACTTTATCTTTTAGAGATATCTGTTCCTAGTAAAATAATTTTTCTCTTTTATTGTAGTTTTTTACTATTCAAACACAAAATCCTCACTTTAGTCAATGTTAGCTTACAAAAATAAAAGTAAAGAAACATTAGTTTAACATATATTTAACTTTTTTTTAATTATTTCAAGTCAAAAGAGTCCCCTAAATTTTTAAAAAATATTTATTTTATAGTGTTTTTATTGTTTTAAATTCTTGCCAGAAAATAAAAATTTCTCAATTAAATTTTTAAAATAATATGGAAGATGAGGTTGGTTTTTGAAAAATAAGTGATAGGAAATCCAATTTTAGAAAATTTTAAAGAACTGATTTTGAAATTGAGTGTTTAACAATTTCCGAAAATTTGGGGCATATACTAGGGATCGGTCAAAATTAAAGATTATGAAGTTTAGTGAAAACTTTGATTTAGAATATTTTTTCGAGCTTCTGAAATTTACTGCATAAAATACAATTAAATTTTTGAACCAAATTTTACCTTTATTAATTCTGATCCTTAGCTCATTCTAACAAATAACTTTTTCCTGTATCAATATCAAAGTTAGCTTGGTAGATAAAGCTAGCTGGGCTATAGTTATTATCCTTCGGCTAATGCAAAAGATTATTCTGCGTTTGGGAGCGAAACAGTAACTTCAGTTGATTCGCGCATTCATTACAAAGCGTATTCATTACATACGCCACCTTCTGCATAGCTTTAGGAATTAGATAGCTAGGTGCCTGTTTTACACTATCAAGATTCATACCTTCGGAATTTCACTGAATAAATCAGAAAGAAAACTGGAACATCGAATAAATGTTCTCATGAAGCTTTAATGAAAAATACTCTTTTTGAGTTTACAAAAATATTTCATCAGAAATTCGAAACAAATATTTGTTTCCGAGCAAACGGAGGGCACTTCCAAAATTTTATAATATAATTATATTTGTTCCTTGTCAATTCTCTATCATCTAAGCTTAATTTGATCCCATTATTTAAAAGTTTAATAAAGTTATGCTAAAAATAAACTGCTAACATCAGTTATTTTTTGTCACCTTGTATATTAAAAAGATAATTATAAAATAAAAATTAAAAATATTTGCAGCAAAATGGCGAGGGTGGAGTACGGAGACGATGGAATTATGAAAAACTTAAAGCTGGGGACACGTAGATTTAATTATTTTAATTAAATTTTTAAAATTTGGATTTTTTAAAGCTTTCTTTCGATGCAAGCGGGGACTAATAAATTCGAAACTCAACGTGGAATGACTGGTAAAAAGAGAATTAGAGCGCATATTAATTTTTTAAACTTAAAATGTAGCACCTGGAATGCCTCGTTTAAATATTACAATGGATAAAAAATTGGGGTTATTAAATAATTTATTTAAAAATAATTAAAAAATATTCGGTTGTTTAGTTATATTGAGCCAGACAGAAAATCTGAAGAATTTCTTCGCCCACAATGCGGTAATAATTAAATTTTTTTTGTTTTTATTGCTAAAATAATGAATCTACCGATGATGGGTAGGGCTCGGATTTATATTTAAATAAATAACTGAAGCGGCCCTGCCCACGAACTGACTACTGTCTTTCCATTTTTTAATTACAACTATCACCGGTCATTTCTGTCTTTCTTCTATTAGAACTCAATGGTCAGACACTGGTCAGTCAAGGCTTGTTCATGACCAAGGTCGTTTTTGTGCCCTATTTAAATATAAATCCGAGCCCTAATGATGGGTGTTGGAGTTCTTGTTTCAAAAATTTTTCAAGTGTTTAAAGAACAGTATTTGAAATACAAAATTGCTAGTACTAGTACACCGTAAAGGCTTTAGTTTTTCATGTATTCGTACACAAAAACGAATACTAGTAAACACTTCAAAATTTTAAACCGAGCACTAGTATTTACGGTATTCTAATTTGAGATCTGGAGAGTCATTGATAAATTACATTAAGGGAAATACATTGTGTATATAGATTAGGGTTGGCGGATCTGTATATGCGGATTCGAAAAAATGACGGATATCCGGAAATTTTCGGTTGGGATATCAAATCCGGATATCCAAAAATTTCCTAACCTTAATGTGGATGATTCGGAGTGAGGGTTATTCTTCTTAAGAATTCAGGAATAATGTTTGACATGGTATAGTCGAGTGATAATAAAAATATAGTTTAGAAAATTAATTTTAAATTTTTTATAAAGGCACAAATTTATACGCATCACAGGCTGGACAAACCCCGATAGGTGCAAACAGAAATCAGGCAAATTATAAAAAAATATGGTTATATTAACAATTATTTTTCTGTTTAGTGTCCCAATGTGGAATACAAAAAGGTATTTTCTAATTGTAATAAATTTAAGTAAATTTTCAAAATTGTAACTATTAAGTCTAAATTATTGGAATCTTCAAAATAGGAAAATAAAAAGTAAAAAATTTTTAAATACAAATAAAAATTGAAATGAAATTTCAAAGAAATATAATTATGAGAGGGCCATTTAAAGGCTAATTGATCCGTTACTTGATGAATCTTAAGGGAAATATTTTTAAATTCTAAATTTTATTATAAAATAAAATTCAGAACCTAAAAAAATAAATATTTAAAAGGAATGGGAAACAATTTTGGAGAAGGAAGGCGAAGGAATTTTGCCAAAACAAAGTGGGGATTATGGATTTGCTACACAGGCTGGAGAAGTGATTATAAATTAAAATTAAAAAAATAATTTTTAAAAAAGGTAAATATGGGAGCACCTCGAAATCAAGTGCCAAATATTCGTGGACGTTTGCCTAATGATAGACGAACACATGGATTGGTAACATTTTTAAAAATATTTCACAGAATTATTTACGAAAATATCAAGAGCCGGATTAATTTTAATTTAATTTATTGACTAAACCACAAAATACATAAAAAATTACAATTATAGTGGTAAAAAATAAATAACAAAATACTATAAGAAAATGTCGTAATAAATTTATATAAAAAATGTCAATCTAGGAGGATAAGGTAGTATAGCAAGCCTGATTTAAAAATTTTTTGTAAAAAATGCAAATTGAGCATCTTTATGGCATGTAAAACATTCAGTTGCTTGCCATAGATACTATATGGGTATAGGTGTATTTACTTTAGTCTTAGAATAAGATTTCCAGAAATATTTTCTGGAGAAGGGTTAATATGGAAATAATAACCCAACTAAACAAAACTTTTCATAACATATATATATATATATCAAGTAGTGTTGCGGATTCAGAACCAAACGGGGTTCGGTTCTTCGGGGTTCGGATCTTTCCAAGAACCAACAACCCTAATATAAAGTATCAAAGAAATTTTAAAAAATATCATACAACTTGTGCTTTAATATTAGAAAAAAATTTGTATATAAAACTTCAAATAAATCAACAACAATAAAATTTAATCTTTATTTTTAAGCTTTGTTATCAATATGGCACTAATATATTTGCTTCTCAACAAGGAATGTTGGGTGCACCGGGGGTGAACATTAAAAATTTGCTTAGTTCCCAATAATATAATTTTCGATTTGTTACAGCTTGGTGCATTCAGACAAGCAACACAGGATATTGATGGGCTTGGATTTACGTAAAAAATTTTATAAGAAATTTTAATTAAATTAGGTATATAGAAAAATTTTATTTTTAAAGAGAAGAGAATATTCGTGCTAGTTCAGAATTTACTCCTTGGTATTCTGGCCAAAATAAATTTGCTTCACAAAAGGGAACTGGAGGATTTTTAAAAGTAAATAAAAATTAGTCGAATCTCGTTTTAAATCAACCTTTAAAACTAAAAATTTGTACAATATATCGGCGTGTATCTCAAATAGGAGTGCTGATTGGGCATTCCTCTACTACCAATAACAAACAAATTTACCATAAATTTAGGTTAATCAAATACAGTATAACCAGAAGTGAATCGAAAATGACTAAGGTGTCTCAAATCGGAACTGTCGGATATCGGAATTCCGATTCATCTCTGAGTGTAACCTTATTCATGTGCAATAAATATGCACCAGGGAACGAGCGACAATAAAATAAAATTACTGATTTCGGGAATTCCCGACAAAAATAAAGTTCCCGGTTTCTGGATTCGGGAATCCCATTTAACATAAATCTTATCAAAGTTCTAAGGAATAGTTTATATTTAATTATAAAGTATGATTTTTCAATATTAAATAATTAAAAAGGTGCGTGATGTTCTTCCCCACACAACTGGTGGAAAAGAAATTCCGGAAGACTCGCGATTAAAATCTGAAGGGATTGTGCCTCTTCAAGTATTAAAAAATAAAAATAATTATTCTTAATTAATAATTTAAGTCTGGCACAAATAAATTAGCGTCACAAAAGGGAATGACAGGCTTTGGAACGCCTCGTAATACAATGACTAGAATGGGTTGGAAAAAAGAATGGTCTGATTTTAGTTAGAATGAGCTTTTGGGAATTTCCGAATAAGCGGAACTAGTCCACTTGCACTTCTTGGCCTTGAAAAACAACCCTAATTTTTGAAAATAATACTTCTGGAAATCTCCGAATAAGCGTAACTTATCCACTTCCTCCACTCTCCCTTGTGAAAAAACCCAATTATTTTTCAAAAATAAGAATTCGAACCAATTTATGGAATCATAAGCGACATCGATCTTGTGATCAGTGATGCGGGGGTTCCAGTTCCGGATCTTGAAACTATAATTTTCTGGAACCGGTTAAAGAACTGGAACCTGCAAAATTTTGGAATTCCCGCATCACTGCTTGTGATAGATTAAAACGAATTTTAAAATAATTTTAATTCAAATAATCCATTTCTAGGGTAGAGGAGTACGAGGCTGCAATGCGCGAGTGGGAAGAAAATCGCCCACCCGGTTCGGCATCAGCTGGATCAGACACGTAAATTTCATTCTCCTTTCATAGATTTATTTTTCATTATTTAGTCATCCTTTTGAAAAATATAAGAGGAAATTTGAAGAAAGAGAGGTTGGATTATATTAGATTTTAATAAATAAATATAAAATATATTTAAAGTCGTCTAAACTAAGTGATAGTGGAGATTCTGCTAAAGTAGAGACAAAACCAAAAGAAGAGGAAAAGAATGAAGAACCAGCAGAAAAGGAGGTGGAAGAGGAAGAAGTTGAGGAGGAAGAAGAAATTGAAGAAGAAGAAGAGGAGGAGGAAGAGGTAAAGTTCAAACTAAGTGATAGAAAAACTACCGTATTTATTCGATTAATTCAACTGGGGAATTATTTTTTTCAACCCATTCGTGGCATGGGGAATTATTCAAGGGAGGGGAATTATTCGAGTGTTGAAATTTGAACGTGTATTTGTATTGTATTCGGAGGTGGGGGATTATTTTTTAAACTCATCCATGGCATGGTGAATTAATAGAGGGTGGGGAATTAATAGAGGGTGGGGAATTAATAAAGTACGGTAAGTGACTACCAAAGTAGAATAGAAAATGGCAAAAACTGGAAAAACAAATAAAGATAAAAATTTTCAAATTTTTAGGAGTGAATGCAATGGAAACGAATGATGAGACTAAAAATAATCAAGAATTACACAATTAAAATTAGTAGTTAATCATTAAATAAAATAAAGTACTTAAAAATTTGTTTAAAACTCAGTTTTCCTTAAATAATTTCCCCTTGAAAGGAGGAAGTCTGACTATTCTGTATATATGAGGGAAAAATATAAAATTATCCTGGGAATAGATGGGAATGGGTTTGGTAGAACCGAAATGTACCAAAACCCGCACATACATATACGAAACCTGGATCAGGGGTGGGCGCAAGAGAGAATCTTAAAAACGCAAGACGCAAGAACGCAACGAAAGGCCGAAATTTAACGCAAATAACGCAAGACGCAAGAACGCAAAAATGGGGAAAAAATTTTTTTTAATCAAGTATTAGCCATTTTCGACAAAATAATGAAGTATTACTGTAATCCAGGCCCTGGATTATAATAATAATTATTTCCATAAAAATTAAATATTTTTCTAAATTTTAATTATTTTAAATATACACAGACAACACAAAAATTCTTTGATAAAAATGCTTTTTAAAAAGCAAAGATATTGAATATTATCAATAAAAATATGAAAATTTTTTAATCACAAAAGTTCTTTTGTTTTTTAAAGAGAACCGGGGTAATTATTTTTATATGAATTTCTAAGCAAAGCAATATATGCAGCAAGTCTTGGTGATTTCCATGGAGCATTAGCTCTTCTGGCATTTGACATACGTTTTGATTTGTATTGTTGAGTATCTTTTAATTCATTGGTAAATTTTGAATTGATGTTAGGTTGAACCTTAAATGATTTGTTTAAAATTAATGTTCAAAATTTAATGTAATTTATGTGATTTATTATACAAGGCAGGCAAAATTTCTAATTTTATTCTGCATTTTAGTCCGAAAAGGAGACATAGATATGTATGTTTCGAAACGGATTAAAATTGAATGAAATAATTTTTTGTGCAAAAAATCCAAAGTTCCGGTCTGTTATGGAGATCGACGTAGGGTTGTCGGTTCCTGGAAATTCTTCGGATATACAAAACTGAACCGAAGAACCGAACCGAAAAATCCTCGGTTCTTCGGTTCGGTCTTGAACCGACAACTCTAATCGGACGAATAGAATACTCGATAAAATAATTGAATAATTTCGATTATTCGTTTACATTCAATTACTCCTACAAATTTTGTTTTAGCATTTTTAGAATCTCTAGTTCAGAAAACTGAACATAAATCGGGAGAACCTTAGCATGACATGGCAAAAATAAATTACAAATATTTCTGATTCAAACAAGTCCCGAATTATTGTTTTTGATTCTATGTAATATTAACTAATTGAAAAATTCACTTAAGGATCTCATATAGATAATAATAAAAGCAATAATTAATTATTATTATAAATTTATTATAATATTTTATCAAAAAAATTTTCTCACCAATTCTCTCCCAACCTCCCCCGCCAAAGCTCTCTCCCGTGAGAATT
The DNA here is from genome assembly GCA_963681835.1 of Meloidogyne enterolobii. NCBI lineage: Eukaryota > Metazoa > Nematoda > Chromadorea > Rhabditida > Meloidogynidae > Meloidogyne > Meloidogyne enterolobii. The sequence continues at coordinate 990,967 of CAVMJV010000079.1, read as the reverse complement.
TTAGTAATTGTCTCAAATCCACCATTAGTGCTGGATGTGATGCCATACTTAAAAATTGTTCTTCTTCCTCGTCCTCTGGACAATTTCCAGGCAAATTATTAGCGTTAAAAGCATTATTAGTTATTCCAACTAATTGAGGAGATATCTCTTCATCAGCTGACCGACCGGTACGAAATAAAGCGCCACGGATAGCTTCTGTCTGTGTTAGTGTAAGGAATGAGACGTAAAGTAATAATAACATGATTGAATAAATTTCTTAAATAAATAAATTATAAATGAGTTAAAAAATGTTATGATAAAAAGATTCATAAAAATAAAATAAATAAAATAAATTCTGCAAAAATATTTGAATACATTGGATAGAGTTACTTGCTAGTTGGAATTATTTGATAATTTTAGTCTCAAAAACATGAAAAAAGGAGATGAATAAAGATATTTATGTATGTATTATTGAAGAAAATTATGTTTTAGCTTGTGATTGGAGGAGGAATTCCTGTTTCTTAGAAGCAAATCTATACAAAAATCCGGACACTTATCCAGTAACGAGGGTCTGTAATAACCGGGAGTAGAAAACTATACATCACAGAAAAAAGCGGTTGTGACTAACCTAATTGTGTACAAGTACCTAACACAACTTACCAACCCCAGTTGTGTGCAATTAACACTATTTTGATAGAGTTTACTAAATTTATGAAATAATAAAGGCGTTTAAAGTTAGATAATTTAGTTTATAGCGAAGAAAAAATGTGCTAAAATTTAATGACGGAATGTTTAATAAAATAATAAAAACCGAAAAATATTTTTAATAAAAAAAGGGGATTATCTATTAGCTAGTTGGCTTCGTTGTTGTTGATTTAATTTAACGCAAGTGATATACTATTAAATGAAACCATAATAAATGTTTTTACATTATAGTAAAGTTTAGTAAGATTGTGTTTATTAAAGTTATGTTTTGTTGCTATTACTTAATTAAATAATACATATGTACTTTAGATACTCATGTTAATGAAAAAGCTAAAGGTTTAAGAAGAGTTACAAAAGCTGAAGGCAGCTTGTTAAGTGACAATGTGATTTAAGGTGTCTTGTAGGGTACATTTAGAATGTGATTAAAGGTATCCTCATTTCACGGGAAACACACAAAAACACACAACACAAAAACATACTCTATGTTGTCAGTACAGTTTTTATTTTGGGTGGTTTGGGTTTAAGAATAAAAAAGATAAAAGGATTTTTTAAACACTACTAAAAGTTATAATTTAACTTCGATTCTGGAACTTATACTCGGTAAATAAAAAAATTTGGCTTATTTAAACCTTTTAATGCCTAACTTTATATGTATGTGCTATACACAAAAATGTATTTTTATCTTAACTAAATTATTATCATTTATTTAAAAATGCCATTTCTGAGTCAAGTAAAAACAAAAATTAAAAAATATTTAGCACTTTAATATTTTTTAAATGATAAAAGGATTCCCTCTTTTTAAATATTTTCATACTAAATTAGTTAATTCAAAGGCTTCCTCAATTTTTTTTATTAAAAATTATTTAATGAAAAAATTCTTTTAAAAAAATTTGAGAATAAATGTAAAGTTTTTGTCTTAAAAGGATTTTTTAAATGCGCAAGGAATGTCTGAGAAAAGATGAGGAAAAAATATTTTAGTAAAAAAAGGCGGAGCCTTTTTTTTAAATTAAAAATTTATAAAAGGAATGATGTGAAAATTAATTTAAATAAATTTTTAGATTAAATTATACGAGAATTTATGTGCACTTAAGAAAGGGGAATCGGATGAGAAAATATTTGAATAAAGTGATGGGAAAAAATTTTAAAAATTTTAAAAAGAATTTTTAGTACAATTAGAGTTCAGTCAGACCTTACTTATGTGTAGAAACATCTCACATGATTATGTAATTCATACTTAATTGGCCAATGCGCATAAAATATACACTTATTTTATTAATAATCATTGTGATCCGTATTCAATTTACTATACAGGGTGACCCAGACTTGGAATAACTTTAATAATGGAACCGGGCTTATAGGACCTAAAGAAGAATTGTTTGGGCTACAAAATGAGTATAAAAATATCTAAAGATGTAAAATATAAAAAAAGTTATGATGAAATGAAATGTGTACAATAACATTCATGTCACCATGTAAAAAACTATCAGTCGAGAATTCTCTAAATTGAAATTTTCGTCTCAAATGTTTTCTGAACCTTTACCACAAAAATTTCGAAATATACGTGTATTATTGGGTTGTATGTTTGTGCGGCCGAAAATTTTGGGACGTAAATTTAGGAAAGGAACAGGTCAATTCCCAAAGCATTGACCAAGATATCGCCGACAATTTATCAACGGGGAATTTTATTCCATGAATGTGTATGTTGTTGGACAAATATACAAACCTTTTTTAACAACTTCCCTTGCTGTTGAAACAAATAAATCCAAAGTTGGAACTATTTAGATTCCCCGTTGAAAAAATTGTCGGCGGTATCTTAAGTTGATGTTCCTTGGTGTATACCAGAGTTTAAAAATTCGAGATCGAAACCCTGGTGTATATCCATTTTTAACACCTATAAAAAGTTCATTATATAAAAAATTAAAAAATATTTATTTTAGATTATTAAACTATAAACTAAATATTTTAAAAATTAAAGTGAGATAATAGGAAAATTGCAAAAACTGCATATATTTCCGAAAATTTTCAAAAAATGAGATTTATTAAACATATATCCTAGATATTTAAATAGTTTCATTAAAAGATTAAACTTAATAGAAAAATTAAAACTTTTTAAATTTAAAGAAAATTCTTCTTTAAAAGGAAAGGATTTAGTAAAACTTACTTTTTACTTCCCTCTTCCAAATAAAAAATATTTTATTTAAAAAAATTTTTTTCTCAAAGTTGCATTTTTCGAGACCAATATTCAAAAGGAAAAATGTAAAACTTAATGGAAATTATTTTATAATGATGTTTTAGTCAATTAAGAAATATTTATTTCTTTTAAATAATTTATATATTAAATATGTTTTAACGAAAAAAGAAGATGTTGAAAGCTATTTTAGTAACTGATTTTTGACTTTTGAAAATAAATTGGAATTATTTTTAAAATTTAATATTTATTTTAAATAATTAATTATTTTATTAAATTATTTTAGAAAAAATTAATTAAGAAAATATAATTACAGGGTGACCCAAAAGAAACCGGACACTTTTCTACTCTTTGGAACTTTTTTTGTTCATATAATTTTTAGATAATTCCAAGTTTATTTTGTAGCTCATTTAATTCTCTATCATATAGTAAAATTAAAGATTTTTTGATTAAGGATTAAGAAAGTTATGTAATTTTAGGTACACCATATAAAATTTCCCCCCAAAATTTTATTTTCTGTATCTCAGAAAGGATAAGTATGGATCGGATTTATATTGAAATAAAATCGGAAAATATGGCCATAAAATATTTAAATAAAATGGCAAAATATTTACAAAAAATGCCAAAAATTAGCTAAATATTCAAATAAATTATCGGTTATTCATAGCAAAACTCAAGAAAAAAGTTTAAACTTAACAAAAAAATAAATAAAGTTTCAAAATTGCATATTAGATTTATAGTTCATCGAATTGAATATTTTTTGCTCTGTTGGACCTTTTTTGAGATGGGCCGAATTGGGAATAAGCATTTTAGGGCATTGCTCAGACGCCATTTTGGGAGTTTTGTTCAGTGGGACTTATTGAGGAGGGGCATTTTGCGGGTTTTGTCAGTAGGTTCAGTCATTTCTGTTTAAGCTGAGTCCAGTGATTTTGGCGATATTTTGACCGAATTTAGGAATTGATGAATTAGATTTTTTATTATTTTTTTGCAAAAAAAAACCTAAATTTTGGTAAAAATATACAAAAATATTCGACATAAAATATTTATGGAAAAAATATACTTCAATACATTAAAGCAACTGAGCTATAGCTATTCTCTTCTTAATCAAAAGCTGGGTGCGAACTAGCTCTTCATTAGACCGGACTGATGCGTTATCCATAACACAACGCCGCCTACTGCCAGTCTTAGGAATTAGATAGCTATATGCTTTATTATACAAATACGACCCTAATTATATATATGTGAAAATGTGAAAAATATATTTTATAATATTTCTACACTATTTAAACTATTATTTAAGTTTTTATATAAGGGGAATAAATGAGTAATTTTAAATAATTTTAAATCCCCTAAATTTTAATGATACTTTTTCTTACAAATTATTTCATCCTATTTATTAATACATCAAATTCTTGCAGGAATACTTTTAAAAATATATTTGGTTTTTACTTCCTGAACATTTTTCAGAATAATCCCAAAAAATTCCTCCTCTCTCTCCCTTTTTCTCCTTCTCCAACTTCTTCTCTCCTTTCCTCATATAAAAAATAAAATTTTAATAGAACATTTTAGGTTTTTAGTATTTAAAATCCTCCTTCGAGTGGTTTACTTTGAATTATTACTAGGGCGTGTCAAAATATGCACGGAAAATCCCAAAATATGCGCATATATATGCACCGAAAAAGTCCAAAATATGCACCAAAATATGCAAAATATGCATTAAATATACAGTAAAAATAATGAAAATATGCTTTAAAAATCAATATCTAAATTTAAAAAATACTAAATTAGCATCTAAATTGCAGTTTAAGAGCATTTCTAAATGATTTTATGAACTTAAAATTTAACCAAAAAAATTTTTTTGAAAAAAATTTATCGCGAAAAATTTTTCAAAAAATTTTTTCGAAAAATTTTTATTAAAAAATTTTTTGCCCAAAAAATTCCTAAATTTTGAAAATTTTGCCCGATTTTTACTAAAATTTCTCAAAAAATGCCAAAATATGCACAAATTTAGGTAAAAATATGCAAAATTTCCCAAAATATGCATCGATATGCAAATATGCACGAAAGTACCGAAATATGCAAAAATATGCTATAGGAACCCGGTCCCTAATGTTCGTACCGATCTAAAAACACCATTTTTGAGCGTTTCAGCTCATGGCATATCCGCAAGCAAAATATGCATTTGCATGTTTTGACACGCCCTAATTATTACTGTGAAAATAGGATAAGGTAACTTGTGAATAAATAGTTGAATTTAAAAAATATCTTTATAAATTGAAATAATCATTGGAAAATACATATGTATAATTTTCAAATAAACAAAATATACAAATAATACATATTTAATAAAATTCTTGAAAAAACAAAAAATCAAAAATTAACGTCATTAAACATTTTTAAAGTTATTTTTTTTATTTATTTTGTCATATTTTTAGAAAATGATCTAAAAATAAACTTAATCTACTACAGAGTTTAAAATTTTCTATTTAAAGTAAATCTTTTAATGGATATTTAAGTAAAGAAAACCACAAAAATTATTTTTGGATTTAAATAAGTAGATTCATAAAAGAGAAAAATAAAATAAAAGGATTGTCGATCCTTGGAATTTTTTGACAGAATTCGGAACAGCCCGTTCCTAAAAATATTATTACAACGATTGACAATAATTTAATTAAATCGGGCTTTACTTCGTTTTATAGGAATAAATATATACTAAAATAATATTTAGTACCTAAAATTTTACCAAAATTCCAAATGCCTCTTGTCCTAAAAATCAAGTTTGAGTCGTAATCGAAAATTTTTCTCTTAATCGTAATTCAGCTCTAAAAATGCCGTATTTCGTAATTTATAACTAATATTTCAATTAATTTAAAAAATTCAATATTTATTAATAAATTAAATTATAAAGCGTAGAGATGTCCGAGACTCTTGGTCTTGGAACCAGACTTTTCTTGGTTTTTTTTCGGTCTTGGTCATGGGGTGTTTGGACATTAATTGTTTATTCAGGAGCTTCCAAACATTTTCTGTGTGTTCCATATTTTTCTTATTTTTCTGGCCATAATAATTTGTTTTCTGAAAATTCGGTAACGGGAACCTTTATATAATAATAAAAGATAATAATAATAAAAGGGCAACTTTTTATTTGTCAATGAATATGCACTTTTAATTAGGTTAAGAAAGTACAGCAATTTCATAATTGGTTGCCATAATTTCGACAATCAATTATGAAATTATGAAATATTTGCTAATCAAATAAAAAAGTGCATATTGACAGACAAACAAAATGTCGCACTTTACTTCCGATTCCCATCACCTTCCCATCCACCCTTTTCATTTAAAGATTTGGACTAAAAAAGACTCCCTTATAATTGTTGTCCATTTTTTATTATAATCAAAGACTTTCTTAACTATCATTCTAAAGAGCTTGGAAAGCTGAGTCATACAAGAGGTGGTCGAGGTTGATTTGATACCATTAGACCGAGATATAGTTCCCGAAATATTGAAAACCGAGGGGCTAATGTTGACTCACGGGAGGCGCGTTCCGCAAAACCCGCGAGAAGCGCCGGATTTTCCACAAACGCAAAGCCAACGGCCATAGGTTTACTCGGTTTTTTTGAATTGTGACTTTTTTAAACTTGTTCAACATTGTACAGAACTTGATTTTCCGTTAAACAATAAATAACATTCCAATTTACACCTAGACAAGAAATAAATATTAGATCCATAATTAATATATTTTTAATTTTCAAATATTTAAAATTCAGATATTTAAATGTATTCTAAAATTTCATTCTTCCCCATGCTTATGCTGATTTTCTTAATCTTCATTTTTTATTTCCCAAAAAAAGTATTCAGTCAACGTTTCATTATTGAACATAGATTTTACAATGCTAGAATAAGCAAACATTTTTATCAGAAGTTTCCTTATGTTAAACTTTTAAAGATTAATTTAAAAATGAAAAACGAACAAAATTCAAGAGACGAGGTAGTTCAAATAAAAATTTTGGAAGTTGAACTTGAAATAGCAAAGAATATTTTATTAAATGAAGTTTATATGCAACCAAAAATGAATATAATAGACTTGGATTTTCAACTTTAACTTATTATCCACAAGGGAAAATAATGCTTAAAGAAGATTTTATAAATGAATTTAAAGAAGGAATAATTATTAAAGATAAAGAAAATTCTGTAGGTTGATTTTTTCTAATTATTCCCTCATTTGATTAATTCAACAAGAAAAATATTTATTGAAAGATGAACAATCGCCTAAATATCACCAAATTAGTCTTTATAATTTAAAGATTTAAAAGGGCCGTGGACTGGGCGATTTAAACTTTAATTTAAAACGATTTAAAATTTAACCTTACTCTATTATTAATTATTATAAAATAATTTTATTTATTTTAAAAGAAAGAAAAATTTTATTTTATTTAAAAAATATGTATATAGTGTAAAAGTTAAAAGCTAGGAAAAGCATAAAACATTATATACTAAAATTATCAATGTAAAAGATTGGCCGATAAGATCTCAATACCATCTTTTCTTATTTCTCGTGTTTCTTCTCTCAAGTTCAATTTCTTCCGGCTTTTCTTCCATGTCCTTGACAGGCACCTGTATTTCCTTGACGGGCAGAACCGTACTTAAATTTTTGGTACAATCCACAACAATATTTAAAAAATTATTATCTATCGCAATTAATTTGACTCTTTCGAAAACTATCGAGGGATTAGTGAGTGATATTGAAGGATTAGGGGATCTACTGATGCCAGTTTATATGCTATGTGTTTTCTTCAATCCTTCAAATCCCTAATCCTTCAATATTACTCTAAATCACTGATATTCCTGTAAATGACCCTCAATCCCTTTAAACACCTGCTCCTAATCATTTGTGGTTCAACCCTAGCAAATACATGATATAAAATCATAGATTATCGCTAAGTTATATAGAGGATATTAGTCGGAGTGGATACCATGTAAAAGAATTTTAGAGAATTCTCATTTTTGGAGATATGGTGTTCAGATTATTTTCTTACTTTTTACAAATCAAAAGAATAACTTTCAAAGTTTTTAAATTGAAAATTGAAAATTATTTACAAATTTGTTAATTATTAAGAGATTAATGAATATTTTGCCAATTTTCAATGATCTAATATCAACAACAAATAAGGATTTTGAAGATTCTGAAGAATACATTCGGCACAAAGTCATTTTTAAATTAAATTTAAAAATGGTAATTTATGATGTCCAAGTGGGACATAATAAAATAGGTTAAGAGCAATAAACGCTTTATTATTAAAATTCCCGGAGAGGATCATTGTAATACAAAAAGCCATCCATAGAGAGCTATGAGCTTCCCATTATCTAATCAGAGCATTACCATTAACTAATCCATGGAAATTAACTAACAACTAAGCTTGTGAGCTAATGGAATGGTACTAAAGCTAGATATTGCTTTCTTTCAGTATCACCGTGATTGTATACCACGAGCGTGTAGTAAATTTTAATTAATTTTTGTACTTTATTATTAAATTATTGTTAATTTAAGAATTTGAAATATTTTCTTCTAATGGTCTATGGAAATCTTGAAGGCCACTTTGGCATGAGAGAGTTGGCTAATGAGAAAAAAAAACTTGAAAGAAATTTTTTTAAAAAAGTAAACGTGAATGGAGTAAATTCACTTTTTATCTTAAATAAATATTATTCCGGTTACTTCAAATTAATTAGTTTATTTATTTATACAAAATCGGATAAACCTGTAATAACAAATAAAAATAAAAAAATAAATTCAATTTCGAATCCAAGTCTTCAAAAGAAACAAAATCCTCTCATTGAAATTTGTTTAAAATTTGAAAGGCCTTACAAACATATAATTCAAATATTTCCAACAAATGTTTGGTCAACAGATGACCGAATGGCTTTTAAATTTTTTGCTAACATTGACCAAGTTGAAAAGCCTCAATGCTTTTTTTATGAAATAGATAAAAATAATGAGAGAGAATTAAAAATTGTGAAAGATTTGAAAAAAGGGTTAGTAGTTAACCCCCGGGTTTTCGCACAAAGGGATGCCGCCATCCTTTTGATTGATGATCAAAGGGATGCCGCCAACCTATGGGAGGGGTCTGGGGGAGGGGTCCGAGAAATCCTGTGGATATAGGGGGATTTTGTCGGCATTTTCTTTTGATCCTATCGGAAGGGTAATTAATTATTAATGGGGGGAGGGGTCCGAACTAATTAATCATTTTAGGGTGAGGGGTCCGAACTAATTAGTACCTAATTAAATATTAATGGTGGAGGGGTCTGAACTAATTTGCTTTTACTAATTGATTACAAATTGCTTTTTTGTGGTAAAAATCTTTAATTAATCCTTCAAAATACAAAATAGTAGGAGGGGAGGAGGGGGATTTATGTAAGTATAGAGTAGAGAAATAAATTTTGTAAACAAATTCATTTCTCTGACTTATACTAGAAACCCCTTCTATCAAACATTTGAGTCTGAGTGTATACTGTCATTCATCCATCCTTCCTCAATTGCTTTCTTTTCCTACGAAGATGAACAACTTTCCACGCATTGCTTTTTATTGATTCTTTTTATTTTTTAGTTTTATTTAGTTTATTCATTCAAGTTAAAAAATTTGGTTCAGATTTCGGATCGGGAGGGGAAAAACGATTTCGGATGACCCGTCTCATCCCTGTTACACATAAGGTTGTGAACTTGACATTTTATTTCGATGGCATTTTGTCGCATAATTAAGCCAACAATTTCCTTTTTTCTCTTTTAATTTTTTATTATTCAAAAAGGTTAAGAGCAACAACAGGTGGATATGAAGATCCTATTAATCCAATTTATGAAGCTTTTTTTTCAAAAAATTAAATTTTCTTTAATATTAAAGTAGATCCTAGCCTATGTTCATTTAAATTTTACAACTGTATTCAGGGGTATTTTTTATTAAAAATTTTTATGAGATTAAAAAAGCGTATTTTATTTTGATAAAAATTTTGGTATAATTTGATCCATTTGCTTTCTGTTCAGTATTCCGAAATTTTTCCAAGTTTTTTGTTCTTATCAGATAACTTTGGACCATTTATTATCAAAATAGTTCGCATAGTGTTCACCCCAGAAGATTACTCCCCAAAAAATAAATATAATGTTTTACTAGTTTTGTGATTTTAATTAAAAAGTTTTTTTTAATTTCAATTCTCAAAAATTCAGTTTGAGCGGTGTATACGTTTTGTGTCGATGCAGAACAAACTTAATTTCAACCTGCTATTTCACGTTTAACGAATGCATTGATGCGACGGTTTGATACGATTCAAACAGTGCAAGCACGCGCCAATGGCGATAGTGTAGAACTGTTGGTAATAAAAAATCTGCGCAAACACGCGTTTTTTAACGATAGTGTAGAGCGGATTCAAACAGTGCAAGCACGCGCCAATGGCGATAGTGTAGAACTGTTGGTAATAAAAAAAAACCGTCGCATCAATGCGTTCGTTGGTAATGTCCTGATTATACACAAATATTTTAACTTTTGCTATTAAAGTCACAAAACTAATGGGATCAATTCAAGAAACTAAAAAGATTGTCCCCATTAGATTTAATGGTTTTAACGGTACTTGATTTTAATAGAAAATTTGTTTATCTAAATTACAATTCACCACAAATGCACTCTTCTGAGTTGCGTCGAGGTGAATTGTTTCAGGGCAGCACACATGCACCTGCGCAAGCAGAGTTGCGTCGAGCTGTCCTGATTTTTACAAATTTTTAGCTTTTACTATTAAAATCACGTCCCGAACTTTTACCACCGGTACACTACACTATATCCAAAATCCTTAAAATATTGGGGTGTTTTCCTTTACCCCTAATGTTTTTTGGGGGTTAAGCTTCTGCGGGTGTACAGGTTTTAATTTTTGAAGGTTAAAATTAACTTTTTAACAATTTATTTCAACTTTATTTTCATTGAAAAATTTTACAAACAGTAAGTTCAATTACATTTCCTCATCGGTTTCTGAATCTAACATCTGGACATCTTGCTGAACAAAATCCATATGATTTTCAGCTCCCTCCGGTTCCAGAAAATAGTTATTTCTCAGCTAAATAAATATATTGTGTATTACAACTTCCGGGTATACCGAGTTTTAGTGTCCCCTTATTTTTTAATCATATTACATAATGGTCAGACTTTCTCCTTTCCCCAATTTAACTCAATTCCCTATGGCAAGTTCAATGAGAGACATTAATAATTGTTTGCCCAATCAATGTTTGATCCAAATATTTATTAAAATTACATTAAGACGATCCTCCAAAATAATTATACGATTTTGAAGATAATTAACAGTCTCTTGCAAAACATGTAATTGTTGTCGTGCTTGAATAATTAGAATATTTTGATTTTCAGTTGTAGTTCGAAGCTCTTGAATGTGATCTTGAGCATTTTCAACGTTTAAAGATAACTTATCCATTAGTTTACTCAGTCCCAGATCAATATTTTGGGTGTTGTTGTTGTCCATTATTAGTTAAATGAAATTATCCTATAATATTAAGTTAACTCATGAAAAACGGAAAAAAGTGTATATCCTACCCGAGAAAATTTATTCCCTATCATTTTCAATCTTTTCTGCCAAACTGTCAAAAACTACAACAGATGCAGCTGTTGTTTTTAGGAAAGGCATAATATTGAGCGGGATCTTTGAGATGGAAAAGAATTAAGTATATTATTGTAATTTATATTTAATAAAGAGGGAACATATAATTTTAATTTAAATAAAATATTATAAATATATTTAATAAAAATATTATAAGTTTATTTAATAAATAGAGACAAAATTACAAAAATTTTAACCAAGCTTATTAATCGCCAATTTTTAAATTTGAAAATTCTTTAAGCAGCTTTTGTTCTTTCATCTTTTGAATAAATATCTGCTGATCGCGTTGTCGCATTTTCAGGAGACGGATACGCAGTGGTTCAGGATTCTTATATTTGAATATTTTACCCTAAAATTTTATATCAAATTAATTAATTTAAAAGTTTTACCTCTCTGTGATTAAAATGATAATTGTTCATCTTTCGGTTTTTATAATTTTGTTTTTGTTCTAACTTTCTTAGTCCATGTCGCATTTTTAGGATACGGATGTGCAGCGGAACAGGTTTCTTATTCTTTTAGTTTAATGTTATATGAATCTAATTTAAAAATTTTACTTCTCTGTGATTAAAACGATGATAATTGTTCATTTGCCGATTTTTATAATCTTGTTTTTGTTGTAATTTTCTTAAAGCATGTACACCAAGTGGCAAATCATAAGAAGCTTGTCGTTTCTAAAATTTTTAATTAAATTTAAAAAACGATAATTACCGATTCATTTCGATAATATTTAATACAGGGTACGGCAAATTAAGCGCGCGTTTGTTTTTTGCCATAACTTTTTTCAATTTTAATGAAAATTCATAATTCTTTTTTCATTTTATTCCCAACACTCTAGGAAAATTTTTGGTACCAAGCAATTGAAATTTGCTTAAGTTTTAGTAAAGATATACCCGTCCGAACATTTAAATGCGTAAAAAACATTTTTTATGACAAAGTTTACACTGTCATAACTTTGCTCAATGTCGTCCAATCTTACTAATTTTGGTACCAATCGACTTGTCTCAGTGAGGAGCATCGAAATATTCAAGAAAAACATTTTTGAAAATTTCACTAAAAAATTGAAATTTAACACCTATATTCAATTCTATCATTAAAAATTCATATCTCAGCTCATGAACCAAATAAGAGTTTTGTTTAACCATTATTCGAATCAGTTTAAAGAGCTTATTCGAATGACATAAAGTTTTCAAATATCAAAATCTTAACATTTAGCCCAGGCCAACTTTTATCAAAAAAATTTAACTCAAACTTTGAAGGAAAATTAAGCAAGCTAAACCATAAAATTTAAAACAAATTTTGGTATCAAAAATTTTCCTAGAGTGTTGGGAATAAAATGAAAAAAAAATATGAATTTTCATTAAAATTGAAGAAAGTTATGGCAAAAAACAAACGCGCGCTTAATTTGCCGCACCCTGTATTATATTTATTCATTAAAAATATTAAAGTATTAATTTAAATAAAATTTAAAAGATTTTCTCAAGGTCGTTCGAATTGTTTATTTGAAATGACGCCTATAATATACAATAAATCAAACATCTGTCATTTAAAATATTGAAATAAAATATTATGATTGATGATTTTTCTCAAGGTCATTCGAATTGTCGTAAACAATGTCAATAATAATACTCAATAAATTAACCATCTGTCATGTAAAATATTTTGTATAATTGAGGGACCGTATAATTTTTGTTAAATTTTTTTGAAATATAAAGTATCGGTGAAATTTTGATCGAGTATAAAAGGCGAAAACTTTTTTAAAATAATTTAATATCTTCATTTTTTCAAATTTTTCGAAATGCTCTATCTAATCGATGAATGCGCTAAAATTCTACAATGCCACCCAAAGTCATTACGAGATAATTTACATCACCCGTCAAAGCGAGCTTTACTCATATCAAAGCTTAAAGGAAGAAAAGTTCGAACTCTCTACTCAGACAGAAACGGATTCCGCAAGACATTTACTATATATGATCTGACATACAAGGGTGCACATTGTACTTTGGCGTACGGTGCTTTATCTCGTCCTTTTAATGTTTCCGTCGCAGCACACTTCTATTCACGACACAGAATTCGGTTACAATATCCTTATCTTCAATGTGTCATTGAACACTTCCCTCGGCGATGCGAAGATCGATACTACCCTCTAGAATTATTGGAGTTTGTTGATGAAAAAGTTGAGGATTACATTGGGTTTCATATCGACGACAAACCACTTTATACTGATGTTTCTGAAAAACTACAAAAAATTGACAAAGAAACATCTGAATCGGACAAAAATACGGATGACCCGCTAATTTTCACAGATGATTTTGATGAAATTGAAGGATGGTGATTTTTTTATTCTCTTTTAACTATTTATTCTGAAACTTTTCCTTAAAAACAATAACTTCTTTCCCTAAATTTGAAACTAAGTTAAAAAATATTCTCTTCTAAACCTTAATTCTGCAATTTTCCCCTAAAAATTATAAACTTCTTTCTCTTAATTTTATAACTTAAATTTATTAATTTTTAATTTATTTTTGAACTGTTTCTTCTTCTTGTTAATTTTGCATTTTTACCCCTAATAATTTATACTTTTAGTAATTAATTTCGCATATAAAAATAAATTTTATTACAAAATATTAAATAAACAAATTACAAATTATATCCAAAATCTAATACAGTAAAATCACTAGGCCTAACAATTCCTTTCCCTACAAAGGGACGGTACATTTTCTTTAATGGTTGCGTAAATACAGAGCCTTTTCTTACAGACGGGCGAAGAAAATTGGGATAATTTAAGTTTAGTGGAGGACAATCACCATTAACAAATTGAAATAATTTTTCTCTAAAAGTTTCATAGTGTAATTGTTGGTTGACAGTCACATCCCAATTCAGAGTAATACCTCTCAATTTAATTACATGTTCTAATTCTGCATCTGGATCATTATTTCTTTGAAGTTGAAGCGCATATTGTTTAGCACCAGCTGAACAATATTCTAATATTCTATGACGAGGGTACTCGTCAGTAAAGTCACCCAAGTGCGGTCCAAGCTTGAGTGGATTATCCTCTTTAGGGTGCACAAAAATAATTGAATCAGTGTCTGAAATTAAGATTATATTAAGGTTAAAAGCAATATTTACCTGTGTACAGAAGTTTACACCCTGTACTTCTGACGACCTTTTGCATTGCCTTTAGCAAATATATTCTCGCCATGGATGTTGTCCATAACGAAATAACTGAATGTTTAACAAAATTTTTAAAAAATTTAATTAATACTTACCGACGTTCGAGCATCCGTGTTCTTCCACCCAATCCTTTTTTGTCAAATGAGAGATCAAGATGATGTCAGGAGTCAATTGATCTACAGAAGACACTTCCTTGGTTGAATCATCCACAATTTTTCGCCAGGCTGCAGGGCTGTCTGTGATTGTACACTGACTCAGGCCAAAATTTCTAAGAGAAAAACGACCCCCTAAAATTTAAATTTTTATTTTATTAAAATGAAGAAAAACTTACAAAGATTATTCAGACACAATTTTGCCTGAGTACGTTTGCCTTTGTTGGGGACCTAAAATTTTTATTATTTATATAGAAAATTAAAATTACCATTTTATTTCGATCAATGATGATGTCAAATTTATCCGCGCATTCTCGAATAAATTTCTCCTCAGCCTCCCAATCGCCTTTGATCGAGTCATCAAATCCTGATGAGTGAATTTTCTGACTCATAAACTCTGATATGTAGCCACGAAACAGACTGTTGTCACTTGAAGTGTATTCAAGAACACGAAAAAGCCTTGTGACCTTATACCCACAATCGAGAGCTTCATTAAGCTCTACGGAAGTGCATGTTGAGACCCAACCTCGTTGATTATCTTCATGCACACATTTATATTCTTCATCTAACCCTCCTTCAGGATGTTCTTTTCTTAAAATATTTTAAAATTTTAGAATTATTTTCTGAAACTTACGCGCAAGCGATACAGAGAGGGAATAACAATCTATCATTTGATTTAACAGGTAACACAGGAACATCAATTTTCTTGGGAGGGATAACAAATACCTGTAAAATTTAATTTTCATTTAAAAACTTTTTGTATTACCTTTAAAATAGCCAAATCATATTTATTATCTTTTGAACTTGTCCAACAAACAGTTTCATTCAATATGTGGGGAATGGGATGACCAGTTGGATAATTCGTCGTAACATTGATGAACGGATACAATGAAGTTACGTCGTAGTAACTTATTTTCTCACCAGGTTGGGCAGAATAAAACAATTTAAGTGGACCTGTTCTCCCACCAAAAAACGCAGAGCGGATATCAATCGGACCATTATCCAGGTACTCATCAAATTTCTTCTTCATTTCTTTATCCTTCTTCAACATTGTTTTGATCTCGCATTCCCAGAATACTTTAACTTCTTGAACTTGTGACTTAATAAAGTTCAGCCTTTTCTTATCCAATTCACGTTGTCGACCTGCTGTCTTTCCAGAAGGCAATACAATTCCATCGTCCGGGTAACACTTGATGCATGCATGCCAACAGCACCCATTCACCTCAATTCCTAGTTTTTGATCTTCAACCCAACCGTCTAGACGATAATTACCAATCCTTAAAACTTAATTTTATAAATCCCTTTTATTTATTACCTTTTTTCGCCATCAACAGAATTAGCCATTTGAACAATAACTCCGTTTGTTTCACCATACCATTCCAAGAATTTCAATGCTAGTAGACTTTGATTATCTTTGTTGTCGTAGCCTCGTTCCGGAACAATTGCGAGATGATCATCCTTGAGATGATTGGACCGGAAGTGCTTCATGCAAGCACTTGCGATGGTCATAGACTCACGCAAGACATCGATTCCTTCATTTCCACGTTTTGAAACCTAAAATATTATTTTTTAATTTATAAAAAATTTAACCTCTATGAATTCTTTTCTAAAAGCAACAAGTGCAGCCATTAAGATTTCGACGTCGTTTGTACAATAAGAAGCCAGGGATTCATCAAGGTTGAAGGGCTCTAGATGATGTTGATCGTACCACAAATCAAACTTTTTCCTCTTTTCCGGAAGAAAGCCATCTGCCAGATAATCTGCCTTCGTCGGGTAGATTTCTTTTCCATAATTGCGTGGATGGTTTGCCAAGTGCGGAAAATATGGCTTGTCTTCAACCTGTAAGCCAAATGCAGGTACTAGTGTTGCAAGACTCATAGGCATTAAATTGAAGCTGTCCCTGAAGATGATGTCCCCTTTCTTCTTCCCTCGTGAAGTTACTTTCATTTCATACATCTTGTTGCCCCTTTTTAACATTTCTGGAGTAAAACCTAAAATTTCTATTATTTGATAAAAAGATAAATAATTAATTACCGTTAAGAAACAATTCTTTGAAGACAAGGACCATATCAAAACGACCACCAAAATGTGAAAAAGCGAATGTATCATGTTCTTGAGGTAAACCGTTAATTATCCATTCAACAAAAGTCTTCAAAGGGTTTTGGCTGATGAACATTTTATCCACGACTGTATTTGTAAATGGACGATGAGAGAAAGTTAAAGTTCTATATTGACCACAAATTTGACATTCTTTTTCCTAAAAAAATTTTTTAAATTAATAAAATTTAAAATTTAGTTACCTCTATAATACATTCCGGGCATGTAACCTTAGCACAGATAAAGTTTGCTTCGTGTTTCTTCTCTTGTTCGGTAGGTAGATATTGAGTGGTTTCGAGATCAAAGGCTATAAATCTGTACTTCTTTACTTCTTTAGGTTCTAGGGTCTTGATGAAACATCCACGTTTCGGATCGTGATAATCATGGCAAGTTGAGCAATGACGTTCGCCACACACGTGACCCTGACGCCCTCTCTTATTGTTGTCCTTCACATTCCAAATAACCCCACATTCTTGACATTCTTTCGAAATATTGCAGAAGCCACAATTGAGGTGATGCCGATAACAGTTGTTATTGAAGAATGTCTTGGAACAATGCTGGCATAATTTGTAGAATCCCCCAATAATTTTGCAGGGGAAGCCGGGACCAACTCTAGAACACCTTTTACATCTAGCCTTACAAGAAGTTTTATGTGTCACGTCTCTGTCGTACACCTTTTCACAGTGTAAACAATAGGGCTGTCCAAATAAACCTCCTGTCGTCTTTACTCCATCAAAGTGTTGATTATTGTAGTAGAGAATGATTGCAGTATCAAAATTATCAGGACCACTTTTAAACTCTGGTTCATAGTAACCCAACGATCCGAAGATGAAGACTTTGAATATATGCTTTCCAGAATACTTGTTGTTCCAGTAGTTAACAACAATGGGAACCCATTGTTCAGCGTTATATTCCTTTAAGTTTGTTGGTGCTCCAATAATATTCATCAATTCTAAAGCATCTTCTCTAAGTTTATTTGCCATTCCATGTTGACTTTTGATGTAACGTGAGAACTTTTCCCAGTGCCAATTAAATACCGTGTGAACAAGTGTAGCTACTAAGGAATAGAATAGACAGAAGGTATTATTGTTGTTTTCGATCTAAAATTAAAAATTATTTTAATAATCCATGATTCATTGCCTATCTAATTAATAATTTTAATTCCCACTTTACATTAATCGATCTAAAGATGTTTATTTTAATTATTTTTCCTGATTAATCCCACACTTACAAATAATTTTTCTTTTATTAAAACATTGATAAACTGGCCTTAATCAAAGCTCTTTCATTTATTCGATGACGAACTGGTGCAATTTTTCGATTTCCGGCACCTGGTAGTTGACGTTGTTTAGGTAGGGAGCTTTTGTCAACGACTGTAGCAGTTACAGTGAAGGGTTGTCCCCAAAGTGAGACTTCTTTCTGCCGAAAACTTTGGGCAACCAGGAGAAAACGGTTGAGTATTGATTCAACCGTATTCTCATTTCTATCCCTGAAATAATCGAAATTTTATTAAAGGTTATAACAAATTTAAGGTGACCTGATAGGGATCCAAACATCGTGATCCAGTACAGGGCTACTCACGACGCATCCAATCTGTTCCGCTTTCATGCCTCTATTTACACTAGCTTCCACAGCTTCATTTAAAAAGTATTGAAAAATCCCTATAAATTTTATTTATTAAATCTAAAAGTTTTAACTTACTGCTCAGAAGCTCCTCAGGGTCGGGGGGCAAGTCCTTGATAAGGAACTTGCTACGGCTTTTCAAAAATTTAAATTTTTTATTTTCCTCAATCGATCCTTCGAGTTGATCGACATAATCTTTTGGTTCTTTTGAAGAACCGGAGCCGCTTTGTAGACCAAGTAGATTTGTGATGGAAAAAATAGATTGTAGTCCTAAAAGACTTTCAATAGTAAAACGTGATTTTTTCTTCGGTGGTTGTTGATCCATTTTAGAAAAATTATAATAAAGCTAAAAATTTATTAAATATAAAAATTATCGATTGTAAAAAATTTAAAAAATACACAAATGACGAGATTATTACATTTTTACGATATTTATAATTAATTATTCTGTCTTTAAACCTCGTCTAAAATTTTGGCGGGCTTTTTGTAAAATTAAAGCTGTCAAGTCTGTAAGAATTTTATTACTGTAACATCTGTCGACAGATGTGAAAAGATCAAAAGGTGCCGCCATATCTCAGATTATTAATATTTGTAAAATTTTTATTTCTATTTAAATTCCGGGGATCTATTTTTAATTAATGTACCATCTCGTACCATGCACATTTTTTAAATTTGAAGGGAAAATATAAAAGCTTGCAGCTTACTATATTACAGTATTATTTTTCTTATAATTTTTCTATACAAGTAACAATAATGGCAGAGGAATCAAAGCATTATTTAATCGAGGTATTTTTTAAAAAAGTTTAATTATACCAATTATATAAGGGACATGCTACCTACAAAACGTGTACAAGACATAGTTACCTGTCTGCTCTCAATTTATCGTTAAGAAACCATGAAATATTGGACAAGGGTGCTCGAGCTAGTTTTATCTGGCACTATTTTAATGGCTATCACTGGTGCGAGGAGTGTTCGAAATTTAATTTGATGAAGAAACAGAAGAAAACCCTTATACCAATAACTGAAAATGTATTTTTTTACTCGTTTTGGTTATGTACGGATTGTGCATTATTTGCTACTGCACCTTAATTACGTTTATTTTCAATATTAAAAGATAAAAATTTGTAAAAAATTAGTGGATAGAAGATGACAATTTTGGGGGTATTTTAGCAGAATTAAGAAAAAAATATATAAATTTTAAATTTTATCCGTATTTTAATGCAAAAAATTAAACATGTAGTGTTGTGTGTGACAATTATTTTATAAATTTATTAACTACTTTAGTTACAAATAAATCAGGATTTTGAACATTATCTAACATTTTCAAATATTTCTCAAAAGTTAGCCCTTGTGATAAAAAATAAGTTAAGGAAATACAATGATGACCACATGTTTTAGAAAGAGGTGATTGATAAGGTTTTAAATTTCTTGTAATTTTAGAAAAACGTAAGGGTATTGAACTAATTATACAATCACTTGTAGGTAATGTAAGACTATCAAAATAATATAATTTGTTTGAATTAGTAAAAATAGTTATCCAATGGGATCCTTTCATTCCTTCTGGGTCCATATTGACGATATAGACAGACTTGGTTGATTTAATATTTGGTATAAGGTTACAAGGGTAGCATCCTTTGAAAATCTCCCTCGTCGCTGGGTTTGAGTTCAATATCACAGTTATCTGATGACTGTTCATTTCCTTCTATAAAATAAAAATATTAAATTTTATATATTAATTTTTACCTTTAAACTTTTTTCGGGGAGTACTACTTTTAACCAAAGAAATGAACGTAATTGATAAATAATGAGGCTAATTACAAATAGAATATACAACCCTATCATTCCCCAACAGAAAATATGTCCATATATATTATTTTCTCCTGGACTTTCCTTACAAAGTTGAATAGTAGGGAAGTTTGGAAAATTTATAGGGATATTAGTCTCAGTTGTAGTTCTTTTTGCTAAATATTCTGCGTATTCAGGGAGATTTTCCACTTTTGAAATATCATCTATACTTAGTGATTCAACAAGAGGAGAAAAAATTCGAATAAGAAAAATAATAATTGAAATTTTATTCATTTTAAAATTTTAATACAATATTGAAATCTGAATCTATTTATATAGTAGTGTCACTAGCGATAGTACGATTTTTATCTAAAATAATCAATGAGTCTGCTTCTCCCATAGCCACAAGCATAATTCCTCCGTCTGGTACTGGCTGACTAAATTTAATATTCACCGCTGTTGTCCCATTCTTTATCAAATCAAAAAGTCCTCCCTGATCGTCCCCACTATTGGTTAAGTTGAAGATGTATATACAATGAGTAATTCCGTACTGTAGATAATTAATTCCATTACTTTCTGAAGAGGTAGCTAAACCAATAGCGTCATTCATGTCATTAAATGCTCGAACATATTTCCCGTTAATGTAATCAAAGTCATATGGGGCTTGGGGGTAACTTCGACCGTTCGCAATAATGCTAATTTCGCGAACATTAAAGTGTTGAAAGTTGAAAGGACTTCGTCCAAAATTTCCAACATAGTCAGAGTTAGCGACTAGACCAAGTGTTATTCTCCGGGGTATTTGGTCCATAAACAGATTGGCATTAAATTCATATCTCCCTTGACTAATAAAGAGGGGTTTCATCATAGTCTTCCTTATAGCATAACGGGCAGGTTTAATGTCAAGTTTTCTAGCAATGTCTAATGCTAGTCCGTCCATAAGATCCATCTTTTTAATATAAAGTTTACAGTTCACAACTTCAAAATAGTAACGTGTTGGTTGGGCAATACCAAGAACTGGGGGAGCAATTAAAACAAATTTTGCATCGTTGGGTAAAATTTCAATATCCACTTCGCATTGGTTAATTAAATAAAGTGGTTGATTAAAAATATCGGCATCGAGTTTTGTTATAAATTGAGCCGTTTTACTTGAAGAAAATAAACTTTTACGAGATTCATAGCCTTCTCCACTTTCTAGAGATACGCCAGAATCAAAATAATAGCCAGAAGCATTAAGATGGGAACTTTTTGCTCCTTGGGAATACGATAGCTCGTATGAGAAGTAGCTTTTGTAAGCATACATAGAATTTGAATTAAAAATTTCGCGGCCATTAATATTAATTTTCATATTATTTATAAAAGTTTGTCCTATCAATTGAATTGGTGCAACATTGTCTGTTGCGCCCAGATTTACAAGGTAACCATTTTCATTTTCTTTTCTTATTCTAAGTTCGGTAAAAAGGTAGCATTTTGACAAATCAATATAATTTTGGCTTGAATGAATTTTGAAGTGGTAGGGTGTATCTGTAAGAGGATTGCTGGGGAGAATTTCAAAAACTTTAGAAGAAGTTACTGTGACATTAGTTGGAGGGATTTGAAAAAAGTCAAGTGCGCTAGTTATAGAGTTAATGCTTTCATTATCAATTTTTTGAAAAGCCATATTTAATAAAGTCCAAAGGCGTCTGATCTTACGCGTTTTTTTAACTTTTTTGCCAATAATTGTTTGATATGACGGTATAGCGTTCCTTTTTATACCCTTCTTACGACCAGTACCAAATTGTTTTGGTAATCCTCCTTTGTCTAAAACATTATCGATTCCCTTCCTTCCCTCTTCCTTTAGAGCTGCCTTAAGTGGCTCTCCCTGATTTACTCTCTCTAATACCCTTTGGCCAGTATTTAGTGCTTCCCCTGCCACTGTAGTACCAGCTTGTTTAATAATTGGGAGGAAGAAACGCCAAAGCCCTCGCATTACATCTCCAATTCCTGCACCTCTTTGTGAACTGCCATATCCTCGCTGAAAAGGCGATGATCCTTTGAAGTAACTATATTCGTCAGAAATACCACTTCCCCTCATAGGAACAAACTCTTCATATCCAATAGATCTTGTATCAAAAACAACATGAACCATTTTTGAATAATTTTATTAAAAATATTAAATGAAATTTACAATTTTGAGGGTATTTATATACACACGAAAAATGATTTAAAAATTTATAACTTTTTTAAATATCAAAACTATCATCACTGTTCCAAAAGCAAATGGCACAAGTCTTCCCCCATCCATAGTTCTTAATTCAATCTCAATTTCGTTTATTTCTTTGGGAAGCACGCGAATAAAAATAGGTGAATCGTAAATCTTTTCATGATATTCTCCAGGGGTTGCTCCGGAGACAGACACAACTCTCAGTAATGAGCTTAGCGAATTTCCTACAATCATATTCTCAGTTAAACCTCTGGAGTAGACAGCAAAACTAGAAAATCCTCCTCTCAAGTCACTGCCATATTTTGCAATCTCCTCATTCATGACCATATTTGTATTTTCAAAACCCAAAACATAACCAAGTTGGGGAGAGAAGGACAGATATTTAATATTTGGATGAGAAAATTCGAGTTTAAATCGTTTAAAATCGTTATGAAAATATAGAGAAATGGAATCTATAATCTGTTTCTGGACAGTAGTGTCAATTTTATCTTTTCTTAAACTACTGTATTTTTTCAGAAGTCCTTCCATCATTGGCAAATAACTTTCTCTTTGAAAATTAGTAGGGGTTTTTCCTAGTACGTAGACAAGAACTCTTTCCATATCATCTGTCCATTTTATTCTCTCTTGAACGTATGTTTGATTTTGTTTTAATGGAAGAGCTTCGGGGAGCGAAGGAAGAGTTTGGGTAGGTGGAGGTAGTGATTCCTGAGTTTTTTGAGGGGTAGTAGGTTTTGGGAGAGGAATTAATTTTTGAGGTGTTGACTTTTGTTGAGGCAAAATTCGAGGAGGTGAAG
This sequence comes from Meloidogyne enterolobii, assembly GCA_963681835.1. NCBI lineage: Eukaryota > Metazoa > Nematoda > Chromadorea > Rhabditida > Meloidogynidae > Meloidogyne > Meloidogyne enterolobii. The sequence continues at coordinate 967,636 of CAVMJV010000079.1, read as the reverse complement.
ATGGAGGTTTTTGAGCAGGGGGAGGTACTTGTGGAGTAGAATGTTTTTGAGGCTGGGGAAGTTGTGGTTTTTGCGGAGTTGGAGGTTTTTGAGAAGAAGGCGGTTGTGTAATAGGAGGTTTTTGAGTAGAAGATAGAGATGGTTGTGTAGTAGGAAATTTTTGAGTAGAAGGTAGAGGTGGAGAAGATTGTGTAGTAGGAGGTTTTTGAGTAGAAGGTAGAGGTGGAGGAGGTTGTGTAGTAGGAGGTTTTTGAGTAGGAGGAGGTGGAGGAGGTTGTGTAGTAGATGGTTTTTGAGCAGGAGGAGGTGGAGGTGGTAGTTGAGGAGTAGGTTTTTGATTAGTTTGAGGTATAGGTTTTTGGGGAGTAGGGGGTTTTTGAGCAGGAGGAGGTAGAGGTGGTAGTTGAGGAGTAGGTTTTTGATTAGTTTGAGGTATAGGTTTTTGTGGAGTAGAGGGTTTTTGAGGTTGAACTGTTGGTTTAGGGGGTGAAGCAAGCTTTTGAACAGGCGTAGGTGGTTGTATAGTGGGTTTTTGAGCAGGAGCTGGTGGAGGTGGTAATTGGGGAGTAGAAGGTTTTAGAACAGGAGCAGGTGGTGGTTGTGATTGAGTTTTTTGAATAGGTTCAGGAAGAGGTTTTTGTGGAGTGGAAGGTTTTTGGGCAGGAGGAGGTTGAGGGGGTAGTTGAGGACTAGGAGGTTTAGTTTGAGTTAGTGGTTTCTGTGGAGCAGCAGGTTTTTCAGTACTAGGAGGTTGAGGTTTAGGGGGTGAAGAAGGTTTTTGAATAGGTTGAGGTTGAGGAATTGATTGAGGTTGTAGTCTAGGAGGCGATGGTAATAGAGTAATTGAAGGTTTGTGAATTTCTTGAGGCGTAGGTTTCTTAGCTGGAGGTGTAGGTGAAGATGGCTTCGCAGAATTTACCAATCGCGGGGGAGATGGTGGATCTATTCTTGGAGGAGATGGAAGAGTCTCCTCCAAACTTCGTTTTGGGCGACCAGATCGTGGTGGTGACATTAATGTTGGTCTATTTAAAAATCCTACATTATCTAGAGGAGATGCTTCGAGCACTTCGCTTTGATGTTGCAATGTGGAGATTAAAAAATTAAGTAAATCTTCAGGTTTATTGTGAGAACCTCTTGGGACAGGGACCCTTATGACCTTAGCCTTTCCTTGAAAGTCAGTACAGTGAATATCAATCCACTGCTCTTCAAGTGTACCAATAGTTGAGGGCCATGAATAAGGATATGAAATACTGTGTAATCCACAAACCCAGTCTCCCGAAAAATAAATTGGTTTCGGGAGATGAACTCGAAACTTATTTGGCTGATTATCTGGATAATCAGTTGTATTACTTAGCAAACACACGTAAAAACTGTTAGACATTTTTATAACAAATAAATATATACAATATGAAAAATGACTTTTATACTAATTGATTCTCGTGTATCCATTCCCTCTCCGGGTATCCAATAAATTTTACAAGTACTTCATAGGCACCATCTGGTCGTTTCCTTTTGCGGTAAACCTTCTCAATCCTATACTCTGTCCCTGCATCTTTTTTGACTTTGGTAAGTTCTTCGTTGTAATAAGACCCCTTGTACTTATTACCGTTGTCATCCTTTAACTTATAACGAATTGGTCTAGATTGATCTTTGACTCTGTCGACTTCCACTATGACATCACCCCAATTTGGAATATAGCCCTTTTCAAATGTTCCTTTATCGACACTAGTACGTACAAAATCTCCTTTTTTAAATTTAGGTTTTGCCTTTCTAATTTTTGTAGACAATTCATCTCCATAAATCCTCTCCCACACCTCTTGAGCATTTTTAAAGTTAACGTCAATAGGTCTCATTCCATGAACCCGACTCTTTGCTTTATTTATTCCTTCCAAAATTTCAGGTAAGATCTCAAACCAATTAAGTGTTTTGTAGTGGGCAAAATATCGATATAATCGTTGTTTGACATTTCTAATTGCACGCTCCGCAAGCGAAGCTTTAACTATTGAATGGGTAGCTTCAAACTTTTCAATTTCTTCTTTTTCAAAAAATTCTTTTAGTTGTTTATTTTTAAATTCTAACCCTTTATCAGAAAATATTCTATGTGGCTTCATGGGCATTTGGTCGATTAAATGTTTAAAAGCTTCTAACATATCATCAATCTTTTTAGACTTGACAGGAACTCCAAAAACTCTTTTTGAAAGGACATCAACCCCCAATAAAAGATACTTATTTCCTTTATTGTGTCTTGACAATGTTTGTAAATCCGCCAAATCAACCTGAACATCTGTCATAAATCCAGCAGCCACAGTTCTATTTCTAGAAAAATGTATTCTCTTGGGACGCATAAGGGAATAAGTTCGGTGTCCCTCAAGGAAATCCTGCACAACTTTTCTTGGTAAATTTTTAAGGACTTTACGTGCTTCGTGCCATAATCTGTCAACTCCGGAAAATGCTGCAGGTGAATCGGGGTCATTATAGAGATGTTTCAAAAGTTTTGTATAATCTGCCATTTTTACCAAAGTGAGGGTTTAAATCTATTTATATCTTCCTGTGTAGGCTTTTTTGACGCCCATTTTTTACTGATTGTACGTCCTTTTACTTTACGTAAACTTATATCCTCTTGAGTTGGTTTTCTCGATGCCCATTTTTTAATCCCTTCTTTGCGTCCTCTTAAAATATTTAATTTTTCTGACCAAGCTTTTGATAATTGTTCCGATTTTTTCTTCGAGGCTGGTTTTATTCTTTTGAGATGAACCGCACTAGTGTCTTCAGGGATTACATATTTCCTTTTAGAACGCTCTCGCGGCAATGGAGGAGACGGGGATCTACCTTCTCTCAATATTCCATGACGACGACGAGATCTTTTAGCTCTATCTAAAACTTCTGCCTCCTCATCTCGACGTATTTGTTGAATTACACTATGATCAAGAGGGACTTTGACATTTTGGGATGTTTTTCTTCTCCTTAATAGCTCTTTCTTCTTTTGAATCTGTGCAATTTGTTCTCTTAACCTAAGTTCTCTATTTTCATATGTATTTTTACTCCTCTTATTCCCTTCAAAATCTTCGGATACCTGGTCCCTTTTTGAAGCTTGGATCGATACAGGAGGAGAATCACTTAAAGGAGCATTTTGTGCATCGAGTATGGGATCTTGTGTAATATTAGACTCTACAGCCGATGTTGAGGGTAAAGGACGGCTCACTGTTACTTTTTTCTTTTGTTTCTTTTTAACCGGAATTTTTGATTTTTTAATTTTCTTAATTATTTTTATTCTTTTTGGTTCATCACCATTATCTTGTTCTTTCCTCTTTGTAATTTGGCGTTGACTTTGTACAGTGCTACTTCTAGGTAGAGAAGGGGGTATTGATGGATGGTAGGAAGATTCAGAAAGAGGAGGTACAAAATTATAAGCGAGACTAGGAGGTTCTCTAGGATAATTAGAAAATGAAACGTCATCGCTCATCCATAAATCATCGTCATTTTCGGCTATATTTGTTGAGGGATGAGTTTGGTCTCTATTCATAATAGCACCCTTAGGCGAAGCAACCATTTCAACCCTAACAGGACGATTTTGACTTTCATTACGTAGATGGAGATAACGTCTTAATTCTTGATTGTAGTGAATATTTTTTGCACTTGGATGTTCCTTTACTCTTCGAGTTTTATCAAGTGTTCGTCGGACATCATCTAGATTTGGTTCTCCTGTATCAAAAGTAGTAAGACCACGATAAATTTCTTGAGGAACAAGAATAAATTTATTAGCCATAATTTATTAATAATAAGAATTTTGATTAATTTGCGCTTTTTATAGAGCGCGCCAGTTCAATGAGTATTGGGGTAAGAAGGGCGGCAAAGGCTCCAATACCATTTCCTTTCTGTAAAGCATGTTTTGCTCCCCTCTTGCTTCGAGCCCTACTTACGCCACGGACAAAGCAGGCATAAGGCATTAAGCGTTTCTTTTGACGAGTCGTCAATTGAAATCGTGATTTAACAATATTTAGACAAATTTCTACAAGTGCTAAAAGTTGTGAAGTACTAGCAAGTCGTAAAAGTCGACGTATTTTTCTTTGAGATTTTGTATGACATAAAATATTTAGAAAATTTGAATTCTCTCGTATTAAATGACTAACCATTTTAAATTCCACTTTTTGGAGTAAAGACAATTTTTTCCTCGTCGTCCTTAAATATCCCTGTCCTCAGCCTTAGTGTTGCATCAGATGCAGCGTGCATATCGATTAATAAGTAGCCGTAAGGTTGATTAGTCGATTGCCGATATGCATCGAGAAAATAGTCTAATTTACTCGGGAAGAGTTGTACTCCTATATTCCTAACTGCAAGTGCAGAATTTGGGGAGCGCATTAAAACAATATATTGCGCATTTTGTCGGGCAACTTTGATTTTACGATCAAATAAATTTTGTGTTACAAATACGACTGCAAAATTTTGATGGTGGGATTTTTTAGTAAATAATTCAGACAAATATTTCTCATCAATCGACAAAAGGAGATCATCAAGAATTAAAAGGAGTGGTTTTGGAAATGTTTTTAATAATTCTTCGGAGGGAACGCCGACAAAAACGGCAACTCCAGATTTTTGGAGTATTGGCACTATACTACTCATTTCTCCAAAACAATACAGTATACTACTTGGTTTGGGGTCGATTAAGTCTACCGCTTCGGAAATAAATTTTAATAAGAAGGTACTCTTCCCACTTGAACTAGGACCTGAAACAATCATACCAAAAGGCAATTTGAATTTCAAATCTTTATTAGAAAATGTTAATGATTCCATTTTAAATTGTAAGAAAACTAAAGGAAATAAAAAATTAATTAGCTTAAATACTATCGGTAAAAATTAAAGAGGTGGTTGTAAATTTGTATCGCTTGGGTTGTTTACTACTTCATTCTTAACATCATTTTCTGCTAACATTCCCATTGTAACAGCCTGCATAGAGTCGAAGAACTCCAATAGGACTGCTTCTTCATTCTCTTTTGTTTCTTCTTTAATTGGAGATAATCCTGCGAGGGGTTGCTGTGGTGGTATTTCTTGTTGCGGGGATGCAGGTGGTGATGTTAATATTTCCGGTTGTGGTGCAGGGGGAGGTGATAATATAGGTGGCGGTGTTAGTAATTCGTTTTGCGGAGGAAGTGGGGGTGGAGGAGGAGGTGGGGGTAATAGTTGTGCTTCAGCTTCTCTCTTACGGGAATTTGTGACAGAACAAACATTTTGGGAACCGTATGGAATGTTCAACACACGACCCTTGTTTTTAATCTTAATGAAAATTATTTATTCCTTAATTATATAATGAATTACCTTGAAAAAACAATGACCCGGTAAATCATAAATACAATCGAAGGGTACAAATCGGGGAGCTGAGAAGCGAGTGCAATAGATAGTTACTCCTTCCTTTGTCACAATAAAATCCAGTTCGACCTCTGTACTTTTACATTCACGACAGCGGCCACTATTCTCAAAAGGGATGAAGCGAGGAGTAGAAATTCTCTCACTAGTTAAGGTAATACCGTTTGTTGTAAAATTGAAATCGACTTCTGGAATTATTTGTGTTAATAGAGACATCTTGTCATTCATGTTAATTGCCATTTAAAAATTTTAAAATGATTCAAGTATCAGATTATCGGTTTATATACCCTTCTCTCGTCCAAGGTAAAACCGGTTCTATGAACCCTACAAAATTTCTCACTCCAAGAATATAGAAGCCAAGCCGTTTTTAAAAATGAAGCCAAGCCAAAAATTTAAAAAATCGATATAAAGCCACGCCCACTATTCACAAATAATCCATAAATTTAATTTCCTAGTCATTATACATATTTATAATTAATTATTTACAAATTAGTTACAAAATTTTTTCATCTTTTAAAATGTCTCAAGATATACCATCAGGTAAATATTTCTATAATTTCATTCTAATAATATATTTAAGAAAGTGTTAATGCAAAGGTTGTGGATTCAGAACTGGAGAAAAAAGATTCTATTAATAAACATTTGACACTGGTGCAAGAGAAAGAATTAGTTGTTAACAACTCTTCAGGTTTTATCAGTTAATTATTCTCAATAAAAATTTTTAAAGATAATAGTCCAGTGGCATTAAATGAAATAAAAATTGTCAAAGAAAAAACTGTTAAAAATCAACTTTGGAAACTAATTCGTGCAAAATTCTTAATCACGTTCTATCTGTGCCAAGGTGAGAACAATTAATATTCTATTCAAAATTTAATTTTAGAATGTCAAAACAACTTATTCTATTCGCAAGATAAATTTTACGAGAATTCTTCTGGAGTTACAGTGAAAATAGGATTATGTCATAAATGTGTCGAAGCTAACAGCAAAGCTACAGATTTTCTGGCACCGTACAAAAAGATTGGCAGCAAAAGAAAGGCAGATTGAATGGGATAAAATGACAGTAATTTAAGAAAAATCGTTTTAAAATTTAAAAATTTCGTTGTAAAATTTAAACATTGAATTGATAAAATAATTAATTAAATTTAAACGAGTTATTCTAAAATATTAAACCTTAATTAATATTACTATTAAATTTGTTTAATATTTACTTTAACCATTATTAATCCTTGACCATTTAGTTTTTGGGGGGAGAAGGAATTAGGAAAGACAAAGTATCGACATGAGTGGAGAAAACAAAGAATACAAATTTACTATTATTAATATATTAATATTACTACTCATCTAAAATTACTTTTAAAAAGAAAGATAGTATATTATAAAATTTATTTATTTAAAAAATGATTAAAGAAATATATTTTTAAGGCCAGTTAAATCATTAAAATAAAATTTTTAAAATAATCAATTTGATTATAACCTATAAAATTTCTAAATTTCAGGTATATTATTTTTCATTTTTTCTTATCATTCATTGTTTATAATTAAGTTCTTTTTTCTTCTTCTCAAACAAATTTTGACATTTTGTCCATTTTTCCTGTTTCAGATGGTTGAAGTTTCTAAGGGAAAAATATTTAAAAGAGAAAATCTCTTATTTAAAATTTTTTCGAATTCTATTAAAAATTAAGAAAGTTTTTTATTTAAAATTTTTTATTAAAAAATTTTTTTGACATTTAAAAATTTTTTTAAAAGTTACAATTTTTCCAAAATTAATTTCCAATGGTGGGCATTCACATGTTTGTTTAATTGGTTGTAACTTAATTGAACAAATAAAAAAATTTTTTAGAAATATTTTACTTCAATTTGTTCTCCTTTATTTTTATAAACGGTTCTGTGCCTTGTTTTATTATATACTTGTCGATTACATAAGCAATTTGTACATATTGAAACCAACTGAAAAACAAAATTTAATACCCCACATAAAAATAAATTTATTTTTTAATTACTTTAAACCCCAGCAATAAGATAATACAACTAAGATTAATAAGATAAGTTTGAACTTGAAAATAAACATAATTTTTCAGAAAAAGAAAAGGATTTGTTAAAAATTTCTTAAAAATATAAAATTTAGATAGTAAATTTATTATAAAAAATAAAATTGTATATTAATATAATAAAACTTTTGTATTATCTTATTGCATCAACTACCCTTTCCTTTAAACTTTAAATTAACATATTATTTTTTATTAAAAAACATACAAAAGAAAAAACATCCAAAATTTATTTTTTACGCAGTCTTTTGTTTCTATGCAACCCTTTAAATTATTAAGAAAGGCACATCGAGAGAGATAACCCAGAAGATCAACTCTAGAAATTCAGTAGGTGACCTTTAGGGTTAGCCCACCTAGTGTGAATTATTAATAGTAAAAAATTAAAAAAAACAAATTAAAAGTTTATACAAGAAAAAATTAGTAATTGTCTCGTTTCACTTATTAGATTTGATGCTCTAAAGAGAGCATTTTGGGTTCTGTAAAGCATCCACCATTTGTCCATCGTCCACCAAATTTTCGCGCACTCAAACCTTATTTTAAAATTCCCCTTGGCCCCCTCCACCAACAAATTAGTTACCATATTCTACTCCCCATCAATTAGTAAAAACAAATTTGTTCAGACCCCTCCCCCATTAATAATTAATTAGGTACTAATTAGTTCAGACCCCTCCCCCAAAATAATTAATTAGGTACTAATTAGTTCGGACCCCTCCCCCATTAATAATTAATTAGGTACTAATTAGTTCGACCCCTCCCCACATTAATAATTTATTACCCTTACGACAGGATCAAAAGAAAATGCCGACAAAATCCCCCCATATCCACAGGATTTCTCGGACCCCTCCCCCAGACCCCTCCCATAGGTTGGCGGCATCCCTTTGATCATCAATCAAAAGGATGGCGGCATCCCTTTGTGCGAAAACCCGGGGGTTAACTACTAGGGTTGACAATAAGAATTGAAGGTGGAAATTTTGAAGATAGTCTAAATGGGGAAATAAAAGTAGTTTATGTGGATAAAGACGATTACGCGAATTTTATTGAAATTCAGCCGTTATTTGAAGAGGAAACGTTTGAAATGATTAGAGATAATGTACAAAATGAAATTAATGAAGAGCCTGTTTATGATTTAAGCAAGTTATTCAATGAGCAAAAATGAATGAATAAAATAAAAAATGAAAAAAAAGAAAAAATAAATGAATCAAAAACACAATAAAAACACATAAATTAAGAAAAAAATCAAAAATCAAAAACACAAAAAAACACAAAACACATAAATATAGAAAGAAAGAACAAAAAAAAACAGAAAAATAGACAAAAAACAAAAAAATCACTTTAAATTGTATACTCGTGAACTGAGAAATTAACTTTAACATTCATCAAGTAAATATCCTAATTTAAATTAAGACAGCAATTCGAGATCCCTAATCTCTCATGTTGCTAGTATAACAGTCAGAGGTGGATCGGAACAGGTCGGAAATCGGAAGAGCCGGAATTCGGAACTGGCTAAAAAGTCGGAACTCGAAAATCAAAATTTTTTGTTCGGAAATCGGAAATCTGAAGGAAAAAACGCCGGAAATCGGAATCGGAATTCTGGTCCACCGCAGAGTTGCGTCGTAATTGAAAATTTTTTTTCGTAATCGTAATTCGTAATTCGTAATTTAAAAAATTTTTTCGTAATCGTAATTCGTAATTCGTAATTTTAAAAAAATTTTTCGTAATCGTAATTCGTAATTCGTAATTTAAAAAATTTTTTCGTAATCGTAATTCGTAATTCGTAATTTTAAAAAAATTTTTCGTAATCGTAATTCGTAATTCGTAATTTAAAAAAATTCTTCGTAATCGTAATTCGTAATTCGTAATTTAAAAAAATTCTTCGTAATCGTAATTCGTAATTCGTAACTGAAAAAATGCCGTAATTCGTAATTCGTAATTTTTCAAAATTATTTAAATTAATTTTAAAAATCAAATATTTATTAATAATTGCTGCTTCTCCCATTAATCTCACCAAGTCTTCTTATTTCTCTGATATTATTCAAATCCCAATTAATTCCCTGATATCCCTCTTAATCCTAATAATCCTCCGATATTTCTTTAATCAATCATGAGGAATCATCGTCCCAGATTAAGTTTGATATCATGTCAAATCATTCTCACTTAATCCCGAGCCAACACTCTTATATTTTCAGCGCCGCAGGATTTTTTTTTAGAAAATTCATGACTAGATTAAAAATTTTTAAGTTTTTTTCAATTTTAAGATATTAAAAATATAAATTTACAAACCTAAAATCAAAATCAAATTTAAAAACATTTATTTTTGAAAAAATAGGTTGTCTAAATTTTATTTCCCAGACTTGGATTCGAACCAAACACCACAAAATATTAAGTGAGTGAAGCTTGACTTTTAACCCACTCAACCACCGATAAACACAACTAAGGGGAGAGAAAAAATAAATATTTCTTCTCCTTTTTATTCTAAAATTTTTTGGCAAAATTATTTTCGTAATTCGTAATTTTTCCCTATATTTTCGTAATCGTAATTCGTAATTTAAAAAATTTTTTCGTAATCGTAATTCGTAATTCGTAACTGAAAAAACACCGTAATTCGTAATTCGTAATCGTAATTCGTAATTACGACGCAACCCTGGTCCACCGCTGATAACAGTAACGAATTATTAATTTATAATTTTAATTCCGTAGATTATAATTTTAATTCAGTATTTAAATGTATAAATTGTACATAGAAAAAGTATTCTAATTCAAAATTCTTGAATTTTTTCTTAAATTCTTTACATTTAATTTCTCATATTATTAATTTGTAAATTGGAAAGGCCAACAAAAATGAAACGATCTTAATCATTAAGCCTGATGTGAAAGCTAGATTTAACTTGTTAAACCAAAATCCCTTTAAAATTTTAGTATTTACTATGATTAAATTTCACACAAGCTCTTTGATTTTAACACGGAAATTGCATAGTATTATTTAATCAAATTTTCAATCAGATTCGAATAACGTCAAAATCGTGGCGCGCATTTGGGGACCGTACACTTTGGGACCTGAATTTAGAGAACCGACTTTTCGGGACCCGAAATTTGAGGATGAAATTGAATTTTTGAAGTATTTTGTGGCCCCGAACTTGGTGCCTCGTAACCGTTTATATTGATAAAATCAGGATACTGATTCGAATAAAAAGAATTCGATTAAAATTATTTATTTAAATAAAAATATTTTCCCAAACAGTCATCATAATTTAATATTTTTTAGATATAAATTGCTTATTAATATACTATAAATGTAATTTGCGTTGCTCTCATAAAATTTTAATTTTATCTATTCTAGTTAATCTATTTAATTTAATATTACATAAATGTATAAAATTAAATATTTAATTAACAAATTTGGTACTATCCGATTATATCCCCACATCGTCTGCAAATGTTTTTCCGCATAAGTCTGTCTTCCTTTCTACTTCCTTCTTTTTCCACTCATAGTGAAAAAATGGTCAAAGATTTATATTTGTCAAGCAAATAAAGATTACACTTTATAAAACGCAAAATAAAAAATAAGTGAATATGTAGGCGAAAATTATTCGGTTCGTTTTATGGCTCGTGTAGTGTTAACGAAATGTTTGGCAATTTTTTCGGTAGCCGAAAAAATTAAAATATACATAAGTCCTTCTTATAACGAAAAATAAAATAAATTAATCGTTGACCATTTTTTAGTCATTATGAGAGGAAAAAGTGCGGTGGTGAAGTGAAGACAAAACCTTGCTCAGCGGAATATGAGGGGGGAGATAGCGGATAGTAACGCAAATTTATAGAATGATTGCAAAATACTTTACAATTATTTTAATTCTTGCTTTCTTAATTTATGCTGTGGCTGAGGATAAAAATGAAAATAATGCGCAGTATGTTTAATGAATGCTTATTTAAAATTTTATAAAGATACTCGGTCAGAATAATAGCTCCCTTTATAATCAATTTCATGCTTCCAAATCCCCAGATACTACTTTTAATCCTTCTTAATCTTATTAAACTATAAGGATTCAGTAAAGTTATATATAAAGATGACCAGTCATACTGCTCCGCATGATTAGGATTGAGTTGTTTTTATGTTTGGACATTTTGGGGCGCGAATCAAATCCAACATTAACCGAAAACTAAATTCTTAAAAATTTTCTCAAGTTTCTTTAACATGCGTCTAACTTATCAATATATTTCAGAATTTTTAATCAAAAATTTTTCAAGTTATTTTTGATTAAACTTGAACAACAAAAATTAGAACAAATTATTAGAACAAAATTTTTGGCAATAATTTCAGAAAGCCTAGCCCAACGATTCTGAATTTGAGAATTTAGTTGAATATAAAATGTTTTTGTGAAAACTTTTATCTTTCTAGCTTCGCTATTTTATAAGCACTCCCGAGTTTCTTTGGATTGGGACTGCCTGCGTAGAAAACTGCTTAGATATCGCTAAAAATGTCAACTTTTTTAATAAAAAATTTAAATCAAAATTAGTTAATCATATCTATACTTTAAGTGTTTTTCTAACGGATATGACCAAGACACATCATGAAATTCCATACTTAAATATGGACCAATGCATGCTTCGCCCTGGACAAAAGGAACATGGCTCGTACGGCTTGATCTTCTTCAGACCAAACTTTTACCTCTGTGACAAGTTAACGGAAAAATCTCATAAATAAATGAACAAAATATTTAAAGATTGCTTATTTGTTACCCAAGCCAATTGGTTGGAAATAATACACGGAATGGGATTATTGCTTCAATTCCTTATCGTCTGCGTGATTATGAACAAGTGAGCTTATAAACAGACGGAGATATTGCTTCTACTACTTAAGCTTTATTAATTATAGTTTTAAGTTATCCAAGCATAAGCTACGCACTTTTTCTATTAGAAAGGAGTAAAACTGCAGGCCTTTGCGGCACGAGTCAATGTCGGCGTGTTCAGTGTCATGAGTGTTTCATGCCAATGCTACATCTATCTTCAATATTCGACTTTATCCCCATTAATTACCTTTTTTTAAATTACTTCATGAAACTGACTTTATAGTGAACTAAAAATTAAATAAATTTTAAAATTCCCATTTGAAAGAATATCGTCACAAGTTCATGTGAACTTAAACGAAAAGAATTTTGTGATGGTCTGAAAAACAAAGATTTGTGTTCCATTGGACAACCAGCATCAACTATATGGCATGGGATTATGCTTTCAACTGAGTATATTTTGGAAGATATTACCTTTTCTACAACTGTTTTAGTGTCAATTTCAAATCAAAAGTTTGATTTTTGATGAATATTTTTACCTTAATCGGTCAAGCTCTTAGTGCTGATTAGGTTCCCAAAATTGTCGAATTCGAATGTCTTGCCCTAAGGGATGCACGAAAATCATAAAGTTGCTCAATTTCCCTATACCTCTAGAGCACATCTTATAAAATCTAACTTGATTTAGAATCGTAAAAATAAGCTTAAAAAGCTTTAAAATATCATTTTATCTAGATACACAATAAATAATACTCTACATTTTAACATCGAATTTGGCAGAAAAGCTGACATATATACACATGTCTACATTGCAAAAAACGATCTTGAACGTTTGTTTTTCTCGAAAATAAATACTCAGTCCAATCTTTGTTTCCTAGCTTTCAGTTTTAGCTCAATTAGTGAGAAGACAATCCCCATTATCATATATTCAATTAAAGTTCAGATCCACCAGCTTACTTTCAAATTGTTTTTCCCAAGAAAATATGTGGCATCCCTAAGCTTAAATATGTGTGTCCTTCTGAGGCTTAATTTGCACATCTTTGAGAAATTTACATAACTATAATGATATCTTACTAAATTTAAAAATATTATTACAGTAAAATATGAAAAAATAAATGAAGTTTTTCTTGGGCAAGATCTGAAAATTGCTCGTGAATATCTGTCCAAAGTAAAGAATGGTTCATATTTACACAAATATTCTGGCCTTTGGGCCCTTGGATTGGATATGTTACCATCAACAGCACAACGATTTATAAATCTTTTTGTTTATCGCGATTGTGGCTGTTCGATTAATGTTTGGGTATGGTAATTATATTTTTTTAAAGTTTAAGTGTTTGAGACACTTTATAAAGAAAATTATCAAAGAATTGATAATACACTTATTGGTCCCTTAATTATAGTATTGGCCACTTGATACTAATTGTTTTAAACTCAAAAATATTTAATGAAAACTTTTGAAATTCATGGTCAATTTTCAAGGTGTTAAAGAACTTTCAGAAAATTTTCAATTATTTAGTTTGCTAAATGTCAGATTATAGTATTTAGCAAAGACCCTACTGCTTTCTTTTATGTTTTTATTGAAATTTTAATATTTAATAAATTTTTGCAAATTTAGTTCAAAAACCCAACAACATCAGATTCATTAATACCTCAAATTCCTAAAATAAAATTAGAGGCTGATGGAAAGGGTTCTCTATTCAAAGATAAAGATTGCTCTAGAAGATACTCTAATAAAACCATTTATGAAATTGGGGGCATAGGTAAAGGAGATAAAATTGTCTGGTTTTCAATTTGGACTGGAAATAAAGGGAAAAGAGGCATGATCGAGTTGTTTGATTCAAAAGAAACTGTTTTTCTTAGAGTAGAATTTATTGTTGATACAATTGTCTTTAAACATTATCGGAATGGGGTATTTCTTAACTTAAAAAAATTTTGTAAATACGTTAGGAATTACGATAAATACGTTAGGATCAATGAAAAATTTCCAGAATTTCTCTGGAACCGGTTACGGTTCCAGAGAGCATTTTGTTTTTTCCAGCTCCAATACTAATCAAATTCTAGTTACAGATCCGGAGCCTAAGTAGGATATCGTTATTTAGAACAGGACTTACTCAATTACCGCTGCAGGCGAAAATTTTGAGAATTTCGTAAGACCAGAGCTAGATTTCTTCCAATTTTTAGCACCATAGGCGAAAATTTAAAAATTTTTTTATTATTGGCCAAAAATCATCCTTTTTTGCGCTGCAGGCGAAAATTTTTTATAAATTAGGAAACGTAGCACATAAAAATTTGGAAACGTAGTGCATATTTTGGGATTTTCAGTGCATATATTGACACGCCCTAATAATCATTAATAAAAACAAAACTAAAATTATTTAAGATAGTTAGTGAATCAACTAAAAAGTTTACAAAAAAATTGCTTTCCATTGGAGCTAAAATATTTGTAACAATACAGTTAAGCAAATATTATGTTTGGGCATTGTTTGAAAGTGATGTTTTTGATAATTTCATTATGAAGTTTTGGCCAGCTAATTGGTGGAACGGGAATTTTTTGAATAAATCTGAAGCTAAGATGTTAATTGTCGGTGATTTCTTCATGGTTACTCCATTATTAATGCAAATTCTTGGAGAGAAACAAATTGGATATGTAATAATAATTTTCTAATTATTAAAGCAAATAAGATTTGACAAAAAATTAAACCAACACCCAAGATTTAGATATTTGACTTTTTGCAGATTCACCTTATACCATATTTGATTTAATAATTTGTTTCAGTTTCTGTTTCATTCTACTGTTTTAATTACAGTTTTTACTGTTTCAGTATCGCGTATAGAGAGTTAATTCATGTAGCTGGGGGTAATTATTTAAGTTTGGCATTAGTAACTAATGTGCAGTTATTAATAACTAATGACCTCGTACCTCTCATCTTTTTTTATCTGCACATACTAGCTATGTTCGGGAGAAGAAAAACCCAGGAATGTAGTACGGGAGCCGGGTCGGGAAATAAACTCGGGAGTCGGGAGTGACTTAGTCAGGAATTGATATAGTGAGTCCAAAACTTTGGTATGTAATAGTGATTGAATAATTTTTTAATTCAAAATTTAATTTTAAAATATGTAGATTTCGTCTGATATCCATTATTGGGCCCAAAAAATGGATCATGTTATTAAAATGCCATATTCATTCAAGATTAAAGAACATATAGCTGTAAAAGCAACTTTTGTTTTTATGTGCATGTTGAATAATGATGCAACGAGTTTTGATATAAAATTAATGAGTGGTGCCGATGAACCAAATCCATATAGTTATTTTTAAAAATATTTTTTAAATTCAATTATATTAGTTGGAACAACTGTGTATGCTTTGGAAGTTAACAATAATTTGAAAAATACAGCAATTTACACAAAAAGTGTAAGGAAAATTTAAAATAAAATACAAATCATAGTTGAACTTGACATACTAAAGATGTAGGTAAAGCTACATGCTAATTTATGCTTAAATAAATTTTAAATGAATAATGTAAGATATTTTCTGCGTTCTTGATATAAGAACGGAAAATAAACGGTATAAACGGTATACGGTTTTTTCAAAATTAAACGGTTTTGTTCAACCCAGTATAAACTAAGAGAAATCATATTCGTTAAATTATACATAACAGATACGTAACAAAATTATTTCTAGTATAATTATAGTATAATTAACAATATTATAGTAAATTTCCTATGCCTTAAAATTCTAGAAAAAAAATTTTTAGTGTCCGTCTCCGGAGGTTTGTTCCAAGAAAATGCAAAAAGGATTATTCAAAAAAGGGAAGCCATTCTTATGTGAAATTATCTTCATTTTAAACGAAGATTATGATTCTATCAGCATTTACACAAAAATTAACAACATAGTTTTAAATGATACAAAAATAATAACTAAACATCCTATCTGGACAATTAATCTAATCTTAGTAATTTTTTGTAGACTAAAGTTATGCGTCCAATGAACTTTTATTCGTTCAATCAAAAGAAAATTGGATTATTCATGTTATTGCAAATTTTGGGTATGGTTCCAAAACATCTCTTCGTGTTCGGAACCTACGCCCACTGGGTCTAGGACCATTCCTTACCCTATCCCGCGAAATTTCTGAAAGTTATAGCCATTTTTTAAAATTTCAGAAAAACGATTTTAACTTTCAAAAATTTTGAGTGATAGGGTAACGAACGGTCTCAGACCCAGTGGGCGTAGGTCCCGAACATGAATAAATGTCTTGGAACCATACCCCAACTTTGCAATACCTAGAAAAATCTAATTTACTTCGACTGGACGCATAAAAGTTCATTGGACGCATAAACTAGACCAGCGCCAAATTTTCATATACAGTATTGTAATGGCTAACACATCAGTCCGGTCTACTGAAGATGCTGGTTCGCTCCCAGCCGCCGAATAACCTTTTGCACTAGCTAAAGGAGAGAAATAGCTATAGCCCAGCTGCTTTACTGTGATTTGGATGAATTATATAATAGAAGTATAGATGAATTATGTAATAAACCTAATAGAACCCTATTAGAAGCCCACACAATAAGGGTTATTGAAAAATAGAAGCCTAGGTCTTGTATTAGAGACAATACGTTATTCATACGTAACCTAAATTTACATAAGTAACCTATTATACATAAGTATCCTAAATTTTTAATTTCTTCCCAGCCATGTAAGACCGCCAAGTTTCAATCCACTCATAAATAGGAAATAAAGGTCGTGGTGAGATGTCTGAGCAGTAAACAAATTTGTATTGGAAGGATATTAAAATCAAGTTTCATCCCATTTTTGCTATTTCCAAAATGGATTTCTGGGATGGACTTCACTATACAAATAAAATTTAGATCAATGGTGGCATCCATCTTTTACATTATAATACAAAGGATGTGGCTCTAATGCACATTTACAGAAGGGAATTAAAAGAATTGAAAACTTATGGAACTATCTTATGTTTTGAAGCTTTTATTCCGAATGTTGTGGATAAATTTAAACCAAAATCGTTAAGGTTTACGGTATATTTGGTTCATGAGCCTCATGCTACAAATGATTGTAACCTTTCCTTTTAACAATTAATTTTCAAATTTTATTTATCAAGCTGATAAAAATGTGTTGAAAATGCAGTTCAACTTTAACTCGGGGCATTACATATCTCTTCGAGAAAAAGTTGAATATATCAAAGGCAATGAATCGGTCTTAGAAATGAGCAGCGACTTTGATAATAAAATGAAAATAATACACCAAATTCCTTTTGGAACTGGTGTGCCTATATTTATGTTAATATATTCTGACAAGGATTATTACAACATTAGCATTAATGGTGGTGATTATATTCACTTTCCACATTTAGTTCCTTCATGGGCCGTAAATCGTGTTATTGTAAGTTGATAAAGACATGTTTCTGCTAGTGTAGGTTGAAAACATGTTTTCCGTGCATATTTTGGACAGCTCTTTTATTAGTATAATAATTTGTTGTGTTATTCCGGGTTAGTTTCCACAGTCAAGTACATAATAGAGTAGACATCAGCAGAATTTTAAAGTAACATTTTTTAATTAGTTGAAGATTTTCTTATATTTTAAGATTCATGGTCACATTAATAACGTTTTGTTCAGTGAATTTGATATAATTTCGACTAAATGTAAAGCTTTAACAAAGAATCTCCCCAAATTTAGATTTGATAATAGTACTATACGAGTAATAAGTAAATTGAATGAACAAAGTGAAGTCATCGTTAGAGGTGCAATACCAGAATATTTCAACATAACTATTAGTATTAATTTTTTACATGGAGCAGTCAAATGGAATGAAACTCGTTATAAATTTTATTTAAACTAAACACTTTTTAATAATATTAAGTTGGCCACACAGTATTCCAAATGAATATTACAAAAAATTGTTCTTGTTTTGATTCTTATACGGTATATATTTGAGAATAAAAAGATTACAAGTATCATCAAATAGTTAAATTCAGGTTCTACCTTTCCCCATTCATTTCCTTCCTCAATGTATTAAAAATTTCAGAGTTAATATTTCTTGTCATACTTACATTATGGCTATAGGTACATGCTCTGTTTTTGAAAAACAAAGTTTCAAAACCCTGCGTGCTTTCGCTCAATACGTAATGTAACTTTCCGACTAAGCTATCGGCCATTGTTCTGGATATGTCTTAAATACTTTTAGTACAATTTCATTAAATAATATTTTATTAATATTTTAAATTAAATATTTAACAGAGTGGACGTTGGTTAAATAGGGCAAATAATAAAACAAAATGTTTTAGTCAACAAGATTTAAACGAAAATGAATTATTCAAAATAATATTTACATTTACAAAATTATCGGTAACTTATGTATTGGAAACAAAAGAAAATTCATATGAAAATAAAGTTGATTTGGAAATTCCCATTTCTTTGACTCAATATATTCAGGTAAAATAATCATTTATTTTTTTTTGTTAAAATTTAAATATTTAATTTTTAAAGGTCAATAACGTGGATTGGATGTTACCCACTGAAATAAAATATTTTTGAAATTATGATAAAATTTAAATAAATAACATTTTGTTATCAGACATTGGTACATTGTTCATATCCCCCCTCCCTATTTAAGTCTCAGATTAATTTTCCTCTTTTCTGTATATCACTTAATTCACTTAATATTATAAAGTATCAATGAACTTTATTTCTCAATTACACATTAAAATTCAATTTTATTATGATATTAATATGAGATTAGCGTAGATTTGTCTCTAAGAAAAAAATTCCGAAAATTTGACAAAAAATTGCAAATAAAGGGAAATCTAAAATCAAATTTCGAACGTTTGATCAGAATCTTTTATTGTTATCTGGGTCATACATACCTGTACGAGGCAAAAAAATTCGAAATATATAACCTAAGGAAATTAATGATGATAATGCTGAAACAATGCTGAATAAATTTAATAATTTATTTACCATCACAATTCCAAAAATTTTATTGAAAAAATTTCTTTTAAATTTTTACCTAAAATTGGTAAAATAATGGATGAATTTTATTTTGTTATTTTTATTTATTTATTTAAAATAAAATAAGCAACAAAACGGGGTGAGCCATTTACATTGTTGCACTATATATTAATTTGTACTAAT
The DNA here is from genome assembly GCA_963681835.1 of Meloidogyne enterolobii. Lineage (NCBI taxonomy): Eukaryota > Metazoa > Nematoda > Chromadorea > Rhabditida > Meloidogynidae > Meloidogyne > Meloidogyne enterolobii. The sequence continues at coordinate 948,302 of CAVMJV010000079.1, read as the reverse complement.
TACCCTATTTAGTCTACGGAATTTTATTTTTATTGTCTATAAGTTGTTTATAAAAAATTAATGCAAATATCTTAGCCATTTCTAATATGTTTTGTTAGAGGGAAAATGCAATTGGTCTTAAGTCATTTTCGTGCCAATAGGGGAGAGATTGGCACCCAAGGAGTCGCGTTTGATTGCGTTAGGCATCTGATTTTTAAGAGAAATATATATATTGTTATCTGGGTCATACTCACATCTGCCGTGTTGTATTATATATAGTACGAGGCAAAAAAAATTCGAAATTCTTAACCTAAGAATTAGTGACGATAAATTTAATAATTATTTAGCATCATCATTCCAAAAATTTTATTGAAAAAATTTCCTTTAAATTTTTATCTAAAATTGGTAAAATAATGGATGACTTTTTGCTATCATATTGTTAAAAGAAAACAAAATTTTTTAAACTAAAATCTAAAAATCCAAGTTATGTTAAATAAATGAATCCCAAATCGCTTCCTTCATCTTCCTTGTTCTTTTAAAATCTGTTCATTCAATCAAAATCGGGATATTCGTTTAAATCAAAATCTTTTTGTATCCCCTGGCCTTTTGAACTCGGCTCTTCATCAGGTTCGGTAGTTGCAGGTCGAGTAGAACCTCTTAATTATTTAAATTATAAAAATATTATTGAAAAGATACTATTAATATTTATTCCCCCACGATGTCGTCCTCTTAAAGACGCAATACTTGCCGCCTCGTTATTTTTTACAAATTCTAAATTATTTAATTAAAGCAAAATGTTAAATTCAATTACGTTCATCTGGAGTTTGTTGTGGCATTCCATAACCAAACTCAGATGGATATATTGTTCCTGCATATGTTAAATAATAAAATCAGTTATTTAATTACCATAGTAATTACTGCTCGCTTCGCTCGCGGCGAGCGTCTACTCGGTTTGAAACTATCAAACGTGATGAAGAGCGGAGTTCCAAAGGTAAGCTGAAAATATTCTGATGTCCATTCGATGCTAAAACTTTTTGTTCAAGTATTAAGAACGAAAAGCAATCCCTTACAAACATTATAGATAATGTAGGCAGGGATTAAGGCTAGGAAAAACGAAGAAGATCAGTCCAACTAGAATGAAGCTAACAATGGCTTTTATACTATCGCTGCACACTAAAGGTTATCCGAAACCAAATGTTCGTGTATATGCACTGATATATCACAAAATAAAATAAGAAAATTTCCACAGATATACACTAGATAAAGATAAAATATTAAATAAATTCTACCAGCAAAAGTAGATTTATGCAAGTAATGTTTAAAAAATTTTAGAAATAATTTTTAAAAATCATACGCATATTTTGACAAACAAATAATAGAAAGAAAAGTATCAACAGAAGATAGATATAAAATATGCATCAATAATGATATGAATAAATTTCAAATTTGACCCAAACTTAGAAATTAGTTAAAATAATTTCAAACGAAGGAGATCAGTCCAACTAAAATGAAGCTAACATTGGCTTATATACTATCACTGCATCACTACTCATCAATTTTTGTAGTTAACCAAAAACCAAACATTCGTGTTATAATAAGAAAATAAAATAAGAGAATTTCTTTTAATATACACTAGATTAAGATAGAATATTATGCCGTGTTTACATAAAAAACGCTTATCGTTTTCGGCGGAAAATAGCATGGTAAAATAAGTTTAGCTAAACGGTATACGGTAAATGCATATCTTCAAATCTGCATTTAAAATGAAAAGGGAAGGTAGAGGAATCTACTCTTATAACTCCCCGTCAAAAAATAATTTAATAAAACTTAGGAAATGAAAAAATTTATCATTTGACTTTAATTTTTTTAGCGCTGTGCAAAAATTTTTTAAAATTAAATCTTTCTAACAAAATCATCGTCATTTTTTAAATTTTTTGAGAAATATTCTTGTATTATGTATTTACTTCTGTCATTTTAAACTTTGAATTGGAACAACTGGAGTAGTATTTATTCTCGAAAACAAGAATTTTTTGATGGAATTGTGGTAGTCTTTGCTAAATAAATTTTGTTAAATTTCAATTAAATTATTTAACTAAATAAAGAAAATTTTTTATATTTTCGATAAATACTTTTATATATACATAGATCTCTCATAATACAGGTGGTTCAAATAAGAAGCAATTTTTGAAAAATTAATAACTTTTTAATACATAAACAGATTTAAATGATTTTTGGTATTTTATATCTATAATTTACGAGAATTTTTTACATAAAAATTATGTCTAAATTCATACCCTAACCCTTGATTTTAAATCCGTACTCCACCGTTCTCTTTATAACGAAAAATATCCCAAACTTTCATTTTTCGAACCTGCAAATATAAAGAACAAAAGCATTGGCAGCTCCAATAAAAGTCAAAGTTAAATCAAAGCAATTTATGATTATAAAATTTGAAATATGTTGGCGACTGATAGAAGTACATATCCATCCAAAAATAATTATTAATAACATAAAAATTAATGATTTGTAGACTCCTTCAAGTTTTTTAACATTATTTTGAGTAGTTGGAGCATTTTTCCGAAAATAAAGTCGAATAAATATCAAAATATAACAAAACACTGCAGCAGCTGTTAATGTGACACAAACAGGTAAAAGTATATTTTCATAACTACCAGTCCAAAAATCAGCAATGGAACAACGCATCATTCTAAAATTAATATTGTTGGTATATTTAAAAAGGAAAATATTAGCAAAAGGTACGTAATAGGTACGTAAGAGTAATAATCAGAATGAAATATTGGGGGGGGGAGTATAAAATATTAAGCATAGAACACAAGATTTTCTATGGTTTGCTTACCATCAACTATAAAAAATTAACTTAACGAATGAAATTTAAAGGAAATATTTCTCTATATTAATTAAAAATTTCGAACGTAGCGTCACTATTCGAATCAAATATAACAGCAAAATATGAAAGCAAAATGCCAACAACCAATGCAATTGTACACAACAAAGATAAATAACTTTTAATAGTTAGACTAAGATGCCTTAATTTTAATTGTTTTAGTGAAACTTTAGAAAGACAAATTTTAAAGAAATTTTTGGAAATGAATAACTTCTCAATATAATCATATGTTCAAAGCTAAGTTTTACAAACTATAATATAAAAGCCGGATGTTGTGACTTAGGGTTTGTTGGCTAGACCGATTTGATCGCTGGGTTCTGCACTAGATAAGCTTGGAGGGCTGACAATCAGGGACTGGATCAAGTTTAGTTAGCTGGATCATTTGGGCAAAAAGGTATCATTTGATAGAGAGAGACAACACCCTAAAAGTCATTAGTTTTCGTTATTCAAATGATTTTTTATAAGGTTTAATTGAAAGAAAAATACCAAATAGGGAAAAACACAGCAAGTAAACGATCAAACCCAATAAAAAATACAAAAACAAAGGACATATGATAAGCAGTAAGTGGAACAATATTAAACCATAAACATTCATTTCTTGTTATTTTAAATTTTCCATAAATTGCATAAACAATTGATGCTATTATACCAGTGAAAGCCTCAAGCAAATCACAAAATGCGTTTATTCCGAGCAAATAAAAGCAACTTGATGTTCTTAATCTTTAAATGATAATTTTGAAAAACTTATCAAAATCAAAAATACTTTTTGAATTTAACAGTAATTACAACAAGTAATCCATTAGACAATACAGAAAAAATTCCCAGAAATAACAGCACAAGTATATCTATCAAAGTAAAGATGTCTTGATATACAGGACATTGACAGTTTGGAGAAAACTAAAATTTGTTTTCAATTTTTTAATTAAAAGCTTACAGGCTTTCCTGTTCCATTTGTATTCATTTGTCTTATTTAGTTTTTAATTTTGGATTCTCTAGTATTTTTTAATATTTCTTCTGTAAAAAACGTTAAATATAAATGTATAAAATAGGCTTGCATCCCGACCATTCGAGGTCATAGATTCGTGGATGGGTGTTTGCCGGGAAGGGCATGTCGGTGGGGCTGGTTTGACTTTTTGGTCGGTATCGCGGTTTAACTAAAAATGCTTAAAATTTCATCGCCACGTGAAAAGATTCTGAGAATTTTAGCTGGACAAGAAACGTGATTTCTTCCTTTTCAGCGGCGCAGGCGAAAATTTTGAGAATGGTAAAAAAAGGGGCATAAAAGTGCCAATGTAGAAAAAGGGAAGAAAAAAAGCGAAGAGGTCAAAAGAAAAAACCCCCTTAAAAAGAAGCAAGAGGGCCACCTGCTGGAAGTTCTAGTCAAAGCATCATGTGATCGCATTTTTCTGCTTCAACATAAATAACTTTCACAAACGAAATTTTCAGATATCCGGATCCGAAGGGAACACTGCTCTACATAACTATAAACTTACCCTAATTTTACGTATTTTATGACTTATACCGAATCAATCAGTCTTCTTTAACCGGTCAGTATCTAGTGTATTTTGTACAAATTTTACTTGATTTCAGATGGGCTAAAATAAAAAATTTTGTATACAGTCTACGATCATGAAAATATTTTTCAAATACTGTATCCCCCATTTCCCGTTGATCCCCGAAAGTTCGACCCCGACGACCCCGAACCCCGAAAAATTTTTATGCCCCGACTCAAACTGCATTAATTAACTAGAGATCGGAACGGGATCGGGACTTTGATGTTAAATATGTCGCGTTTCTAAACGCGAATTCTAATATTAATTAAAAATATATTAAATTTATAATTAATTTAATTTATAATTACTCATCCTTTCACATTCCACAATTTTTCCCATACAATTGTTATCTAAAACGTTTATCTTTAAAAACATATCCTTATTTTGTTCCCTTTAAAAGACAGGCATTTCTGTTCATTAATTGTACATTGTTCCTTTCCCTACTACATTTTTCCTAGTATTCTTTCCTACATTTTTCCTAATACCCTTTCCTAGTTCCATCTCACGTTTGAAGTGTTTTTCCAGTCTTAGGATTACTCACTTCACCTTTTAATCACTTGTAAATTTAATTTAAAGTAAATAAATATTTTTATTTTGTGTAGACAATTCACCTAGGTCCAATTTCCCCCGAATTAGCGATTTCCTGAGCCAATCGCTAAAGCTCAGCCGGTGAAAACTTCACCGATCCACCAGACTTTCCTCAATTTTGTTTGCGTTCTGCGGAACTGGCCTTTACGGACTTCCCGGTTTCAACACATTTCTAAAATTTTTAATTATTCTTCACTTAATTCACTATGTCCGCACCCTGCCGTGACCTGCTCATGCTCCTCCAAGAGCAAGGTCTAGAAATTCTCGATAACCAAAAAACTTTCCCACTTCCACATGACAATGTCAGTTTATCCCAACTTCATTCCGACACCCGGAAATTGTTGAGATCATTAGAAATAGAGCTTGAATATGTTTTAGAAGCCATTTCAGATATTTCCTCCACACACGAACAATGCATATCGGTCCGTATAAACATGACCGGAGCAGAACTAACCGCCGACACACCTGTTTATGAAAATTTTGTTGCTACCGTCCATATTTAAATACGCTATTCCACTTGAAAAAATATTTGAAAAATCTCCGCGACTCCCGGCAAATCCTACTTTCAGCTCTTCCAGACCTTAATCCACCCACCCAATATCGCTCAGAGCGATACTTAGAATTACCTCCTAATAATAAAAAATCCAAAATTTTGTTAAAAGCTAACAGGCCTCAACACTCAGCATCAACCGACACGAATATGGAATTTGACCCTACTCCAACAATTGGTATTGCTACTACGGAATACTCACCACCACCAACAGAACTACGCCGACTCACCCACGTGTTCAACCTCCTTCACCACATGCTGCTGCTCCTGAAACCCTCGATGGTGAAGCGGCTGCCGTGGACATCCCCCTCGCTGAAGGCCCACCTCTTCTGACTTCACTCAAACTTCCCCGATGCTACCACATTGCCTCCCGGGTGCGCATACTGGAATCCGGATCAATCGAAGAAACCCTGCCCATCCATGACCACACAAAAAAGAATATGCTCCCAAATTGGAAAAGAACCCGAAAGAAGGAAAAAAAATACAAATTTTCGATTTTCCTAGCCCGGCAGTGTCGCGTTTCTAAACGCGAATTCTAATATTAATTAAAAATACATTAAATTTATAATTAATTTAATTTATAATTACTCATCCTTTCACATTCCACAATTTTTCCCATACAATTGTTATCTAAAACGTTTATCTTTAAAAACATATCCTTATTTTGTTCCCTTTAAAAGACAGGCATTTCTGTTCATTAATTGTACATTGTTCCTTTCCCTACTACATTTTTCCTAGTATTCTTTCCTACATTTTTCCTAATACCCTTTCCTAGTTCCATCTCACGTTTGAAGTGTTTTTCCAGTCTTAGGATTACTCACTTCACCTTTTAATCACTTGTAAATTTAATTTAAAGTAAATAAATATTTTTATTTTGTGTAGACAATTCACCTAGGTCCAATTTCCCCCGAATTAGCGATTTCCTGAGCCAATCGCTAAAAATATATGAAGGAAATGGGAAAGGAATATTACTATTTTCTCCTATCTACTTTTGTAGGTTGGTGGTTGAGTGGTTAAGTTAACTGACTTCACCCATTTAGCTATTTTGATAGGGATGTTGTTCGAGTCCATGGATGGAAATGAGGCTGAGAAAATTTTTCTTCTCAAAAATAAATATTTTTAAACTTTGATTTTGATTTCAAATTTGCAAATTTATTTTTTAAATATTTTAAACTTGAAACAATATTAGAAATTTTTAACTAGTCATGAATTTTCCAAAAGTTTCGCCTGCGGCGCAGAAAATGAAAGAAATCTGTCTCTTGGCCTTCCAAAATTCTAAAAATTTTCGCGTGCGGCGCCGAAAATGGAAGAAATCTGGCTCTTGACCTTCCAAAATTCTCAAAATTTTTGGCTGCGGCGCTAGACTCAATGAAGGGATACAGAGGCTTTAGGAGAAATTGAAGGATAGATGGATTTCTCCCGTTATCCTTGCAAATCCCCGATATCCCTTCAAATCCCTCTAAATCCCATTACCTATATCCATCTTAATCCTCTGATATGCCTTCATATCCCCTCAATCACTTTACATAAGAGGTGGAGTAAGAGTTACCTTGTGGGTTTGGGGATTTTGGGGATTATGAAGGATAACTTGAATAAAATACTTCTTGCGCCTTCAACTAATAACGAATTAGATACAGAAAGTGAAGATAATGAAGATTAAGTTGATTTTTTAATAAAAATGTTGATTTTGAACAGTAATGTTGGATAAAAATGTTGGATTTTGTAAATTTTCACTACAACCCCGACCCCGAACACCGACATTATTTTCAGCCCCGACCCCGACCCAGAACAATTTGAGCAACCCCGACCCCGACTTTGTCAACCCCGAAAACCCCGACCCCCGACTTTTTCAACCCCGAAGGCTCGGGGCGCAACCCTAGTTTAAATAAATTGTTACTCGCTTAATATAAAATAAAAATCAGCCTTATTGATTCGGTATAAGTCAAAAAATTCGAGAATTTGAGGTGAGGTTATAGTTATGTGGACCAGTATACATAACGAACATATTTTCCTGAATTTCTGTGGCGTAAACAATTTGTTGATGTTTCTCAAGTTATATCAGAATTTTCGGTATCATATTTCTTTTTAAAATGGTCGCATAAAGATGGGCAAGGGGGGAGGGTAAATTGGACTCATAAACTTTCAATGGACTATAAAACATCTACTGGACTAAACTAGACTAGAGCCAAAAAGATTTAATTTCTCAATAAACATTTCCTCTTTATCAACATTTAATTTAGCCTTTTATTTAGAAGGAAATTAATTGCAACCTAACTGGTAATATAAAAATTTTAATTAAATTTAATACACTTTTAATGAGATATAACTGACATTTTAAAATTTTATAAATATTGTTAAAAATTTGTATTGTATTGTGTGTAAAAATTTTTAAAAATGTGTAAATATTTTTAAAAATGTGTATATATTAATAAAAAGTACATTTTTGCTTAAAAATTATTTCCTTGTCGTTAATTTAGAAATATAGACCGTGAAAATACATATTTTTTAGTATAGACTTATTATACTGTAGCCTATTATAATGGAAGAAATTAACTGCATAATCATTTGGATACTTTAAAAATTTTAGTAAAGTTTAATAAACGTTAATGAAGGAAGGTTACATATATTAATGAAAAGTACATTTTTTTCTTGCTTAAACAATTTTCCCATGTCATTAATTTAAGCATAAAAAATTTAAAATAAACCGTGAAAATACATTTTTTAATGTAAATAGTCTAATTATACAGTAGCCGATAAACGTTTTAAAAGTTGGCTCTGGTCTATGTAGTTTATGCGAAAAATGTCCAGTTTGCTATATAGTAGGGCTGAGCGGATATCCAGGGTTTTTCAAATCTCGATCACGATTTTTCTGATCCCGCTCCCGAAATATATATCCCGATCCCGGCCAATCTCAATCCCGAGCCGGGATCCGGGATCGGGATCTGGATGTGCATCAGATCCCGATGCAAATCCCGACTTTATAAATTGACTAGAAGTCTGTGAAATAAAGTTAACAGAAGAAAATTTTCGCCTGCAGCGCAGAAAATGGAAGAAATTTGGCAGCTTGACGTCCAAAATTCTCAAAATTTTCGCCTGCGGCGCAGAAAAAAAGTTCTCAGTTCTTAATCATCCGCATTTTATCGTAACGCGCTTAATCGCATAGACTTGAACGTTTAGAATTGAATGCCCTTGGCCTGCCAAAATTAAAAAATATTGCCTATGATACTTAAACTCAATATTTTAGCACCGCAGTGGCAATTTTAGAAGTAAACTGAGTCGTATGTGAAGAAAATAAAAATTTAAAAGTTTTTAAAAATTTTTTTAGCAAATCCCGATCCCGATTTTTCAATACCGGTCCCGATTCGGGATTGGGATCGGGATCTCCAGTCCAAATCCCGATCCCGATTTCGGCCAATCCCGATCCCGTGTCGGGATCCGGGATCGGGATCACCATTCCTAAATCCCGATCCCGGGTTTTTCTCTAAATCCCGATACCGCTTAACTCTACTATATAGTGCGTTTCTAAACACGAATTCTAGCATTACTTATTATAATATATTTTTATTAAAAAATTACTCATCCTTTTACATTCCACAACATTTTCCCACACATTGTTTATCTAAAACTTTTATCTATGTATATAAACTAGAGTTGATCAAAACGATACTGGTATCGGCCAACACGAGACCGAGATTGGCCGATACTCAAGAACCCGATACCAAGAACGATACCATCATTTTGAGCCGAGACCGATACCGAGAAACGATACTGACCGAGACTAACAAAAATTTTTATTTTATGTCAAAAAATGCGTGTGAAATTAATTTATTCATTATTTTCCTCGTCCAAATCATCAGATATCATCAGACAACAAGTGGAGATGTTGTTCAAGCACGGGGTCCGTCCTCAAGTGTCAAAAAGTCCGTCCCCAAGTGTCGCAAAAAAAGTCCGACCCCAAGTGTCGCACTACGTATAAAAATATAACCGATTGCGAAGTCTTAAAGATCTTGGTGGATTGTGAAGGAACCTGGGGGATTCGTTGATAAAATGGATAATGTGATTTGGGGGATTGGGAGGGATAACGCGGGATTATCAAGGATATCGATGATTTATGAGGATGAAAAGGGGATATAAAAGGATTTGCGTGATTAAAGGAGATATGGTTGAATTTGGAGTGATTAATGAGGATATGAGCTATATCGAGTGAAAGTTGAATTTCAAAGGATCAAGGATATATGGGTAGTTAGACTAATGAAAGTACGTAAATAAATCTTAAATATAAAATTTATAACATTTTGCAAAATTACTTCGGACAATATTTAGGATTTTGTTTCCTTGAGTCAGTATCGTTTCTCGCCGAGAAGTGGACCGAGAATATCGGTATCGGGTTCGAGACCGAGAATGAAAAAACCGAGACCGATATTGGAAAAAAGCCGAGAATCTCGGTATCGGTCTCGTCTTGATCAACTCTAATATAAACATATCCTTGTTTTGTTCCCCTTAAAAGACAGTCAATTTTCCACAAATTTTACAATTTTTAATTCTTCCTACTACTTCTTCCTAGTATATTTTACTTTTTCCTACGCTTTCCTAATACTTTTCCTAGTTCATTCTCACTTTAGAAGTGTTTTTCCAGTCTTTGGATTAATTACTTTACTATTTAATCAATTGTAAAGTTTAATTAAATAAAATAAATATATTTTATTTTTTGTAGACATTTCAACTAGGTCTAATTTCCCCCACATTAGCGTTTTCCTGAGCCAATCGCTAAATATAGTCTATGTGTGTAAGTAAATGTCCATCGTCCAAAGAGGAGTGATGCTACCCCTCTTTATACCTTTTTATTTAAGCTTTTATACCTAATGGTGTAATTTAAAAATTTTAAAAAGTTTAATGCACTTCTATTGATTATTGTTTTAGAAATATTGTAAAAATGCGCAATTAAATATTAATGAAAGATACATTTTCCCTCGCTTGAACAATTTTTCCTTGTCTATACCTAAAAAGCTAAAAAATAGACATTGAGAATACATTTTTTGATATGCCGTATTTCTTTAATAAAATGGCCGACCATTCTATTTTCAATTATCCTACAGAGGGACATTCAATTAAAAGGGGCCATTCAAATGGAGGGGCCATATTATTTTACGGAGAGAAATTTTAAAATTATAAAAAATTTTCGTTTGCTAAATTATCAAATTAGAATAAAGCAATGAAATCCATAAATATATGTTAAAATCCATAAATATCGGCGGGGTTTTATCAAAAATGTACAATCCTAAAATTTTTATTTAATTATTTCTATATAAACTCGTGTCATGACTTATGCCACAAAGAATGTACGACAGGCTGTCAACCAGTCAAAGGAAAAAAGGCAAAGGTGTAGAATAATGCGAAAAATGTTTATTGCAGAAATGCCTTAGGGGAAATTTTGGTCGCGAGCTGGACATTTGCCGTATAAGTTGTTAAAATTCGCAGGCATATATAAAATTATTAAAAAATAACAACATTTTATAATAAACATTTTTTAATTAATATTTTTTCACGCAAAAAATACAAATATTTTTTTATAAATTTACTTTAAATTAGAGTTGGTCGAGGTCGAGGCCTTTCCGAGACCGAGGTCCTCGCCCATTTTCAAATCTCGACTTCAATTTTTTGATAAGGGCCTCGGAACCTCGTTTCGGTCTTCGTCCAGAACCTCACCAAGGACCTAACCGATCTATATTCAACCCCTAAGAATTGACTTATTTTGAAGAAATGGATGAAATATGGCTTCGTATTCAAACACGGACAGACACAGTTAGGCAAAACACGGACAGAATAGAAAATGTAGAAAATTAATCCTCTTGCATTATTTTTCTTACGCCAAATCAACGCACATTAAATACAAGGATAAATTTTTAGCATTTTGACTAGAGCTCGACCCCGGGCCTGGACCGAGTTTTCCGGGCCCGGTAGCCCGGAAACCGGGTATTTTGATAAAATCCGGGTTTTCCGGGTTTTCGTGTTTTAGAACGGAAGCCCGGCACGGTCGTTTAGGAAAAACCCGGGCACGGCCCGGGTCCAAGTTTGATAAATTTTAAATAAAATTCTGAATTTTTGGCGAAATCTAGCTCCTTAAACATACAAAAAAGTAAAAATTGCGCCTACGGCGATGAAAAAGGGATAACTCTTTTATCCTTCCAAATCTTTCTTAATCCGATATCTTTCCAGACATCGGGTTATTTAGGAGATAAATGATATCTATGAATTTAACAGCAATATTTACGTGTCAGTTCCCTGTAGCAGTGTCAGTTCCCGACACACTTTGTCGTTTATTTGGATCAGCATTTGTGTTATTCCTATTGTGTTTTGGTTGGGACACAATGTTTGTTATAAATAAAGGGGTTAAATATATAATTATGAGCTTCATTGCTCTCCTGTAAATTAATATAAAAATACATTCACAAATTAGCAAATATTTTATTAAATATAAATTAAAAATAGAAAAATTATTTTTCAAATGGCTGCTTAATAGAAATTGAATAATAACTTTGAATGCAAAGCTGGTCCGATATGCAAATTGCACGAGAGGGCGAAATGCAGTCTCATCCAAGTAACAATTCCCCGCAAACGGTCAACAATATAATCGGCTTATCTTTTCAAAATATATCGAAATTTCAAATATTTTTCGATAGTTCAAGGAGATTTTGATGTTCGATTTCAGTGAAGCATATTAAGATCCATTATTCGATTAAAATTAATAAAAAATATAAAAAATTCAAAGCAAATTGCTTCGAATTTAATTATTATTATTGAATATTTAATGCCACATTTGCGGAGACCTAGTAATTTCTTATAAAAATAACAAACTGGATTTTTATAATTATTTTAGTTAATAAAAAATATTTATTATATAAATAATGAGCTCGAGAATAAATGCCAAATTTTTAAAAAGGATTGTCTAATTTCTCCACGAATATATATATAATATAATTGACAGCAAAGTCAACGTAAATATGGTAGAAAGAAGAATAAAAAATAATAAAAAATAAAAAATAAACTAGGTTATTTAATCAATTTATATATTTTATTGCTTTAAAGGGCATTTATCTCTTTCTTACTTTTTTATACATAGAGTTTAATCCATCATAATGTTTAATTGACAAATGTTGATAAACATTAAAGATACGTGGGTCATGCGATAAAATATTTACTTTGTTTACTTTATTATAGCCCTCTCCGAATTAAAGCCTCCCTCCTTAATAACCTCTTTTTGGAGAGTGGTTGAAAACTTGTCCCGTCTTTATTAGAGCACCTTTGTTTAAAATGTCCCCGATTTTGTTAGTTGCCGTCATATTTTTTGACCATACATATCTTACGTCAAACTCAACATAAAGTAAATAATTTTTTTATAATTAATCTCAAGATTTCGAGAAATTTTTTGATACAAAATTTATAGTATTCTCACAGCAAAAAGTTTTTCCGTAAAAGTCAACATTTGTCAATTAAACATTATGATGTAATAAACTCTATGTATAAAAAAGTAAGAAAAAGATAAATGCCCTTTAAAGCAATAAAATATATAAATTGATTAAATAACCTAGTGCTTTTTTATTATATTTTATTCTTCTTTCTACCATATTTACGTTGACTTTGCTGTCAATAATATTGTATATATTTGGGGAAGAATTAGACAATTTTTTTAATTTAGCATTTATTCTCGAGCTCATTATGTAGCTATAATAAATATTTTTTATTTCTTAAAATAATTTTTAAAAATCCAGATTTTATAAGAAATTACTAGATCTCCGCAAATGATACTAGTGGACCGTTTTGCGAGTAATTGATTCTTGGACTCCATTTTAAAAAAGTTTTGATTTTTACAAATCAAGAAAAATGAAAAAATGTGTGACACTATATGCTATGCTTTGGGTATGCCGCACGAAAGTTGAAACGCACTTGAGTGTTCGTTACATTGTAACCTTATTTATTAATCAAACTTCAGCGGCGCGACCATTTAAAAATTTATTTATAATTACAAACTTTTCAAATCTACTCTAAATATAAAAATATTTTCAGAAAAAATAATGAAAATTTCAACCATTATTTTTCTTTTTTTATTTATAACGCCTATAATTGGATCGGGAAAAGGAAGTTCTTCAAAAAGAGCAAGACTTAATCCTAAAGAATACCGAGAGCCAGAATCAAGTGGAACTGAAACAGAACAAACTAACATTGCTGGAACTGATTCTACTGACCCAAATGTTCATGGATCAGCGGAGCCTTTAGCTTCAGAAAACGTTCCTTTTCACGAAATGGAACATTTAAATTCTAATAATCCCTTTTTTCACAATATTCCTCAGCATATGCAATTACATAACAGTAGAGTGAATATGAAAATAATTCATAATGAAGGTCCAAAAGATTTCTATAAATCAAAAGCCTGTAAGTTATTAAAAATATGTTTTCAAAATATTATTTAAATCGAACATTATAATCCGGCACATAATTTAAACATTTTAAATTAATATTAAAAATTAATTAGATCGTTATAATTGGATTGAAGGAGTTGACGAAGGTTTGAAGAATTATCATCTGGCTGAAGGAATGAAAGATAAAAAGATATATGTTGGTTGTAATCGTTGCATGAGATATGTAATTTAATAAAAATTAAAATTTAAATTATATTTTTGTTTAAGCTTTGGTTTGAGCATATAGATAATTTTAAAGCCCATAACAATGCACATAACAAATTGAATGAAAGAATGGCAGAAATATCTAATGATGAAAAAAGTAAACAATTACTAATATAATTATTGAATCAGTAGCCATTTGTTAAAAGAAAATCTAATAGCCATCAAAATATTATGTGTATTTCTACTGGGAAACCGAGATATATTTATTTTTAGTTTTAATTCTACATTGTTTTTCGTAACTCGTCCAAAATTTGTGGAATTTTACCAAAAGCCACTTTTAATTATAAAATTAAAATTTACAGAAATGAAGAAATTAGAATCAAGATACAGATATGCTAAAAAGCAGATAAATTCAGATATTCTTATCCCGAATAACAAAGCTTTAGGCTTTGAATGTGAAGCGTGTAGAGTTAATGGATATAATTTTGTGGTTAGTTTTCAAAAGTAATTTTTGTATAATTTCAAAATAAATATTACAGATTCTTTCTCCTAATATGAACGATATTAGAAAACATTTGAATACTAAAATTCATATAAATTCTGTTAAACGTAAATATTTTAATTTTTTTATTTTACGATATTTCAAACATATTTAGTATAACAAAGTTTTTATCCGAAAAATTCCTTAGCTATGAGTTCTATTGTTATACTTATTAGCTTATGTCCTGTTTATAGCTTTTCCGCATCATCTCCGGACGTCGGGGATTTGACTTTTTTCAGAGGAAATTTTTACGGGGAAATATTGAGAAATTACAAACATATATATTTTCCAGAATGCAAATAATAGAAAATTTGATTTAGTTTTGGCATCCTCGAAAAAAATAAAAAAATGTGAAAACTATAAAATTTGTATATAGTAAAATATTTAGAAGGCTTATTATACTTTTAAGGGTATAACACAAGTGAACAACGTTCTATCAATTACAATGATGTAGAACTTGAAGGTAGAAAACAGGATTGCTCACTACCGGTTATTAACCGGTACCTCGGTTTTCGGTTATGGCCGGTTTGCAACCCCCGGTTTTCGGTTTCGGGTTTTGACTGACCCCCGGTTTTTGGTTAACCGAAACCGGTTTTTGACTAAATTTCTCATCCAGAATATCCAATTCATATTTTATCTAATTGTAATGCTTCAATGGAGGAAATATCTAGGGATTTGGAGGAAATATCTAGGGATTTGGGTTGATTAAGAGAGATTAAGAGGAATATCGATGATAAGGGGATTAAGTGCTTGGAAAAAATATCTAGGGATTTGGGTTGATTAAGAGAGATTAAGAGGCGATGTCGAGAGAGAATTTTTTAAGAGGATTTTTTAAGAGTTTTAACAGGTTTCTTATTCGGAGTACTCAGTGGGCAAATTCCGCTAATTTCTCTTTAAGGCCTAGTTTGTTGGCATGTGCTTAGGCTTATTAACCCAAAAATTTGCAGTCGCCCCGTCAATCATTCTTTGGGTAATGGGAGAAAGCTCACATAATGAGTGCGTGGAGTTTTAAATTTAATTAATATGAATAAATTTAAATAAATAATAATTTTATCAATATTTTAATAGGCAACCCAAGAAATCTGGGATTTTACTAACCCTCAACAAGCCGGATTTTGAATTTTAACTTGTTATTTAGGGCATTATGGAGGAAGTTCACACCCACAATTTCAACAAACTTTCCATCATTCAGCCTTATATCCAAGTAGTCAAGGTATATTGTAGAATAAATTTTACTCTGTAAATTTCCTTAGTTGTTAAACGAGTTATATAATTTGAACAAAAGGACAATAAACTTAACTTTTACTAGAAATATTTAATCTTATTAATAAAAATTTTAAAATTTAATATCTTATGATTAAAATTTAAAAAATAGAATTCGATCGTCAACAAATTCAAAAGGCCATTGAACAGTCGACCCTTGAAATGAATCAAAGTCAACGAACTCGAGCACAAGGACCAATGATTAGAGGTAAAAATAAATGAAAATGAATATATTTTTATTTGAATATTTTTAATTTTAAAACTTAAGAGCCAACAGATCAAGGACGTTTACATTTGCGGGAAATAGGACAGCGTTTTGATGATCCGAATCGAAAGGGGAAGGAAATTGATTTAAATCAAAGCGAATCTGAATCTGATTAAAGAAAAGTTAAAGAAGATAGAGACAGAAAAATTATGGTTAATCTTCTGGTTCTTTGGCCTTTAGAAAAGAGAAAATATTGCTTTTTTATATTTTTAAGGTTTGCCAGTAGATAATCGTATGTGCTAGTCATAATATGAGCTCAAATTCAAATTTTCACTGTCACGAGTTCACCAAGTCGAAATTGGGCTAAAAATTCGACGTTGAAATTTAAAGGTAATCCAAGATGAAGGAGAGCGGTTGGTCCCGTTCCCCAGTGCCTTGTTGTTTTGTTAATGTTATAGCAGCGACGCGCATGCTTGCAATCATGTGAACTCCGCAGAGTATGGAAATAGGCGAATCGCATGCAGTGGGGGAATATAGGGAGAGCGCTCTTCCCTACAAGGATGGATTGGCCGGCCTGCAACTCTGTTGAATGAATGAAAAAGTGATCTGCCTTTGCCTATTCCATTAAAGCCTATAAACACCAGCTTACTTCCCTATTGCTTTCCCATGGATAAGTTAGTGGCGATGTTAAGCTTAAATAATGGGCGGCTAATAACACTCTGGGAATGGTTGTTTGTGGCGTTCTTTGCCTACCCCTGGGAACTTTCGTTACTTAGCACAAAGTTTAGAGCGACATTATTGTTCACGTGAGTTTAGGATGATCCCGGCCTTACAATGACTTTTCGATCTTGTTGAGTCGAAACAATTATTATGTTTCGACAATTGAGTCAGCTCTAATCTTTTAATTTCAAATTTTTAACAGAATTTGACTCTGTCTAATTCTTAAGGTGTGCGGAGTCTGAAATAAACAAAATCTAAGCTAATCTTGAGCCTAGTCACACTCGATTACCTACTGACAAGCAAAAATATCAAAAAGCATTTTTTGTTTTTTTTTTCTAGAGACCAATGAACAAAGTTTACAAAGTATTTTATTTGGGAATTAATTTATTCAAACATTCCCGAAACATTGATTCATCTAGATTTTAGTAAAAATTATTTCTATTTCGAAAGTATGTTCACATTTGTTGATAAAATTTGATTAAATTAGAAACTATTTTATTATTTTTGAATAGAGTACGTCAAAAAACGAGTAGTTGAAAAAAACCGAGCTGAATACTGCCGAGTAGTTGTAGTAAAAGTATTGTTTTTATTATAATTATTTTAAAATATTGTTTTATAAAAATTACTCGTTTATCGTCTCGACCTAAAAATTGAACTCGTACTCGAACTCACAGTTTATCAATTATTCGGTGCTCGACGACTTGATTTTAGTTGAGAAAAATACATACGATTAAAATAAAAATCACCGACATTTTTTATGTATTTAATAGTGATGTCCAAGACATCGCTCTTTCTTAGGTTACTACACTCCGTTAATAAAGTATAAGCACCCCCAAATTTTCGTAAAAAATACATAATCCCTAAATATTATTTGTTTTATTTTTTTCCTACATTAGTAGGGATCCAATTCATAACTAAAAATAAAGTTTCAGAAATTTTTACAAGATAGAAAAAATCTACAAGATAGAAAAAATCTTATTTCCCAGAAAAAATAGTTTGGTAAGATATTAAGTGTCAAATTTCTATGTTAACAAAAAACGCCTAAATGCCCTATAAAATGCCCTTTATGATGCCTCGGAAATTTAAAGGCATATATCTCTTATTAGAATTTTTTCTGGGAAATAAGATTTATTCTATCTTGTAGCAAATTTTAAGGGCTTTCGAATAAGCCTAGAATAAAAATTTTAAACAAACCATAAGAGGTCGAAAAAAATTTTTAAAGTTGAAAAACCCTGTTTTACGTTGATTTTCAGTGTATCGAGATCTCGACACTGAAATGAGATATCGGTCTAATTCTTTTTTTATTTTCCATAATATCGATAGACAAATTTACTGTATTTTTTGTAGAATTTTACAATAAGTAGAAACTAAATTTTTACAGGGGTGCTTATACTTTCTTAACACCTCAACTTCGAGAAAATTAAATTTTAAAATTTTTAAATCGATAAAAATTTCTGAAACTTTATTTTTAGTTATGAATTGGATCCCTACTAATGTAGGAAAAAATAAAACAAATAATATTTAGGGATTATGTATTTTTTACGAAAATTTGGGGGTGCTTATACTTTATTAACGGAGTGTATCCATTCAAACCCACTACTCTTTTAATTGAAATTAAAGATCGACAGTACCTTACTTCCGACGGTATTTTTATTTATTTATTGGTATTCTTAACGTTTTACGGTACTGAAAAAACTCAAATACCGATAATACCGACTGATTTTTTAATACATTCATCTTTGATGGTCATTTCTTTGAATATGGGAAGAAAGGTAAAAAGGCATTGGACTAGGCAGTTTTTTTTGCAATGAACGGGAATTTTTTTTAAATATTGTTAAGATATTACTGATTAATTTTATAGAAGAGTAAATCTATTCTGAAAACTTTATTTATAAGGAATATACAAAGAGAAAAATTTCTTTAAGAAAAATTTCTTAAAATCGTTCTAAATTTATCATAAACCAGGCTTCATCTATCCTATTTTTAATTGAAATTTATTCTACTAGTTATAATGTTGAAAAAATCTGTTGTCTATAAAGTTTAATTCTAAAAATTTGAATTTTATCGTGCAAATCAGTTTTTATGTGAAAATCATACAAAAAGATAAAAAAAATATTTTGTGTTTATCTCGTTATCAGGGAATTGCCAAAACAGATTTTAAAAGGAAATGACAAATGTGAAATTAAATTTCAAAGTTTTTTTGAAAATTTTTAGTCAAAAAGAAATCATTTAAAGATAAATTTTTCGATGAAATAAAAATTTGATTGTATCTTTGAATAAATTTAAAAATCAGTTTACTTTACCATAGCTTCGTTCAAAGTCATCCAATCTTACTAATTTTGGTACCAATCGACTCGTCTCGACGAGGGGCATCGAAATAGTCTATAATTAGATTTTTGAAAATTTCACCTAAAAAAGTCAAATTTAACATCAAGTTCCAAATTTATCATTTAAAGGCTCATATCTCAGCCCAAGAACAAGATAATCGCCTAGTTCTTACGTCATTCGAATCAGACTAAAGAGCTTATTCGAATGATATAAACATCCTGAATATCAGACACGCGGTTTTTAAATCAGAAGACTTTTGGTTCAAAAATTTTTGCCAAAACTTTAAGAAAAAATTCTCAAATTAATTTAAAACATTTAGAGAATATTTTTGTATGAAAAAGTTTCCTAGAGTGTTGGGAATCAAATAAAAAAAGAATTATCAATTTTCATTGAGTTTGAAGAAAGTTATTCAAAAAATAAAGTCGGCGCTAAATTTGCCGCACCCTGTAAATTTCCTATAAAAATATAATATTATAATAATTAAGATTAATATTAATAACATTACAAATCTATTCTTAATGAAATCGTGGATTTTTTTGCTTTACTTTGCCTTTTGGATCGTTTGATGATTGTCCTTGTTCTTGGCGTTGAGGAGGTTCTTAATTATTTAAATTAAAAAAAAATTAGTTAAATAATTAAAAAGCCTCGAATTATTGGGCCTTGATTCTGAAAATGAGGTTGAATATTTTGAGTGGACTCAAACATTGCTTGTTCCAATTGTCTTTGATACTCTTTATTTTATATTAACAGATAATTTAAATATTGAAATGTTTTATTACCTTCTTCAGAAAAGGCATATTGAGAATGATGGCCGAAGTGATGGTCAAAAGGATATCCATGTTGATCAATTCCAAAATTTTGGTAATTATGTGCTTGTCCTTAATGTTATCTTAATAATAAATAAATAAATTACCGTGATAAGAAGGAAGACTTTCGGGCAATGGTGGTAATTCATATTGTTGTTGTTTTTCTTAAAGCTTAGCTTTATTAAAACAATTTAGTATTTTCAAACTAATATTTCAAATTTTACAATTATTAATTTTAAAATCTATTTTTGGATTTTTACTGATGTATGTCACACGATTTGCAAGTTTTTTCTTCCAAGATTTTATATTTAGGTATTTTCTTAGCTTGATTATTTCAAATTAATTTATATACGGATCGTGTGACAAATAAAAGTAATAATAAAGCATGAGTAAAAATTTCAGTACAATTGGAAGTTAACAAAACTGGTGTATTCAGGGATTTCAATATCAAACCCCTTTTACTCCCACAAATCCACTTATATCCTTACCCACTAATAACCTAATATTTTTTTAATCCTCTATGATATATAAAAAAGTTAAGCCGAAAATCCGAAAATTTTCGCAAAAATATTTGCATTATTTGCGTTAATTTGCTTTTGTAAAAGATACACATTCGTATCCCTCGAATAAGCTCTCAAATAATACATACATTTCTTAGGCAACCGTCAAAATTGTTTATAAAAAATATAAAAAAACTTCAACTTTGGCATAGAATTCTGGGAAATTAAAATATATGTACGTTAATAAAAGACCTTTAAATGTGGGAAAAAAGTAAAACCCTTAAATTTTGAAACAAAAGTACGTTAAATTAAATGTGTGATAAACATATTAAAAAATTTTTTATAGCCTTTAGTTTTTTTCGCATTATTAAAGTTAGCATTAAAATGGATGAAAATTATTATCACGATCTCTTAATAATACTCATACAACAGTCAATTTCCATTGTTGGCATTATTCTTAATTTGACAGTCGTATGGGTGACTTTCAAACACAAGTCTTTTAATTTTTTAACTTTTCTGAGTACTTACACCAAACTTTGAAAATCCACCTCTATTCGACTAACATTATCAAGCTGTGTCGAATGGTACCACTAATGCTCCTTGGCTGTGGACCAAGAGTATGTATATGGTCCTTGCAATTCGAAAAATCACAAGGGGTGACTTGATTTTGGTTGAAAATTTCGAATATACAAATGACAGGTCATTCAAATGATTAAGCTGAGTCATATGACCAAAACTAAAACTGATTCGAATAGAACCGGATTTTTTTCAATTTGTGGAACAAACGACTATATTCTTATAATAAATTCCAGAAATCTCCAAACAAGCTATGGACTTTTTCTTTCTATTAATTGTCTATGTGACGCAATTCTCGAGTCTGGATCATTTTTGCCGACAATTCTAGTGATAATGCACACAAAAATTCCTATAACCTATTGTTCTTTTGCTACCAGCTGGCAAAATATAGTCACAAGCATAAATTCCAACCTCAATATGTTTTTCATTAGCGTGGATCGTATTGTTGCTCTACTTTTTCCATTATTGTAAGTCTTTAAAAATTTTAGGAATTAGGTTAGTAGTACTCCCTCATTTTCCTTTTTAGTTCACTGAAAATTTTGAGCTTTATTTTATCTCTTTTTCCTTAACTTTTCTTAAGTTTTTAATAAAATAAGCAACTAAAATATTTAACAATAAAATGATTTGTGTAACTATGATTGAGCGACATCGAGCTCGGTACTTTCTTGAAGAGCTTGAACATGGTCATGTGAAGAATAAAGGAAAAATACCGAAGTGTAAATGTGAAAGATGGACAGTGAAATATGAAAATAATTAGGTTAACCAATATCCCCTTGGTTGACCACTGCATTGTAATACCTCATTTTCATCTCCAAGGCATAATTTTCTTTCCTAATTGAATCTTTTAAAGTAAAATTAATACTTTAATTTAAGTTACCGCTTTGTTCTAAAGAAAGGGGCCGTTAAATACGTAATGGTTCTTAATACACTTTCTCTAACATATTGCTTTATTATTATGATTTTTGGTTTTAACTATGCTCTTGAAAACCCGGATATGTATGTTATTAAAGGGAAATCTTTTAACTTAAAATTACCCTTTAGTAAAGTTTACTGCAATGTCCCAGAACAAATTGGAGGCGATATACGTAGTTTTGCTTATTACGAGTTAACTTTGGTTACTTTCGTTACTATTATTAATTATATCGTTGTTGGAATTATTATAAAATGTATGTTTAATTTAAATTTTTATGTTGCTATCAACATAATCGGTTGCAAGTCCATTTATTTCCGGGCCGTAATCCTGCAAATTCAATCGGATCCGCTTCGCCATGAATACGAAACTCGGAATATAATAATTTTGCATGTAAAGTTATAATGAGACTACTAGACAGACCATTCAGATTCATGACATGTGATGATTAGGGAGCGGATTTTTATTGAAATAAATCACTGAAGCGACCCTGCCCGCGAACTGACCACTGTCTGTCCAATTTTTCATCACATCTATCACTGGTCATTTATGCCTTTCTTCTACTCGAATTAAATGGTCAGACACTGGTCAGTAAAGGCTTGTTCATAACCAAGGTCGCTTCAGTGATTTATTTCAATAAAAATCCGCTCCCTAGTGATGATCACTGGTTTCGTATATCACGATCCGCGATCTTTATCCAAACCTAAAATTTGGAACGGGCATTCCTAGTGGCTAGATAAGGATATCCTAATAATTAATTTATACTGTTTTATGATTTAATGTTTCAGTATATCAAAACGGAGAATCAAACATTCAACAACTTCAAACCAAGCGGATCTACAGATCACTTATTATAATATTATTTGTCATAGTTTTCTTGAATTTAAATGGAGTGTGTTTCACTAAATTTATTATTCCGTTAATAACAAATGATCCAGAAATGATATTATTTTATGTTCGTCTATTTGCTCAGTTAATACCGATCTCGGGTGCAATAAATGCACCAGTTTTGTATTTTTGCAGGTAAATATAAATTATTTAAAAGAAATTCAAAATTGGTCCATTTTCCTTTATCAATACATACATATAATCGGCTTTTTTGGACTTTCTTGCAGACAACATTTTTAAGCGAAGGGTATGTATGTATAAGTAATGTAACGGACCCGGCCCAAAGACTCGATACACACCAATTCTCGACATGTTCATATCCAAATCTACCCCGGACTCAAATACACATTTATCCTTTTTCCCAAGCTCTCAATTTATTCTTTCTCTCCTCCCCACACATATCCATTTTTGTATTTTTATTTTTATTAAAACTCCTCCCCCTTTATTCGTTCAACAAAAACCAACAACTCTTCAGTTGTTGAAGTGGTTGTTAATTGAAGAGTTGTGGTTAAAGGCGTTTGGACTTTGATGGATCGATGAAGGAATAATTATTTTTAAATATATTTTTCCGTTTTGTATTTTTAAATGGCTTTTCGCTTTAAATATATTTTGCCATGTATTTTTGGAATTAATCATTTCATTGGTTTTAATTTAATTTATATTGTTTGGACATTTTAATTTTAATTAAATAAATATTTTTCTTCCAATTTTCCAGTTGATTAATTTAGGGAAAATAGGAAAATGAGTTTAGTCCTCTGCGCCCTCCCCTTTTGACCAACTTCCAAATCCTCCTCCACCCCTAAATACCGGCGCTCCGAAGATGCACCAGACCGAAAGGTCGTGGTTGCTAACTGGTAGCACCGGATGGCGTCCCCCTCAAGGTTTTGGCTACCCACCCACCTCTCCCTCCACCCACCTCTCCTTCCTCCTACACTCTCCCCCCTCTTCATCTCTCCCCACCTCTTCCACTTTCCCTCCTCGCTCAATTTTTTTTAAAAATAAATTTTAATCCAATTAAATTTTAATTTCTTTCCAGATTCTATTAATCTACCCCATTCCTACACAACCCCGCCTCCCCCGAGCCCAACGTCCAATTACAGGCATGGAAATTAATAAGTATTTTGTATCCCGAACCTTCCCAAAAATTATAGCAGCAAAAATTTCACGTGGAGTTAAGTCCGTAGCTTGGCCAGAGTTTTTAGAGTTAGATAGTTCCCACTCACTTGATTTAAATGTAGGGGATACTATTAGATTTAAAACCTTCCGCCCTTTGACCGAAAATGAACTCTCGGAACAACCCGCCCTTCCCCCCGTCGTCCACCACTTAGGTATTAATCCAACTTTAGCAGGCCCCCAATTCCCCATTCACAACGGACAAGGATTCATACTCAGTATTAAGCAATTAATGACTGAAGTAGGGAATCCTGTCTGTGAAATGGCCCTAGTTATGTCTGACTCTTCCCTCATTCCCAACCTCGTCCCCCTCCCACCCAATCATGAGTATAAAATTGGATCGCAAATTGGAATTGTGTGCAAACCTCTTCCTGTTGGATCCATTATCTATGAAGAATATACACTCCCTCAATCATTTATAGTCCGCCCCGCCTCCAACACCACCATCAAGAGAGCAGGACCGGCGACGAGCTTTTGCATCTCAGTCACCAGTCCCTCACCGTACGTATTTCCATTTAATTTAGATACTAACAAAACAGTTCAAATTAACACTCACAAAGCAATTGGAGCGGCACTAAAAGCACTCACATATTCACAGAACGAAATACACACCTCCACTAGAATATACACCACACTAAATTCCCACCCGAAAAACTACAACATTTTTACCGTTTACCACAAACCCAAAAATTTGAAAGACCTGGTAACCTTTACAAATATTTGGGAAAAAGACTCCCCCATAATGGCTCTATCCAGTTACGAACCCAACAACCCAATTGCTTATGGAACAATTATTAACATTATATCCGAAGACAATTCTTTCCAACTAAAAATAATAATCCACTTCAAACCATTATCCTATCAAGATGACCGAGAATACAATCTTGATGGATCAAATGCGTACCTCCAGATACCTTATTCACCTAACCAATTAATATATCGTTCAGACACCTGGTCCTCCTGTTTACCTTTAGTTCTTTCCGAATATGAAACCCCACAGTCCATATTAATGAAACAAATACTAGGTCTAGATCCAAACCCACCTCTTAAAAACACACGCGATCTATGTTATGCTATGTTCGCATGTGATGAGAATCCCCCAAATAACGAACAATTACAGGCAATAGATCTAACACTCAACCCAACCCCCTCAGTCATAGTCACATTAGCACCTCCCGGTACCGGTAAGTCCAGAATTGTTTCTATGATGGCACTTGAGCTCATGAAAAATGGAAAGACTCCAATGATCATTGCACACAGCAACTTAGCGATGAGCAAGATCGTTGAATACATTTGTCCCGAACTAAGTAAAATTAACAAAACCGCACTTATCCTCCTTTCCGCCCGTGCAAAAGAACAATATATGGATCTTTTCGAAGACTTTAAGGAGCACTTACTGATCGCCTCTCTTAAAGAAATCGAAATAGAATCCCTAGGTAACAAGGACAAGAGAACTGCCCTCAGATATAAGGAAAAAGCATTCACAAAACCGAAAATGGCTGATGAGAAATCCACAGCCATGATCGTTTTGGAAACAGACAATAAACCCTCAACCAAATTATCAACCGTTTCAATGTGTGAAGACATTCCCGCACTAATCGCTGACACAACCCATCTTTTCCTAGATGAATCCAGCCAAACACCAATTAACCAAATTATTCACATACTAACCTACGCAACCCACCTTGAGAAGATATTTATCACTGGGGATCACAAACAACTCGGTGTTTATAAAGAAAACGTACCAAAATTCCTACATCCTCTTGGTTTTGACTCAATCATCTCCCACGCCCTTTCAATCCCCTCAATTCCCAAAGTTCAGGTAGTAAAATCCTATAGATCCCACCCAGCAATAACCAAAATAGTAGCCGATACTTTCTACGAATCAGAGCTAATCCCCGGAATCATAGAAGAGCAAAGATCCCAAGCACTTTCTTTCCCCTTCCCGGTTAAAAACATTCCAATCCTCTTAGTTGATACACCAGAGAAAGACGAACGAGATAGTCGATCCTTCTCTCGGTTTAACACTTCACAAGCACAGATAGCACGCACAATAACAGAGAAATTCCTGGAAACCACTGATTTAAGAATAGTAATCCTTTGCCTTTATAAGAAACAAGTTGATGAGATTAGAAATTTTAACCTTTCCCGTACTTCTTGTATCACTGTGGATGCTTTTCAGGCCAGAGAGGAGGAAATAGTCATTTTAGTGACGACCAAAAAGATGCCGGAAAACTTAAATGACTATAAAACCTCCCTTGCCTTTATAAATAACCCACAAAGAGTCGCAGTCGCCATTTCACGCTCAAGGCAGGCATTTTGCTTAATTGGAGACTTTGAAACACTGCGAAAATGCGACTCTTGGAGGAAATTTATCGATAATGCCTCTAAATTTACACCTATAATTAATAATTCTTTTTTATTTAGTCAGACCACACCTCCTGGAACTCAACCAACCTCGTCTACTGGCCCACAACACAAACCGACTCCTGGCACTCAACCAACCTCGACAACTGGCCCTACACCAAAACCGACTACTGGCCCGACTCCAACAACAAACAAACCTACTCCTGACCCACAACCGAAACAACACCCAACCCAAAAACAACAACAACCTCCTCTGCCTCAATTCAAAAACAAACAACAATTCCAACACCAACAACCCAAACCTGTCCATGAACCAACAATGCCACCACCAAAACGACCCTACATGCCTTCTGCCTCTTCCAATCCACATATGCGACAACACAATCAACCACCTCAATTGAAAAGCGTAAATCCAATTATAAATCCCCCCATTTCTCTTTTCGATAATAAATCTTATGTTTCCTCTTTATCTTCTCCACAATTTAATATGCCTCAATCTTTTAATCCCCCAAATTTTGTTCAATCTAAATTTCCACCACATCAATTTAATTTCTCTCAATTTTCTCCCCAACCTAATATTTCATCAAATTTTTACAGTAATTATAATACCCCCTCTACTTCACAATATCCCCAAAATTTTTCAAATATTAAATTCTTTAATAATGCATATTGGCAATGGGACAATGTCGAGAAAAAATGGTATCAAGTCCCCCCTCCACCATCCCACTAAACCCCCCTCACCCCTTTAACCCTTGAAAAGTTAGTAGAGAGTAAAAACTCTATAAACTTTTCAACCCGCTTCTACACCATCCCCCCTTCTACACCATCCCCCCTTCTACACAACCCCCCTTCCACCACCATCCCCCCCTTTACCAAATCCCCCCTTAAACCCTTCCCCCCTCAACCCCTGTGAGTAAGGTCTTTCAGATGGCCCAAAAAAGAATTGGTAACCATCTGATCGAGTACAGCGCTTTGCCCTAATTTTCAAACAAACGGGGACCAATTAAGTTTGTGTCACCATTTGTAAACCCCCGTTCTCTGTCCTGTCCCCCCTCACGCCTTCCTTATCTCCCCTACAAGTAAATCTCGTCAAACACTCTTTTAAGCGCAGGGTCGCGCTTATTAGAGGTTGGGAGATGTAACGGACCCGGCCCAAAGACTCGATACACACCAATTCTCGACATGTTCATATCCAAATCTACCCCGGACTCAAATACACATTTATCCTTTTTCCCAAGCTCTCAATTTATTCTTTCTCTCCTCCCCACACATATCCATTTTTGTATTTTTATTTTTATTAAAACTCCTCCCCCTTTATTCGTTCAACAAAAACCAACAACTCTTCAGTTGTTGAAGTGGTTGTTAATTGAAGAGTTGTGGTTAAAGGCGTTTGGACTTTGATGGATCGATGAAGGAATAATTATTTTTAAATATATTTTTCCGTTTTGTATTTTTAAATGGCTTTTCGCTTTAAATATATTTTGCCATGTATTTTTGGAATTAATCATTTCATTGGTTTTAATTTAATTTATATTGTTTGGACATTTTAATTTTAATTAAATAAATATTTTTCTTCCAATTTTCCAGTTGATTAATTTAGGGAAAATAGGAAAATGAGTTTAGTCCTCTGCGCCCTCCCCTTTTGACCAACTTCCAAATCCTCCTCCACCCCTAAATACCGGCGCTCCGAAGATGCACCAGACCGAAAGGTCGTGGTTGCTAACTGTAAGAAGGATATGTTTGAGAAGTCCCTTTATTGTCCCTTTAAAAATACCGTATTTTCTCAATTAGATTTTCTATCTTTTAAAATTACAGCTCTGAATATCGGCATGCTCTGAACAAAGAATTTGCTTGGATTTTAAAGTTCTTCCGAAAGATACCGTCAATATACCCTACCTCGAGTATTGTTATAAAGGTTCAAGCAGTTACAACTGTTCATCCTGTTCAAAATCAATTACAACCAAAATGAAGGGAGGATTTTAAAGATTTCTCTTGATTTTTTAAAGGATTTGTCTTTGATTCCGCGATTGTCTCTAAATTTTCCGGTCATTAATTTGAAGCTTGATATTTTATTAAATAAATTGACGTTTGATTCTTTTAGCTTAAACTTTAAGAATTTAATTAAGCCAAACTTTGGTTCAAAATAATTATTAAATTATATTAAACAGACAGGAAGCAAGAGTTAAATTATCAAATTAATTTACAATTTTTATAAAATGAAAGAACAATTTAACACACCTACGATTTTCCACTATATTCCACGTCTTATTTAATTATTGTTTTAATTTTAAAAATCTTTTTCAATTTTATAGAACAGTTTTTTACTGGAAGTTTTCCATTACTGATCCTATGTGACACTTAAAGAGTGACGTAGTAGAGAGTGTCATCCAGTGCTTCGAAATTTCAAATTTGCTCGTACTCGTACTCGTACTTCGTACCACCTCTTTTTTTTGGCCTCGTACTCGTACTCGTACCTCGTACCACCCCCATTTTTTTGCTCGTACTCGAACCTCGTACCACCCCTATATTTGGCCTCGTACCTTGTACTCGTACCAGGACATCTAGTTTTAAATATCGAGCGTTTGTGCGATGATTTTTGAATCTTGGAAGGCTTTGAAGCCATAAATCCTCCAATATAATCCATTTTCTGCGCCGCAGGCAAAATTTTTGAGCATTTTGGAGTGCATTGAGCAATATTTCCTCCAAGATGGGTCGGTTATTTTTTCATCCGTTTTTCAATCTCTTCCATGGAACGTTATTCATTTTTATACATTTTTTACACAGTTTCATCTTCTGATATCCCTCTTAATCTCTATTCCCTTTCTATGCCGCAGGCAAAAATTTTGAGAATTTTGAATGTACTTAAGTAAGATTTCTTTCATTTTTCAGCGCCGCAAGCGAAAATTTTGAAAATATCAGAAGGCCGTAGGCGAAAAAATTCACTTTTTAGTGTTCAAAGTAAAATATTTTAAGAATTTTAGAGGGTCAAGATCTAATAATTACTCCATGTAAAAATAGAATAATTTTTAAAATAAAATTAAACTTATAAAATAAGTTATTTATGAAAAAATATTAAAATTAATTGTCCAGTGAATAGGAATCGAACCCAATCTTAAATCATTAAAGACTGTTGCAGCCAAGGACCTTCACCACTCGGCCACTCGCTCAAATAATGGTGAATGAAAGGAATTGAATATATTTCTTTAATTTTCCTTTTAACACCAAGTACGAGAAGTACGAGCTCGTACTTAGGCCTCCTACCTCGTACTTTTCACTTTTTTTTGCCTCGTACTCGTACTTCGTACCAGGTACGAGTACGAGGTACGAGTACGAATTTTGGTACGAGCTTCGAAGCACTGGTGTCTACATTGTTTTTAACTTCTATTAAATTATTTTTAATATTTCCAAAAAATTTTTAACACAAAAATAATTTTTTTTAAATTATGTAACACAAACATCATACTAAAAAGGAGAAGTTATTTTTTTCAGATTACCTGTCTATTTTTAGAATAAAATTTTTTAAATTATAATTTTGTCTGAATTTTTCTTTTTAATTTAAAAAATTAATTCAAAGAAGTACTTTATTTAAATTAAAATTTAAAAGAAAAAATAGAAATTTTTTTCTAGTCTTTAAAAGTACAAAAAAGGAATTTTTTAATAAATTCTCGCGATAATTTTAATAAAAATAAAAATGAATATTTAATGACTAAAGACTCACAAAATATGCACGGAAAATCGCAAAATATGCGCATATATATGCACCGAAAAAGTCCCAAATATGCACTGAAATATGCAAAATTTCCCAAAATATTCACTAAATATACATCAAAAAATGGTGAAAAATTGCTGTAAAAACCGAAATTTTAAGTATAAAACACTAATTTAGCCTAGAATTTTGAATTTCAAGAACACCTATAAAAGATTTTATTGATATAAAATTTATGTTAAAATTTTTTTGAAAAAAAATTTTCGTGAAAATTTTTCGAAAAAATTTTTTCGAAAAATTTTTATAAGAAATTTTTTAAACAAAAATTTTTAAAATTTTCTACAATTTTTACTAAAATTTGCCAAAAAATGACGAAATATGGAACAAAATATGCAAAATTTCCCAAAATATGCACAAATATGCAAATATGCACGGGATGGCCGAAATATGCAAATATATGCATTAAGAACCGGTTCCTAAAGTGCTCGGACCAACGTAAAAACACCATTTTTGGGCTTCTCAGCTCAAGGCATATCCGCTCACAAAACATGCATTTGCATGTTTTGTGAGTCCATAATTATAACTAGTCCTGCTCGGCCGGTACATTTAACGTCATTTTCACAACAAAGTTTAGAAAAATTTCTTTTTTACTTTTAATATTGAATAAAAATTGAAAAATTTTAACCAAATTTCTTCCATATTTCAATTTCCTCGTCCATATAATTTCCAGCCCTAGTTGTAACTCTTAAATAAGGGCTCCGAGGAAAAACTGTTATTTGCGCAGTTTAAAAATGTATTTGCTCTATAACTTGAGACAATATTTTTGACTGCAGGCATAATCTTGTCAAGTTATACTCACAAATTTAAGGCATTTTAACATAGTTTTACGTCAAACTTGAATACCCCCACTAATGCCAAGCCGTTTTCCAATCCCCGACTCAATCTTTTGGCTCTCCTTTCTATCACTTATCCACTTTTCACCCCCAAGCTCCAACCCCTTTCTCTCTACTACTTAGTTTGGAAGAAGGAAGAAGATGTTGGTTCATTCTTTGTTTTTTGTTGTTAAATGTTTTGGAATGGAGATGAGAATGTTTATTGGAATTAATTTATTTTTGATTTTGCCTTGTATTTACTTTTGATTTTAATGCCTTATTTCATTTATATTTTGGACTATTTTAATTCATATATCTTTTGATGCTAAATAAATATTTGTTAAAAAGCCCTCTTTATTTATTGAGATTAGGGAGAATCCTCTGCGCCACCCCAATCCCAATCCGACGTTTTGTCATCCTGTCTTCCCCCTCCTTTCTCCTTTCTGGCGCTCCGAAGATACCGGGAGGACAAGTCCTGACCGTCTGTCCCGCGTATAACTATAGAAATAATGATTTTACTACAATCTAAATGAATAAATGTTTTGTAATGTTTTAGATAAAATAATTCCCAAATAACATCCTTTTTCTATCACTAAATTTTCTTTAACATTTCTTCAGTCGGAATCAGTTTCAGGATCCTCATTTAAAACAATTTGTTTCCCTTTTCCTTTAGGATCCTCATTTAAATCAATTTGTATCCCCTTCCCATTACGGTTCCCAGTTGACATTCCATGGCCATGAAATGTTGAATGTTCTTGATCTGTTGGCTCTTAAATAATTTAAAATAAAAATATTTTCAAAATATCTAGACCTTGAATTATAGGTCCTCGAGCTCGACCTTGTTGTGCTAAAAACATTCGACCAGACTCATCCATAGCTTGTTGCATTTGTTGAGGATTAAATTCTATTTTTTAAATTTTAATAATAAAATATTATAGACTGAAATCTCTCTCATAAATGGTGTGTTAATAAATAATCCACACTAACTAATCCTAAGTAATTCTTACTTTAGGATTAAAAAATGGTCAAAGGATTACAAAATCGCCATCTAACTTGTTTTCCTAAACCTACTATCATTTAGTGACATTTTGTGTAAAATTTATTGCTGCTAGAATAAAAATGGTAGAATAAAGAAGAATAGAAATAAAAACGATAAAAATGGTTGAAAAAGTTGATAAAAAAATTGGTGAAAATGTTGATAAAAATAATAAGTTGGAAGTTGAAAAAGTTGATAAAAATAAAAATTTGATAACAAATTAGATATTTGAAGTCTTTAAAAGCATATACTTTTTATTCCCTTTAAAAGACAATCACTTTTTTCCACTAGTTGTATACTTTTCACCACTTCATTACTTCTTCCTTGTGTTTTTCCTAGCAACTTTTCACTTTATGCGGACTTTCCCATTAGACACCTTTCTTTTATTCACCACACTTTTTAATGTATTTGTTAAATTAAATTAAAGTAAATAAATTTATTAAATTTATTTAAATGTTTTTCCTAAATTAGCGATTTTCTGAGCAATCGCTAAAAATTTATAAAATAGCATTTGAACATCAACAAATGCAACAAGCTATGGATGAATCTGGTCGAATGTTTCAAGCACAACAAGGTCGAACACAAGGACCAATGATTAGAGGCATGAATATTTTGAATATATTTTTATTTTTAAATATTCAAGAGCCAACATGTCAAGAACATTCAACATTTCATGGTCATGGAATGTCAACACAATTGATTTTTTTTTCAAAAAATCAAACAAATTGATTTTTTTTTATGCACCACTTTAATGTATTTTAAAATACCTGTGGTTTGCTGATAAATAAATAAATAAATAAAACTCGATACCCTAAAGGGAAGGGGAAACAGATTGATTTAAATGAGGACCCTAAAGGAAAGGGGAAACAAATTGATTTAAATGAAGAGCCTGATTCTGATGATTCTGATTAAAGAAATGTTAAAGAAATTAGAGTGATAAAAAAAGAAAGTTGGAATGATTTTATTGAGAACATACGAAACATGGATCCATTATTATTATTAAGAAAGAGAATTTTTATTTTTTTTCATATCACCAAAATGCCTCAACGATCATTTGCATAATGAAATTTTTAAATTGTCATTCCCATTTGATAAAATTACGATCCTATTTTTCTCTAATTATTTTAAATATAGTCTGAAGTTAGAGAAAGATGAGAAAATCGATCAAAAGTATAAAAATGTTTTGCTTATCTCGATATAAGGGGATAGCTAAAACAGATTTTAAAAAGTGAATGACAAATTTGAAAGTTAATTTCAAAAAAGGCAAGACTTCGACGAATGGAAAAAGCAATAAGGAGAAAGGTCTTTACATATATACTAGAATAAATTTTCGTAAAACCTTTATAAAATGGAAACATTTATCTATGATTTTTGAAAATTTTTAGTCAAAAAGAAATCATTTAAAGATTAATTTTTCAATGAATAAAAATTTGTTTGTATCTTTGAATAATTTTAAAAATCATTTCCTCAGAACTAAAATAAAATAAAACTAAAATTAGCTAAACTTAAATCAAATAGTCATTTCCTCAAACTTCAAAATTTTTAAATTTGTTCTTCAACTTTTTCAAATAACATTACAAATCTATTCTTAATGAAATCGTGGATCTTTTTGCTTTCCTTTGCCTTTTGGATCGTTTGAAGATTGTCCTTGTTCTTGGTGTTGAGGAGGTTCTTAATTATTTAAAATTAGAAAAATTTAATTAAATAATTAAAAAGCCTCGTATTATTGGGCCTTGATGTTGAAAATGAGGTTGAATATTTTGAGTGGACTCAAACATTGCTTGTTCCAATTGTCTTTGATATTCTTTATATTAACAGATAATTTAAATATTGAAAAGTTTTATTACCTTCTTCAGAAAAGGCATATTGAGAATGATGGCCGAACGGATGGTCAAAGTGATAATCATGTTGATCAATTCCAAAATTTTGGTAACCATGGGCTTGTCCTTAAATTTTAATTTAATAATAAATAAATAAATTACCGTGATAAGAAGGAAGACTTTCGGGCAATGGTGGTAATTCATATTGTTGTTGATTTTGATTTTCTTAAATTTTAGCTTAATTAAAACAATTTGAAATTTTCAAACTAGTATCTCTAGTTTACAATTATTAATTTTATTATTTATTTCTAGATTTCTATTAATTGATGTTACATGTTCGCAAGTTTTTTGTTCCAAGATTTTATATATATTTTCTTAGAATTATTATTGCAAACTACAATACTAATTAATGTTTGTGTCGGTATATCAAAAGGTTCGGTTCAGTTTCAGTTAACAGAAAATTCTATTATATATAGATATCATATCCGTTATATTATAACGGATATGACGTTACGAGCCAAGAAACAGCGACCTTTGACTCCCCGCGAGTTAATCCACTTGTGCAGGCCCAAATTATCTGTAAAACCATTCGATAGGATTTGATCTACATATATTTAATTCGAGTGTAATTGAAGTGAAAATAAATGAAAATGAAAATCACTTTGTATTTGTCTTTGCTGTCCTTGAACATATTCTTCTGCTGATTGATAAGTTGGTTCATGTTGTAAATGATCATCCCAAACTAAGTTTTTTAATATTTAAATATTGTTTATTAAGTATTAGATTTGTTTAAATTCAGGGGCCCGTCCCATGCTTATTTCGGAGTATGTACTTAAAAATCAACCTGCGTACTTCCAACTCGAAAATGTGCTCAATTACTTACAAATGGACTTTTTGCTAAAACATTAAATTTAACAGTTAATTTTTAAAAATTTTGATCTGATACGCTGAAAAAGTAAGAAATCGTTTTGGTCCCTAAATTTTTAGGTGCCCTGGTTACAAAAAGTCTTTTTGGAAAATCTTTTTGTATCGAACATATAATTGGAAAAGTTTTCCTCATGTGTACTTCCAAATCAGTTTTTAATTTAAATAATTCCTCTATAAAATGCTTATTATCTATACTCATATAAATGATAATATTATGATGATAATATCAAATATATTTTTTTGTATTAACATAGATTATCATCCCAAATTTGAGAGCTGACAATATTATATTGCTTATTATTATCTATAGAAGATTCAAATATTCAATTAAGATTGAATAATTTATATATTAAAACTAATTTTACATTGCTCAAAAGAAATTCCAAGATCATGTTGAAATTCTGCAAAATCTTTATTAATTATATTGCTAACAAAGTAAATATAAATTTTAATTTCTTTTAAAAATGAATTAAGTTTCATAAAAGTTGATTTATGTGTTTAGGCCACCTATGTATCAAGTTTTGTCAATTAAATTACATTTTTAATTTAATTTGCCAATTAAAAGACAAAATTCTTTACCTGTGTTAGCCCTGATCCGTGACCTTGGGGTTTTTTATTATTAAATTTAATAATTAAAATTATTGTTTTAAATACCAAAGGTTTGAGGATATTGATAATTTGTATGGGGCTGTGTATCTATTCCGTGATGCCAGATTTGATGCTGTGCCGGAATTTGTTGCTGATTTCCAAAACCTTTATTATAAAAGGAAAATTAATATAACAGTAACGCTCGTTTTGAAATTTTCAATCCAATTAATAACATTAATTGAATAGCTATTAAAAAATTAATTAGAATTTATATTGAGCGATTTACCATTTATATATCGCCGATCTGAATGCATTAATAAATGTACGTAAAATGAGGTTAAATTACTAGAGTGGACATGATAAACTAATTAGTCTAGTAAATCAGGGTCTACTTAAATTGATGTGGCAAATCTGCAACGCTTGGATCCTACTACTAACATAGAAATATGTCGCCACATTAACTCATTCGATTGAGCAACTGATACTATCAAAGAGAAACCTCAAAACCTATTAAATCAGCAATGTAGTTGATTTAAGCTTTTGTAATGTCTATAAATATTTTCTAGATCTCATATTATAACTATAATTACATTTAAGTATTCAGTTAAAATTTATTAAATGTTACTAGAATGATCCAAAATGGCATGCTCATAATTATGCGTTTGATTTTTATTGTAATCTAAGAATAATACGAATGGAAAATTTGTTTAAAAATTGTTTAAATTAGATAAATATTCACATAATAATATTTAAACATTTACATTCCATAGCTTCTTTATGTTTTTTTGAGTTTAAATGAACTCTCAAATCTCTGATATCACAAGGATTTAGCTAAAAACTTCTAAGTTTAATTTACGATTTTATCAAAAACAAACCAAGAAATTTTTAGTTGAATATTTTTTACATGGATTACAAATAAATGAGCAGGTATTTTCGTCAATATTTATATAATCAAATTCTGTTTGTAACTCCTTTTCAATTTTTTGTTTAATTTTTAACAGTTTTTCAATTCGCTGCTTTCGATCTGATTTTAAATTATTAAGTTAATCATTTTATCTATTTACTTAGAGGCGTTGTTTATCGTTCAGTTTGCTGTGATCGAATACTCTTTATTTCAAATTATTTACTATGAATTAGGGTTGTTACTTTGAATTAGTGTTGTTCCCCGTCCCTGTTCCAAAATTCGGGAAATTTAAGAGTTTTTTGGCACTTTCTTATCGTAAATTAAATCAGAACAGGTTTTTTCGTGTGTCAGAGATGCAGAATAGAATTTTAAACTTTTTTGTAAACTTTCCGAAATACCTTCATTTCAATGTTGATCCCACTTGCTTAATTTAGTTGTTTCAAAAAAATTAATACAAATGAAGATTTAAAAAAAGCAATATCTAATGCTAGAAATATCGTTTCATTTCTAAATCGATCTTCAAAAGCTCAAAAAATTCTTGAAAAATCCAAATTGATTTTTCCGTTGCAGTCAAAAAAATTCCAATAGATGTAATTACTCGTGGAATTCAATATACAAAATGTTATTAGTAAAGAAGGTTACGAAGGAATTTTTAAACCAAACAAAAAATCCAGAAAAATTTGAACTGCCTTATTTTAAATTTTACAAACTACCTATATTTTACAAACTACCAAACTACCTATTTACAAACTACCTATATTGCCAATTTTAAAAATTTTTGATGATGAAAATATAGTTTGTTTCACTTCCTATAATCAAATTTTTAAAATTTTAAGTTGTCGGAAGATACTTCATCTTGTTCCACTTATATACCGACAGTTAAACAACTCATATTATATTTATCAAGAATTGATCAAAATAATTTGAATCAAAAATGTAAAGTCTTATGCTTGGTTGACTGTTTAATCTCTGAATTACAATCAAGACTTAAAGAAGCTGAAAAAAATAATTTCTTCGTGTTTCGATGGCAATTGACTCTAGATTTAAAAGAAATGAAAGATTTATCAATAAAGTTGATTGGATTAATCTCGATGAGGAAGCTGTTGAAATGGCCCATAAATTTTCACATTTTGAAGGAGAAATGTATAACGAAAGAGAAATAGGAGGTGTCGATTCAATTCCCTGCATTACACCGGAACCTGAACTACTACAAGATATATGGGTTGATAATCTTTCTCCAACTCCTCAAGCCACACATACTTTAAAACATAACTCTGAAAAAAAGAGCGTTTTGTTGAAGAATTTAAGGTTAAAATAATTTTTATTAATGAACTAACATCATAAAATTTAGATAGAGCTTATTCATTTCAACAAGTTGCCCAATATGCAATATAATACAACAAACAAGATTCAATTTTGATACTGATATTTTGGATGTTTTAGAGATCGACAAACTAATTTTCAAGAATTAACAGAACTTGCACGACTTCTTTTTTGTGTTCCATATACTAGTGTATTTTCAGAGCAGCTGTTTTCTTTGGCAACTTGTTTATGTTCAAATAACAAATAAACGCGTTTGAAAGGGTAAGTCAATGCGACCAAAAATAAGATCATTCATAATTACTAGGGAACGGATTTATATGGACTATAAATCGACAAATATGGACATATAATATGGACTAAAAATCTTAAAAATTGGACTGAAATATGGACTAAAATACAAAATATGGATCAAATATGGGCCGAAAACTGAAAATTTTTAACGCAAAATTTGCATTTTTAAGCAGAAAAATGGAACTTAAGTTAATTTTGATAACTAATATTGCAAATAAATGAATTTATAGTAGTTATTTTGTTTACGAAAATACTTTGGATAATATTTGAGGCGAAAATTTTTTTTAAAATTTTTGTCTAAATAATAATTGAATAATTGAAGAAAATTGATAATTGAATTAATAATTGAAGAAAATTGAAAAAATATAACTTTGCTATTATTATTTTAAAAAATAAAATTTATGGTTTTTTAGATTTTCCCCGAAATTTCACCGTAAAAATATTTTCTCCGAAATTTCCTCGTAAAAATATTTTTCCAGTCTCAGCCATCCCCCCTCCCCCATGTGTCGTAGCTCCCCGAAAATTTTCCCCGTGCCCCCATTCGTCGGGGAACAACTCTACTTTGAATCCCAATTTTACCTATACTAGTGATAATCCCAACATTATTTTATATTTTAATCGAATTTTAAATTTAGACTTATTCTCATTAATAAATATGTACTAACACTAAAAGATTCTGCCCAAATTTAATATAAATTTAAATAAATTTGCCACTCAATTCCCCAAAGATAACTAACCGTTTTGTTGACCTCCAAATTGTCCAAAATTTTGTCCGTCTAATTGTTCTTGTTCAACTTGTTGCGTTTCGGCTGATTAAATTATTTATTTTAATGTTATTTTCTTGCATAAATTTATAAATATAATTTACAATTTAAAAAGTATTTGTCCATTGTAAGCCAAACTGAAATTTGCCGGGCAATTTTAGTTTGGACAATATATATGTCATTTAAAGGGTCAAAATTTCAACATTATTTTAGTTTTGTCGCTGGATAGCATAATTATTTCGCGGAAACACGCTAGGACAAACTAATGAGCTGAAATTGTCAAAAACCATAGGTATTTATCAAAAAATTAGTAGGTATCATGGAACGAAACAAAACCCAAAATCGATTCAATTAATTGATTTTTTATATCTCCAGCAAAATTTATTTTTCCTGATTTATCCAATCCTAATTTTTCCAAATTAATTACTTAAATTTTACTATAAAATTACCGATATTACATACAATTCCTTCATTTTTTAGCTTATCCTTATGTTTTTTAGTATTTATGTGTCTTGTGTATTCGCCAGCAAGCTATAAAATATTTTTAAAAATAAATATAATAATATTACGAACCTTTAAATTACATAATGTGCATTTTAATTTATCACCGTCTTTAGTGATATATTCTTTCTTTTTTTTAATTAAATTCTTTTTGGCTAATTTTTCTTCGGTATCTAATATTTTAATTGAAAGATTATTTACCAAGTGAACATAAAAAAATATTACTATGATTATTAGCAGTAAGGTGGCGGAATGATTCAAGATGGTTTATAATATCAGCTATCTGATAAGGCTTCAACTTAAATTTAGATAAATATTAATATATTCAATTACTGAAATTTTACTATAGCACCACAAATTTTACAAATGAGTTTATTTGTAATTTCTTCAATGTCAAAATTGTTTTGTTGGCCAGTTTCATTCAACCATTTTACCAAAGTAGTTTTATGTTCTATATATTTATATAAAATTCCCTTTTAATCCTAATTATTTATTTAAATACCCTCAGTTTCAAATCCTGCATGTTTACTAAGATTATGAAATTTGAGCATGTTATATACATTCGAGCTTTTATTATTTGCCTTGTTTATGTTTTTCCTACATTCAATACAATAAATATAAAAATCATTTCCTTCTTTGATTACAGTATACTTTTCAGAACTTATAGGAAGATTTTTAATAAATCCTTCATACTTTTTCTTTCGATCTGAATATAAAACTTTTAATTTAATTTTAGGCTTATTTCATAAATAAATTTTGAAGAAATTTTGAATTAATAATTTATAATTTTCAATTATTTGGATAGCCTAGTTACGGATGGTGTTTTTCGTAGTTTTTAGTTTTTCGTAGTTTTTTCGTAGTTTTAGCAATTTCCCGGCCATAATTCACTCCTTGATTATTACCTGAACTCGTTGTGGGTACACTTCCGGTCAGTTCATTTTCACTAGTTCCCGTCCCGCTTGTTCCCACATCTTGTGGTTGAAAACGATAGGAAGTTTGGTTTGAAGTGCTTTGAGATGTATCAAACAGAAGTATTACGAAAAGTAAATAATGAAATAAAAAACTCGAAAGTTTCATTTCTTTAATTAAAGAATAACTTTTGGAAAAATATTTTGGAAAGATTAGATAATAAATTGTAATGATAAAATAGATTGATTAATACTAAAATACGCTTTAATTAACTTTATCGAAGGGACGTATAATATGAATCTATTGTACATTTTAGCTGAGCTAGTTAAACAAAAATAGCTATTTTAGTATGGCAAAGTTATACCACATGAATTTATTTTCCTTAAACACAACAATTAAATATTTTATGGGAGAGGGTCATGTGATACAATTAAATATTATAAGGACTTTATTCCCAAAAAATTTTTATGCGAATACATTGAGAGTATTGTAAATATGAGTAATAAACACACACAATTTTTGAATAGATTCCAAATAGAGTACGTCCGGTTCGAGAGTTCGAGCAACTCGAATCGATCCACGGGTTTTTTGCGTAATTTTGGAATATGCCAATGGTGAAATTTGGGCTAAACTAGTTTCCGGTCCAGCCTCAGAATTGGACGATTTATATGTCATTCGAAAGAGCTCGGCCAGCTGAGTCATACGACACCAAAATTATTCAGCGGAAAAAATTCTGAGCCGAGTTACAGTCCCCTAAATTTCAAAAAACCATAGGGGAAACCAAGCTGTTTTCTGAGGGTGAAAAATTCGAATATGCAAATTATAACTTGTTGTGTATTAGACACCCGATAATACAAACAAAATAAATAATAATAAAGAATTTATTATTTTCAAATAAAATACAATTTAAATTGTGACTGCGTCACTGAATGAATGGAATGAATAAAAGACAGAACAGAATGGGGGAATTAGGAAATGCTTAAATAGACAAATAAATTGGGCGGGAAGGAAATGTCAAAGTGTCGATTATGTATTTTTGAATTTAGGTCATTTGAGTCTGGCATCTCCAACATAACTTATTCGAAAGAGCTCGTCGAGCTGAGTCGAATGACATCAAAATCAACGAAATCTGTCTTGATTTGACAAGTTATGACCGTTTGTTTTTACCCCTTTCACAAGGTTTTCGGGGAAAAAAGTTTTTGCCGCTGCGGATGAAGCCGGGCATGTCGAGCGGAACGACGGCCGCCGCTTTGCTACGGTCGCCGCGAGCGAAGCGAGCACGACCGCAGCGAAGCACGGCCATCGAGTTTTTTGACCACCTATGGTTTTTGACCATTTCGAGCCCTATATCTCAGCTCAGAGTTATTTCCGCTTAAAAATTTTGGTGCCATTCGACTCAGCTCGACGAGCTCTTTCGAATGACATATAAAACGTCCAATTCTGAGCCTGGACCGGAAACTGTAGTTAGGCCGAAATTTGCTTTTGTAGGTAAATTTAATTTGCTTTAAAGATTAAAGTAAACCTTATAAAAAATCCTATTGCCTATTTTCAAAAATAAGTTCAAATATAGAGCCCTACGTGCAATTATTGCCCCACGCTGTAATATTCCCCACCTTGAGGATAATTGAAAAATAAAGCCCCATAGGGCTATAATAGTACAAAAATTTCTGAAATTCCAAGGCTGGCCCCCCTTTTTCTGTTCGCCTGACCATTCTGAGCTTTTTTGCTTGACATATAATTTACAATATTCATTCGAAAGAGCTATTCGATCTGAGTAGAAAGATACTATGATCGGTTAGATTTGGCGATTCTGAACTTAATTATAAGCCAAATCCTAGATGGACATGATTTTTGTGATGTTGAAAGGGATTAAAACAAATGGTCATAACTATGTTTATTTAATTCGGATTTCGATGAATTTAGTACCTTTCGACTCAGCTTGAAGAGCTCGTTCGAAGGTTATATAATTTGCCACAAAAAGTTTAAAAAATCGAAAAAAATAGAAAGGAAAAAAGGGGGACCAGCCTTGGAATTACCAAAATTACATATCTTAGAACTGTAGTTTTTTTCTACATAGATACTATTTTTGTTTTATTAATAAAATTTAAAAGGCTACAGTTTTTTGAGAAGTTTTTGATTTTAGAATTTCTGATTTCAAATATTTTAGATATTTATTATTATTTAGAAAATAGAAAAAATAATTAAATTTTATTAATAATGTAAAATTTATAAAAAAAAATTTTAAACATTTAAATGAGCATTTAAGAGTAAATCGGTGTTTTATAAATTCCTCGATTATGGGCGTATGATTAAGT
Source organism: Meloidogyne enterolobii (assembly GCA_963681835.1). Lineage (NCBI taxonomy): Eukaryota > Metazoa > Nematoda > Chromadorea > Rhabditida > Meloidogynidae > Meloidogyne > Meloidogyne enterolobii. The sequence continues at coordinate 905,873 of CAVMJV010000079.1, read as the reverse complement.
ATGGGCGTATGATTAAGTATGGGCAAATGATTAAGTATGGGCGTATGATTAAGTATGGGCGTATGATTAAGTATGAGCATATGATTAAGTATGAGCGTATGATTAAGTATGGTCATATGATTATTTATGACCGTATGATTAAATATGGGCATATGATTAAGTATGAGCATATGATTATGTATGGGCATATGATTAAGTATGGGCGTATGATGAAGTTTGGGCATATGTTTAGTATGGGCATATGATTAATAGAGACCGGATTTTTATGCATTAAAAAATACAAAATATGCCTATAATATGCATAAAAAATTGCCTAAATATGCACGAAAATATGCAAGAAACTCCAAATATCCACGCAAATATGCAAGAAAAAGCACATTTATACCTAGAAATTTTACCATTTTTTAGTCAAAAAATTCATACGCCTATTTTTATTGAGAATACTCTCATGTTAAACGTATAGTTCAACAAATTGAGTATTTTTACGCTGGTCGATATTTTGAGATGAGGCATTCTGGTGGTGGGACATTTTGGGTTGGGACGTTTTCGCGTTGAGACATTATGGGAGTCGCCAAATTTTGAGAAGTGGCCAGTAAACAAAAATTTTTTTTTACAAAATTTGTAATTTTTATAAATTTTTCTTTAAATTTTTACTAAATTTTCACTTTTTGGCAGGATTTTGGGCAATTTTTGCAAATTTTCTCCAAAAACCTCAAAATATGGGCGTATGATGAAGTTTGGGCATATGTTAAGTATGGGCATATGATTAAGTATGACCGTATGATTAAATATGGGCATATGATTAAGTATGGGCGTATGATTAAGTATGGGCGTATGATTAAGTATGGGCGTATGATTAAATATGGGCATATGATTAAGTATGGGCGTATGATTAAGTATGGGCGTATGATTAAGTATGGGCGTATGATTAAATATGGGCATATGATTAAGTATGGGCGTATGAGTAAGTATGGGCAAATGATTAAGTATGGGCGTATGATTAAGTATGAGCATATGATTAAGTATGAGCGTATGATTAAGTATGGGCGTATGATTAAGTATGAGCATATGATTAAGTATGAGCGTATGATTAAGTATGAGCGTATGATTAAGTATGTGCGTATGATTAAGTATGAGCATATGATTAAATATTGGCATATGATTAAGTATGGGTGTATGATTAAGTATAGGCGTATGATTAAGTATGAGCATATGATTAAGTATGAGCATATGATTAAGTATGGGCATATGATTAGGTATGGGCGTATGATGAAGTATGGGCATATGTTAAGTATGGGCGTATGATTAAGTATGGGCAAATGATTAAGTATGGGCGTATGATTAAGTATGGGCGTATGATTAAGTATGGGCGTATGATTAAGTATGGGCATATGATTAAGCATGGGCGTATGATTAAGTATGAGCATATGATTAAGTATTGGCATATGATTAAGTATGGGCAAATGATTAAGTATGGGCGTATGATTAAGTATGGGCGTATGATTAAGTATGGGCATAGGATTAAGCATGGGCGTATGATTAAGTATGAGCATATGATTAAGTTTGGGCATATGTTAAGTATGGGCATATGATTAAGTATGACCGTATGATTAAGTATGAGCGTATGATTAAGTATGTGCGTATGATTAAGTATGAGCATATGATTAAATATTGGCATATGATTAAGTATGGGTGTATGATTAAGTATAGGCGTATGATTAAGTATGAGCATATGATTAAGTATGAGCATATGATTAAGTATGGGCATATGATTAGGTATGGGCGTATGATGAAGTATGGGCATATGTTAAGTATGGGCGTATGATTAAGTATGGGCAAATGATTAAGTATGGGCGTATGATTAAGTATGGGCGTATGATTAAGTATGGGCGTATGATTAAGTATGGGCATATGATTACGCATGGGCGTATGATTAAGTATGAGCATATGATTAAGTATTGGCATATGATTAAGTATGGGCAAATGATTAAGTATGGGCGTATGATTAAGTATGGGCGTATGATTAAGTATGGGCATAGGATTAAGCATGGGCGTATGATTAAGTATGAGCATATGATTAAGTTTGGGCATATGTTAAGTATGGGCATATGATTAAGTATGACCGTATGATTAAATATGGGCATATGATTAAGTATGGGCGTATGATTAAGTATTGGCATATGATTAAGTATGGGCAAATGATTAAGTATGGGCGTATGATTAAGTATGGGCATAGGATTAAGCATGGGCGTATGATTAAGTATGAGCATATGATTAAGTATGGGCATATGATTAAGTATGGGCGTATGATTAAGTATGGGCATATGATTAAGTATGGGCATATGATTAAGTATGGGCATATGTTTAAGTATGGGCATATGATTAAGTATGCGCATAAAAACCTATTTTAACCTATTTTGACACTTTTTACTTATTTTAGGGTTTTCCAAAATTATTTTTAAATTTTACTTAATTTCAGTAAATTTTCTCAGTTTTCTGTCAATTTTCTGTTTCAATATTTTTCAAAAACTGATAATCTAACTTGAATTTGTTTGTGTATTAACGAGGTGTAAAAGTTTAATAGTTTCAAAAAAGAGAAAAAAGTTTCAAAACTATTTATATTTTGTTCTTTTCTATCATTATTTTTGTCGTAGTTAAAAGCAGGAATTTAAAAGTTGAAGTTGGCGGAACGCATTTTTCCTAAAATAGTTAAACGGAATATAAGTCCATTCGATAAATTTAATTAAAGATTAATCAATCTATTTTATCATTATAATTTATTGTTTACTTTTTTAAAATATTTTATTAAAAGTTATTCTTTAATGAAGGAAATGAAACTTTCGAGTTTTTTATTTCTTTATTTACTATTAGTGCTACTTCTGTTTGATACAACTAAAAGCAGCTCAAACCAACGTTCCTATCGATTCAACCTCGATATGTTGAAACAAGCGGGACAGGAACTAGTGAACATGAAGGGACCGGTATTATTTTAAAATCCTTTTTTCAATGTTTTTAAACTCCCGTACATCTAAAATCTAAAAACTACGGTAACCATTATAAACCATGTCTAGACTTTATGAAAATACTTGAAAATTATAAATTATTAAAAGGATTACTTCTAAATTTTATTAAATAAGTATCGAAAATTTAAAAAATTATTGTCAAGTAACTTACTTGACAAGGTTTGAAGGAATTAAAATTTTAAATTAAAAATAAAATAAAAATATTTATTTTCTAAAAATATGATTTAAATTTATTTAAATTAAATGATTGTAAAAGAAGATGATTAGAGGGATTTGCCTATTGTTTATATAGGGGATTTGGGCAACAATAGGCAGAGAACTGATCAACAATAAACATAGAAGTAATAGGAGAAATAGTATTAAAGAGGGGGATAAAAGACAATTATTTCCGGAAGAAGAAGAGAAGAAGAGAGGTCAAAGTGACATCTTCTGGGAAAATAAATTATGAAAATATCTGTCATGGACAGATAAAAATAGGGGAAAAATATAATAAAAGAATTAAAATTAATTAAATTATTTATAATTAATAACTCGTGTACTTTTACACGACACTGCCCGCCAAGCGAAGTCGTGTATTTTCTTCCTCCTCTTTTTCTTCTTTAATTTTCTTCAAAATTGTGTGCATCATAATGTCTTCCGGTTTGTCTTCATCTATTTTCTTTACTGCAAGTGTGAGTACAAGTTTCAAAAACCGTCGAAGTCTCGTATTCTTTATGTGTTTGAATAGGAATGGGAGAAAGCTATCAAAAAGCCAAATATATGTTATATACGTAGCGACAGTTCTAATCCAAAATTTTTCTAGGTTTATTGTCCAAATGTAATTAAATAGGTCAAATATTGGATTTTTTATCGTTTCTTCTGAATAGTGTATGTATTCTTTATTATTTAAACTTTCTTGTATCTTTTCTTGTTCGAACTTTCTATCAACACTATATTTTTGGAATATTTGTAAAATCTCTATCCTAGGGTCGGTGTAATTTTTTATGATCAAATTATGGAATGCATGTGTTCTATTACTGGGTTATTTATATCTTCCATAAGACTAAGAGTTAAGTCATGTATCTGTTTATTTAAAATTTCTTTACTTTTTCCTGTTTTTTGATTTATTTTTATGAGTTTATTCTCAGTAAATATTGTGATGAATTTCGTTTCTGAGCAAGGTGTTTCTGTTGAGTTCTCCTTTATTATTAATGTGGTAGGCTCGAGAAATGCGTTTATCGTTTTGTCTTTTACGGTGATATTTACATTAATGTCTTTATAACATTTAGAGCTTGCTATATACGTTATATTTTCTGCTGGTATCGGAAGACAAGTTTTTGTTTCTAATATTTCTGTTGATATCCAATTTCCTTTTATGTATGGGGTATTCATTAAAAGTCTAGCTACTACATTTGCGTCGATCCCAGAAATAGTTTGCTTTTGAAAATTATTATTATCTCGCACACAAAGTATATTAGCCATATGATTGAGTACCTTTCTTATTTTTTCCGTAGTAAGTATCTCACTAGCTGTAAGTTCCGCAGCCAATTGATTTGACAGGATTAGCCCTGATTGTACTTGTTCGTTTTCTCTTTTATTTCTTATCCTTTTAATATCGAATATTTTGTATTGTGGTGATGGAACTGCATATCCTTGCTCGCTTAATATGAGTTCTCTATGACAATCAGCTATCTTTAAGGGATTGTCTTCAAATGAGAGACCTATTTCCTTATTTTCAGCTAACCAAATTTTGCCCATCCATGTTCCTTTCCATTTTCTAATTTTCGAAAATTTACACAGCTTTTCTTTTTTTTCATTATTAATCTCCCATATAATTAATGAATCATCTTCTAATAAACATGCCTTATCTTCATATTTACAATGAGATATGTCAATTCCTGGTGAAAATATTATTGAGGAGTCCGGTTTTACATAGATGCTTATATTGCTTAGAAAACAGTTTACTTCACTTGCTTCTTTATAGCCGATGGACCAGTAAGAATATTCAATTTTGGCTTTATTATTAGTGTGACTTGTGTTTCCAGCTCCTGTTAATACTCCTAGTCTACATCTTGATTTTTTCCAGATTCTATTACTTTCTTCGAAACTAACCTCATCTTTCCAAGTTGTGAGAATAAGATGTGGGTTATTTATTAAATCTGTTTTAAATCTATATTTAGTACCTAACATCGAACAATGGGCTGCCGGTATTTGTACTAAATCTATGTTAGGTTGATATATATCAAAATTGTGTATTATTGGTAATAATGGGTCTTTTGTAAAATTAACACATGGCTGGTGATTTTCTTTAATGCGCCAGTACATTTTATTCTGCTCTGGGCATATCATCGGTGATTGCAACCAGCTTCCTGGTATGATTATGGAAAGCATTAAAATTAGAAACAGTGCGTTTGTATATACTTTTTTGATATCAATAATTTTACTAAAATAGTTGTGTTCTTTAAAAGTTCTATCTTCATTTTTTGGAATTTCTAGACTATAAAGATGATTTGGCGGTCTATTCAAAATTTTTCCATTCCCCATTTTAATTTCTATGGATCGATTATTTTTATTTCCTATCACTTTTCCAATTTTCCAACATCCTTTTGGTAATGTATCATCATATATTTGGACTACTTCTCCAATTTGTGGCTGTCCTTTGGATGAGAACTTCGGATTTTTATGCTCATCTTTTCTTTCTCGCAGCATTGTAAGATAATTTTGTGACCAATTCTGCCAAAATTTAGTTATAAGGATGTTGTGACTTTTCCAGATTTCACACATTTTTTCCGCTGAATCTAGATTAGGGAGTTTATATTCCTCATCTTTATCCAATGAAATTGGCGGGAATCCTTGACGCGCAAAGGGATAAGTAAAATCAATGGGACGTAGAACCAGTGTATCCTGTTCATCTTCTATTTGTACTAATGGTCTACAGTTAATTATTGCCTCCACTTCGCATATTAAGGTGTTAAAATCGTCATGGTCGATTACCCTCCTGCCTATAGATTTTCTTATATTTGATTTTATCATTCCATTTATTCTTTCATATACACCGCCTTGCCACGGCGCAAGAGGAGTTATGAATTGCCAATTAATATTTTCATTTGCGAAGTACTTTTGAACACCCTCGTCAATTATTTGGTCAGGTTTTATTCGTTTTAGAGTTTTCTCTGCTAGTCGAAAGCTTGAACCATTGTCTGAAATGATATAACTGGGTCTTGTTCTCCTTGCGACAAACTTTCTAAAAGCATTTAGAAATGCGTGAGTGCTAATGCTAGTCACTGTTTCGAGATGGATTGTACGTGTTGAGAGACAGGTCAATAATAAAATCCATCTTTTGCTTCTTTCTTCGTCTACGTCTTTAACTAATATAGGCCCCATAAAGTCCAACCCAGTGTTTTCGAATACTCTTGAGGGGTTAATTCGTTTATCCGGCAAAGGTGGCATTTTTGCAAGTTTATATGGTTTCAATTTTTTACATCGCTCAAAGCATTCTTTTAGTATTTTCTTTACTAACTGTCTAGCTCTAGGTATATAATATGTTAATTTTATTTGAGCGAGTGTTGATTGGAGACCTGAATGTTGGTTTGATTTATGTATGTCAAGAATTATAAGTTTTGTGAGTGGGTCATCTCTAGGTAAATATATAGGATTGGCAAAATCATAGGCATTTTTTAAATTTTGGAGTCTAGTCTTGCACCTAAATATATTGTTTTTATCGGTAAATAAGTTCAATGTCTCTTTTCTTTCCTCGTGTAGGTTCTCTCTCGCCTGGGCTTGCCTGATTAATAATAATTTTGCTAGTCTAATGTCTTTTGCTTTAAAATTCCCTTTTTCTGATATTTCTGAAAGCAATAATTTCTTTAATTTAGTTAATTTAACCAAGACATATATGTTAATGAATCTTAATATAAACATGGTAGTGTAAATCAATTTCCACCATGAACTAAAATTCTCTACTTTTGGGATGTATTGTGCTTTGTTTGTATTTGCTGAAACTTCATAACAATGGACTGGTGCCGATGACTCCTCTGGGATTTTAAAAATCATTGAGTTAGGCCACTTCTCTTCCTCTGCTAACCACATCGGTCCTTTCCACCATAGTTTGTTTTTGGCAAGATCTGGGCCATTAGATCCTTTACTCCCAACATCTGCAGGATTTTCCTCTGACGGAACGTACCTTTATTCGATTTCCTTGTTTAATCTAATTTCATTTACTCGATTATTGACGAATGTTTCTTTGTGTTTTATATTTTTAATCCAAGATGTCGCTATTTGTGAGTCACTCCAAAGAACGGTCCTTTCTATTGGTTTTTTAAATTCATTTTTAACAAATGTTATCATTCGGGTTCCAATTAAAATCGCGAGCAACTCTAATCGAGGGATGGTCAATGTTTTTTCCTTTCCTTTGGGTACTATCCTATTTTTCGCAAAAATCAAAAAAGAGTCTATTTTGTGTGAACATTCCATTCTCAGGTAAATATTTGAAGCATAAGCCTTCATAGATGAATCGACGAAACAGTGCAGTTGTATTTTCTCTTCACTCTCACATCCATGTGTTATTTTCCTAGACCTCGTAAATTGTTGCTCCTCCCACTCCTCTATTATTCTATTTATATCATTAAGTTCACTTTCATTTAATTGATCGTTCCATTTTGTTTCTCGGGCACATATTTTTTGGTATAAGAGTTTAGCTGGTAATAATGTAGGCCCTATCAACCCAAGCGGATCGAATATTGAATGGATTAATGAGAGGAGTTCCCTTTTTGTCATTGTTCTGGGGGTTATTCGAGGTAGTTTTTGAGAATATTCGTCTTTTTCAATTTCCCAAGTTATTCCCAAGAATTTTATAATTTTTTGCTCTATTCCTGGATGTCTATCGCCTTCTTCGAAAATTTTATTGGCTCCTGGTGAACTACTACAAAACTCCATTATTTTCATTTTGGCTTGTTCAAAAATTTTAATCAATTCTATGTATTTAAATTTTATTTCCTCATCATCTATGGCTCCCAAGATTATATTATCCATGTAAAGGTTAGTTTTTATTTCCTCAGAAATGGACGACTTTATTTTTTCTAAATGATGTAGAATTGTCGCTATCAGCAGAAAGGGGCTGGAGATAACACCAAACAAAACTCGTGTGAATCTGTAAGCAATCAGATTTTGCGTCTCTGGTGGAGAGTGTGTATCTTTGAGCCAGAGGAACTTAGTGACGTCTCTATCCTCATCCCTGAGTTGTATTTGTAAGAAAGCTTTGGCGATGTCGGCGATCATTAAATGGTTAAATAGCTGTGTTCTTAATAAGATCCCTGGCAATTTCGGAAGTAAAACTGCGCCTCGTAACAGCTCATTATTTAGTGGAGTTTTTCCTGACCCAGCATCAAATACAATTCTAAGTTTTGTAAAGGAGGAGGAGCTTTTAAAGACGGGTTGATGTGGTAGGTAATGAATTATCTCCTGCGAATCTTTCGGCGCAATTTCAATCATGTTCAAGCCTAATTGCTCTTTAATAGTTTTATCGATGGTCTCCAGGACCTCAGGAATTTTTTGATACTTCTTCCATAGAGATTTTAATCGACCTACTGAAACTCCAAAATTAGTGTGTAAATCGCGTTTTGCGTCAATTCTCCAAGGCCATCCGACTTCATAACGCCCATCTGACAATTGTTTGATCGATCGATTGAATTGGCTCCACGCATGTTCATCATCGGACGTGCTAAGCCCTGATTCCCTAATCCCAATTGTTTCTAAATTCCAAAAATCTTTCTCCTCTATCCTTTCGATAGCTTCACTTTCTACACTCATAATATAATGTGTTTCACTTTTTGGCTCAGTTTCTCTAATTTTAGCTCTACCACAAACAATAGGTCCTATTTTAGTTCTGAGTAAGAATCGTAGCCCTTCTAATTTCTCTATACTTTCTATAATATTGAAAACATCTGTGAGTCCAAGTAAGATATCGGGTGTGCGTTTTTTAACTTCAATTTCTCCCTTTTCATATAGCCAAAAATCTCTCGGACTACAGGGATAGTAAATATTCATCTTCTCTAAATTGGGTGTTGTATATCCTTCAATAGTAATTGTTGACCCAATTTTTAGCTTCAATTCAAATTTGACTTTATTAGATGTGAAACCATCTACCTCGAGCTCGGTCCTTGGACTTGTCTGCGGTTCAATTATTCCTAATTTTATGGCGAAATTTTCACTTATCAATGTACATGTTGCCCCTGGGTCCATGAGGGTAAATCCACGTATTGTTTCCCTGTTATTTGTAAAATATTCAGCATTTTTAGATATGAGCAGCGATTTTATTCTATCACTTTTAATAGCCATTGTATTAACTTCATGGATGTTCTTCTGGGCAGGAAGATAAGAGTTTAATTCTACTACATCAATTAAACATCGAACATCCTCATCGGAAAACCCAGGATCGTTGCTAGTCTCTTTGTTATCCTTTTCTCTTATATTATTCACATTCTCTTTTTTACTCATGCCTCTGGAACAGATTGCTAAATAGTGGGGTTGTCCGCAATTCTTACATTGAATTTTATCATTTTTACAGAATTTAGATATATGACCCCTTTCAAAACATTTTATACATTTACGCATTTCTCTCAAGCGCTGGACTCTCGCTTCCGGATTCTGATATTTTTTGCATTGCATGGAACTATGATTGTTTATTTCACAGAACGCACAGGGTCGTTTTTCCTTCTTACTATAATTGGGGTTTTGCTTTACATCTGGTTTCCTATCCCTCCAATCCGAATTCTTATTTGCTTCAACAGTCTGTGCAAATACATTGTGATTTTGTCTAGGTGGTGGCCTACGGTATGTGGAAGAGCTCTGGAAATTATTCTGTCCAGCCTGTCCGTATACTGCCTCTTTAATTCTTAGGCTTTTATTGATGGACTCTAGTAGAAACTCGACTGTCCAATTGGGATTCTTGCTCTGTTCTTCGAGTATGGTACAGCTAACCCAGCCACCGAATTTGTTTTCTATCTGCTGTATTAATGCACCGTTATCAATTTGTTCGCCTAAGGCCTTAAGTTGTTGCGTGATCCTATTTATGCTTATCCAATTTTTTCTAACATCCTCTAGTTTAATGGCGCGTGGGCAGAGTTTGTCTAGTTCACTATACAACGACCTCCTGATGGTTTGTGGTTCACCAAATCTTTTTTTGAGATGTTCTACGACCAATGGATAATTTATGGCAATAACAGCGAACCCAGAAACTTCATTGTAAGGGTGTGGGCGAGTCAACGAAGCCATTAAATATGTTAATTTTTCACAGTCATCTAAATTATTGTTTTTGTCAATTGCGACTTCAAAGAGGCTCCAGAAATTTGCCCATTCTGTGACCTTTCCATTAAAAGTGGGGAGACTACAGATCGGGAGTCTGATCGATGACGATGGGGTATGCGTTGCAGTCAAATTGAACGAATTATTTATTGGAGTAGAAATATCAATTAATTTAGCCTCAATTTCACAACTTAAATCACGAGCAATATCCAGCAGGGCGATGAATCCATTTTCCCCTTCTGCATGAGAATTATAGTCTTTCTGCATTTCCTCTCGTTTGTCTGCTGCCTCAAGACTAATAAGTTTTGCCCACTCTGAATTTAATTGCTCCAAAACATCTACTGACTTCGACAGCTTTAGCTGATTTGCTCTTAGATTAACTATGGATTCCGCCGTGAGTTCTGCTGAAACTAATTCTCTAGAAGTATCTATGTATCCTAAAGTTCTTTTTTTAAGTGGGCCTAGACGCATTTTCAGTGGACCGGCATATACCTTCGAAGTCATTATAATTTATTAAAATTATTAAGTAATACAATAAGATAGGCTGTTTCAAAGTACAATTTAAAGCGAATTCAAATATATAATAAATTTGTTTTATTCTCTAAGTATCGTGGCAATTTGTTCAAATAGGGATCCAGCGGCACGAAAGGTTTGCCCCAAAAGTCCGTATTTCTCAGCTAAAAGAATATTTTTTCGAACGACAGTGCCTGTTTGTTTTGCTTCCTGTATCTGTCGCTCGATTTCTGCAGCTGCCTTTTCTTCCGACTTCTTCTGAAGAATAGGACAGATATTAATAGTTAATAGTTGAAAATTGAAAATCTTAGTTAATAGTTGAATAAAATCTTAGTTAATAGTTGAAAATTATTAGTTTATAGCTGACATAGATATTAATAGTTTATAAGTGAAAGTTGAAAATCTTATTTAATAGTTGAAAATAGATAGTTAATAGTTGACATAGATATATGTAAATAGTTGAAAATGTATAGTTAATAACTGACATAGATATCAATAGTTAATAGTTGAAAATAGATAGTTAATTATTGAGAATTAATGATTAATAGCTGAAATAGATATTAATAGTTGAAAATCTTCGTTAATAGTTGAATCATAGTTAATACTTAATAGATGAAAATTGATAGTTTTTAGTTAACATAGATATTAATAGTTAATAAGTGAAAGTTGAAAATCTTAGTTAATAGCTGAATTAGAGTTAATAGTTAATAGTTAGCATAAGCTAAAAAAAGGAGTTGTAAAAAAGGTCGGAGTTGTATACTTATAAAGTAAAATTAATGAGATTTCAATTAATAGAATGATATTAAATGAGGCGAAGTTTGTTTATAAAAAACAAATTAAGAAAAATAAATTTTCTGGAAATATAAAAAAATTAATTAATTGAATCGAGTTTGGGTTTTGTTCAGTTCCAGTGCACCTAAAAAATTTTTTATAATAGTTTTTGACTATTTAGCTACTGGAATTGATTATCAAAATGTTCAGCATGATCAAATTACAAGATATTACGAAGGACAAGTTGGCGGACATCAATTTGGTTATCATTACTTTAATATGCCAAGATGATTAAAGAACATAAACATTTTAAATGAACTAAATATTAAAATAATTTTTATCAGATATATATTTATATCACTTTAATTAAGCTAAAAACGAAGAAAATAGATTATCTCCACTTCCAGAAAGTTTTCCTTATTCTGGTAATTGATTATTTATTATTAAAATAAGATTTTACGATAAGGTTATGATTACGGAACATCGGAGTTCCATCAATCTGGCAATTTTGATGGCCATCCTTATGGCTTTTCTGAAGAAGGTAGCTAAAACCTAAACATTTTAAACAAATATTTCCTTAAAATAAAGAATATCAAAGACAATTGGAACAAGCAATGTTTGAGTCTACTCAAAATATTCACCCTCATTTTCAACATCAAGGACCAATAATTCGAGGCTTTTTAATTATTTAATTAAATTTTTCTAATTTTAATTAATTAAGAAACTCCTCAACACCAAGGGCAATCTTCAAACAATCCTAAAGGTAAGTGAAAGCAAAATGATCCTTACTTTCATTAGGCTAACTTAAATCAGACACGATTGAACATACGTAGATCAAATCCTATCACTTGATTTTTACAGCTACTTTTGGATCTCTATATAACAGATTATATTATATAACGGATATTATATCTATATATAATAGAATTTTTGTAACGAGACAGAATCGAAGTTTTCTGATAACCGACCCTAACTTTTTTATTTGAGGATTAACAAAATATTAGCTCATAGGGATAGGGTTATAAGTGGATTTTGGAAGTAATAGTTGTTTGATATTTGGCAATATAAAAATTGTCTAAAAAAATTTTCAAATGAAAGGCGAAAATTTTGGAATTTGGCGAAAATTTTGGCGAAAATTTTTAATGTTAAATTTAATTTTTTAACCAAAAAGTCTATTTGTAAGTACGTACTTACAAATAAGTACATTTTTAATTTTGGAAGTACGAAGGTCGATTTGTAAGTACTGTACTTCGAAAATAAGTACGAATCCGAACCCTGATATACCTATTATAGAATTGAAACACCATTACCTCAATATTGTTATGTACGTGACTTGTATGTCTACGTACTAACAAGAATAAACACAAGATAAACAGTAACTAACAAACTGTGCTTTATCTACAAGACTAAATACAATACTAACGAACAATAGGAATATGGCCGACGCCGAATATGTGGAGCACTAGAATAGAATAACAGAATAGAATAACGACTAACAGACACTCAACCCCGAATGGCTAAAGCCGTAGCCTTTTATACTAAGCACATACCCAACATCTCCCTCCTTTAAAAAGAATGAATTATCTCAGAATCTGTCATGGGTGTGCTCGAATACTTACTCCAACAAAACAAAAAAATACATACAAAGGGCCAAAATTACAAAACAAAAAAAGCAAAGGGGAACAAAAAAACAAACAACAAAAGAAAATTTACACAATATTATCACATTTATTTTCCCCAAATCATCTTATGCACCCAGGACTTCTTTTCTTCTTTGGCCTCTGTGCCAGCGCGCGGATCCTGCTTCGTCTCTGCTGCGCTCTTCGAATTGTGCCTGGAATTTTCAAGAATTTGACTTCGAATTGAACTTTCTCTAGTTCTTAGACTGGCCCTCGAATCTGTCGAATCTGAATAGCTTCCTTTTGAATGAATCGAATCTGGCTTTCTTAACTGCCATTTTTCTCTACTGACTACGGTTTTCAGCCAAGGGACTTCGACTTTATAATCATCTCCGAATTTACTAAGAATTGTCCCTGGCAACCAGACTGTTTTGCCATTTCTGTTCTTGTTCCATACAAAGACTTTCATGTCTTCTCTGAATTGAATGGAATCTCGCGAATTCTTTGAATAATTTGAATTTCCTGAATTAGTAGAATCTTTCGAATAATTTAAATTCCTCGAATTTTGACTTTTCCGAATTTTATTACTTTTCCAAATATTTGGCTTTCTGCCTTTTTGAATACTATTACTACGACTATTTTTACTAGAATCTATCGAACTCGGAATTTCTACCGTTAGACAATGTGGTCTTGAATAACTAGAATCTACTTTCACATGATTAACTTCTGGACTTTTGCCTTGGCTCAACCTTTTCTTTGGTTTCCGGCAGTTTCTACTAATATGTCCAATCATGCCACAATTGTAACACTGACGTGAATCTCGAATCTTGAATTGGCGTTTTCGTTGCCCTGAATTATTTCTCAATTTTCCGAATTGACTACTCTGAATATGTTCGACTCGACTAACATTATTTACATAATTCTCAGGTTCTATCTTGACCTTTGAATGACTGTCGAACGTTTTGTCCTCCTCCTTTTCTGCATATCTGCAGCATTCCTCTAATAGAATCATCAGACTACACTCGTCTGGCCTCGAATAGCGTCACACGAATTTACGACTAATCTCTCTAATATCTTTCATTTCTTCCGGAATAGCTGCAGTGAATGCTAGAATCTTGACTTCCTCGAATAGCGATTGTAATTTATCATACAATTCCGCTGACTCTTTTCCGTCTGAATCTCCGAATTTAGGATTAATCTCACATAATCCTTTGAATAATAGAATAAACTGCTTACTAATATGCTCCGTCTGAGCCTTGGAAATCTTCACAAACTCTACATCTTCCATCTTGAATTGAATAACTTGAATAATGAATCCGAATTACTGAATCACGAATATCGAATTACTGAATCACGAATTACAGAATACTGAATTGAATATCCGAATACAACTATTCGAATAAAACTGTCCGAATACAACTGTTCGACCGCGCCACTGTTATGTACGTGACTTGTATGTCTACGTACTAACAAGAATAAACACAAGATAAACAGTAACTAACAAACTGTGCTTTATCTACAAGACTAAATACAATACTAACGAACAATAGGAATATGGCCGACGCCGAATATGTGGAGCACTAGAATAGAATAACAGAATAGAATAACGACTAACAGACACTCAACCCCGAATGGCTAAAGCCGTAGCCTTTTATACTAAGCACATACCCAACAAATATACTCTCAAAATTAGAGATCGGCCGAAGAGGTCGGTCGATATTTTTTCGATAAATATCGAAAAATACCGAATATCGAAAAATATCGAAAAAACCAAAATTTTCTCGGTCGATATTTTTTCGATAAATATCGAAAAATATCGAAACAGAAAAATATCGATAAAAAGTCTCGATATTTTTCGATTTTTCAAACTTTTTCTATAACCAACGAATAACAGAATAGACCTAATAGTTTAATGAGATTAAGATTGATTAAATGGGATATAGGTGGATTTGGATGTATTAAATGTAATTCAATGGAATTGTATTTGATATCGAAGGATCAAGTGGGATATAAGTGGATTTTAACTAGGAATAATGGATTTTAAGGAATTAAGGGGGATATTGAAGGACTGAGGGTGTACCGAGAGGTTTACAAGTAGAAAGAGTGATATTGTGGATTTGTGAGATCAGGAGGGATATCAAGTGATTTGTGGATTAAGAGGGTTATCGGGGGATAAAGTGATATCAGAGGATAAAAAATCTTGGCATTTGATATCCGTTATGATATCCATCTCTGCCAAAGCTCCCTTGAGATCCATTTTATCCAATTAATCCTCTAGACAAATAGTCGATTATCCCGGATATCCACAATATCCGTCATGATCCTTGGATATCTCAAACTCTTAACCCATCGAAATCTCCCTAAATATACCGAAATCTTTCTTAATTCATGTGTTATGTAGGGATATCGAGGGAATATTATGGATTAATGGGACAAGAAAGGATATTTTGACAATCTTATATGAATCTCGGAAGGTCAAGTTACAAAATTTTGCGCCGTAGGCGAAAATTTTTTGAATTTCCAATGGGCAAGAAACAAAAATGCATCCTTTTTGGCGCCAAAAATTCAAATTTTTGTCAAAAATGACGTTCGATATTTTTTTCGATTTTTTTGCAATTTGGTCGGTCGATTGTTTCGATTTTTAAATTTCTTCGGTCGGTATTTTTTCGATAAATATCGAAAAATACCGAATATCGAAAAATATCGAAAAAGTCAAAATTTTCTCGGTCGATATTTTTTCGATAATATCGAAAAATATATATCGAAAAATATCGAAAAATATCGGAAAAAAATCGTATCGAGCCGATCTCTACTCAAAATCCCTCAAAACAGCAAAAATTCAACTGAAATTTTTACCTATGTTTCATTATTTAAATTTTTTAGTCACACGGTTCAAATAATTTTTTAGATTTTATTATTTTATCAATTAATTTGAAATAACCATTATAAGAAAATATATATGAAATCTTGGAACAGGCAGTAGAAATCCAAAAATAAATTTTAAAATTAATAATTGTAAAATAGAAATATTAGTTTGAAATTTTTAAATCGTTTTAATTAAGCCTAACTTTAAGAAAATCAAAATCAACAACAATATGAATTACCGCCATTGCCCGAAAGCCTTCCTTCTTATTATGGTAATTTACTATTTATTTATTTATTATTAAGAATAAATTTAAGGACAAGCCCATGACTACCAAAATTTTGAAATTTATCACCCTGGATATCACTTTGACCATCAGTTCGGGTATCATTCTCAATATGCCTTTTCTGAAGAAGGTAAAGAAACTTCAATATTTAAATTATCTGTTAATATAAAATAAAAATATCAACGACAATTGGAACAAGCAAAGTTTGAGTCCACTAAAAATATTCAACCCCATTTTCAACATTAAGAACCAATAATTCTAGGCTTTTAAATTATTTACTAAAATTTTCTAAATTTAATTATTTAAGAACCTCCTCAACACCAAGAACAAGGACAATCTTCAAATGATCCAAAAGGCAAAGGAAAGCAAAAAGACCCTCGATTTCATTAAGAATAGATTCGTAATATTTTAAATATTAATCTTATTTATTAAAATATTATATTTTTACAGGAAATTTATTAAAAAAAGCTGAAAAACAAATTGCAAAATTGTGTAGTTTTAGATCTGAGGAAATGATTTTTTAAATTATTCAAAGATACAAACAAATTTTTATTTCATTTACAAATTAGTCTTTAAATTATTGCTTTTTAGAAATTTTTTTATCAAATCATAGAAAGAATATTTCCTTTTTAAGGGTTTTCTGAAAATTAGCTCTTTTTATGTAACGAGAATGGGCGTGCCTTTCTCCTTTTTGAGTTTTGCCATTTTTTAAAATAATTTTCATCTTGTCATTTACTTTTTAAAATCTGTTTTGGCAATCCCATGATATCGAGATAAACACAAAATATTTTTTATTCTTTCTGTTGATTTTCTCATAAAACTGTTTTATATTTTAAAATTTCATATTTTTTCAGAATTAAACTTTCTAGACAACAGATTTATATTTTTCTCGATATTACACTTTTCTATTATCATTCTCAATTTAAAAATTCCTACTATTGTTTCTCCAAAGTTTTTTCATGTTTTTGCTGTTTGATGTTTTTATTATTTTTATTTTTGATGCTATTAAATTTAATTTCGATTTTAAAATATTTTTAAACTAAAAACAAGCCTTTTTCCACATTGGATTCGAACCCAAACCCATTCAAAAATATCGTACTAATTACACTAGAGATCAAATTCAAAATATCAACATTAAAAAATTTTTTAATGCAAAATGTATAAGAAAATAGTACAAGATCTTTTAGGATAATGTAGGATTCCAGGACTTTCATATAAAAATTTTTGCTTAATAGATATCGTGATTTCAAGTGATTTGAAGTGATTTTTACATAAATAGATACTAGGGATAACTGGTATCAAGAGTGATACCAGTTAATTAGGAGGATTTGATTATCAGGGTGAACTACATAACTTGATATCCCTCCAAATTTTTCCAAATCGTGGATATCTTTTAAAATCAATTAAGCTAAAAGTTTTTTTTCACAAAATTCTAATTATATATACAAAAATAATGTTATTGATTGAGTGATACTAGTTAAACAACTTAATTAGATTTATAGGCAAACATGGAAAATAATATTTTAGTGTTTAATCTGATATTTTGGATTTGTCTCTAGGGTAATTTGATCTCCAGGGTCTTGATCCTGGGGTAATTTGATTTTCAGGGTCTTGATTTCTAGGGTCTTGTCCTCTATTGTTTAGATCAAATGGGGTTGACCTATTATATTATTTTTAGTGATAGCATAAAAGATAAATTTATTAAAAATGTTTTTTCAATTGATTGAGTGATACTTGATTGAGTGATTCTTTTTTTACGTAATCAAGCAATTCTTGTTTATGTTAGAGATCGGAATTTTGTACCGTACCGATTCCCGTACCGTATTTTGTGCCATATTTATTTCCGTATTCCGTACCGTATTTCAAAATTTTACCGTTCCGTAAAACGGTAAAAAACAAAAATTTGATGAGGGGGTGCGTATAATTTTGGAACACTAATAGTTAAAGTAAATTGGCATAAAAAAGTACATAATCTGAAGATTTTTTTGTATAAACATTTTATTTATCAAGGAGAATTAATAGTTAAAATATATAATTAAAATAACAAAAGAAAATTTATAAAACATGAAAAAACTAGAGGTGCGTATCATTTTGAACGGAGTTTATATAATTTCTTTAGTTTGTTAATTTTAGTTTCTAATAAATGAATTAGGTATACGAGTGAAATTTTTGTCATATAATGTGCTTCCAGAATTGAAAAGTAAAAAATCTCGAATGAAAAATATCGTGTTATCTTTTAATTCATTGTGGATGTATTTGTGAACGATTAAAAATAGCATTTCGATATGGCGTGTTTGTTAAAATACAAATAATTGGGTTAAATACAGGTATTAAATGAAAGAAAATATGAAATAATATTCGAATAATATTTGTTGTATTGTTGGTTGATTTTGAAAAAATTGCAAAAAATACAACTCCAGCTTGGTTGATAAATGGTACAATAGCCTGAAAATTAATAGAAAATAGTTTTGTAATAGAATGAACTCTCTCTCTTCGAAAATTTTCTGAGAAAAACACGCGCGAGGCGCGTGTTTTGCAACACGCGCCTCGCGGGAAGTCTACGGTCGCTGAGTTCTGGGCTCGTAAATTAATCCTATTCTTATCATCGATGTGGATGGCATGCCTGGCTTCCTCCGCAGCAGTAAAAATTTCAACGGAGACCATAGGTACGGAGCTAAAACAAACTATCATAACTTTGTCAAATCAAGTCGGGTTTCGTTGATTTTGGTGTCATTCGACTCAGCTCGATGAGCTCTTTCGAATGAGCTATCATTCGAAAAATCGATTTTTCACCCCAAAATTGTGCTTACCCTATGGTTTTTCGATTTTAGGGGACCTATATCTCGGTCCATTTTCGGGGACCTATATCTCGGTCCTTTCGAACGACATATCAATTGTCCGAATTGGTTTCCGGGTGATATGACGGAATTTTACCAATGGATTTTAAGTGTGTATAATGTCCTCAAGTCCTTAATATCAGTGGTGTGCCAGCTTCGTGTTTCGAGGATTCTAGAGATTTGGACTTTCGCCTTTTGTGTGTCACTTATTAAAATCTTTCGGCACACCTCTGTTTTATAGATGTATTGTTAATAGTACTAAAAGTTGCCTTTAACAGAGTATTGTAATATAAGTTAGATGGAATTTTAATCGAAAAGTTTTTTCTGCCAATGATTTATAAATTGTGGAAATGAATCTTACCAAAATAATCAAAACTTTTGTTAAAAGTTTATTCAATCTTTTTAAATTTACATCAAGATTAGTGTTTAAATTGACATATCTAACCATTTTGAATCCACAAATAAATATTATTAAATATGCAGATATTTCAATTAAAGTAGGTAATAAAAGTGAAAAAACATTCGTCTATTTATTAAATTTATTAAAAAAATATAAATCTGACTTAAAATTAACCGTTTCCATTTTACATTGAATAAACGGCAATGTTTTGTTAAAATTATCAATATTTTTAACTCCTCCAAATGAATATGGTACAATAAAGAAAAATAGCTCCGAAAGTTGAAATAATGATAAAAATGCAGCAATGGACACCATAAATAAATAACGACGAAAATTAATTTTTTTATTCCTGTTAATATTTATTTCAGGTAATTTTCAATTTATTTATTTACCTATTCAAAACTAAATATCTATAAATAAATTGAACACACAATCCATGAATATTTATTTTAATTATATAAAGCCAAACAATAAAAACAATATAACATACAAATGGATTTTCTTCCATAAATCTGATCAAAATTCCATTAGGAAAAATCAAAATTGTATTCCCTTCTTTATCAAGTGTATAATACTATAAATGGTTAAAAATTTTTTGATATTAATTCTTAACTTTGTTTTAAATTGTTTATAGTAAATCCTCGAAAATATGCATTAAAGTAAATATTAAGGGATTTTGTTTGTGACATCGAGGGATCAAGTGGAATATCGCTGGATATATAGTGAAATCGAGGGAGTAAAGTAAATTTTAAGGTATAAATGTGGATATAGGAAATTAAGGTGAATATAGAGTCATTTAGAGCAGTTTTTGTGGGTTGAGAATTAAGAGGCATATCAAAGGAGGATAAAGAGATGCCGGGGAATAAAGTGGGATACCTTGGAATTTGCAGAAATTAAAAGGTTTATCAATGGATTTGATGCAATATTCGTCTTTATATTTCAAGATCGATGACTTTACACTTAATCCTAGTATATTCCTACAAATGTTCCATTATCTCTGATATCCTTCAAAATCCCCAAATATCTGTCAAAACCATCTTAATCAAATGAAATCACTACTAATCCGATTTAATTCTTCTTAATCACCGAAATCTCTCTTAATCTCAAAATCTACCGAATTCACTCTTGATCCCCCCGATATCCATCTTAATCTCACTTAATCTTCATTATCCCTATATATCTCATTAAACCTACAAATCCTCAGATATCACTCTTACTCACCTCAAATCACACATATCTACGTTGATCCCTTCATATATCTACGTTGATCCCCTTCTTAATAACTTCTAATCCTTTTATATCCCTCCATAGAGACTCAACTGAGGGGACTCAACAATTTATCAGCAATTAAAAATTTTCTGGGGGAGGGGGCTTAATTTAGAAGGGGGCTTATTTTTTCTATCCACATCTAGAAGGGGCTTATTTTAGGGGGGGGGGCTATTTAAGATGATTTACGGTATTTTACATAAAAAATGTAGCTTTATAAAAATAGTTATAGTTAAAAATTATTATAATTTTCAGATGCCCAAAAGCTCTGAAATTTTGGAAATTTATTTTTTAGAGTATTTTCTAATAGAATAAAAAGTTTAGGAATTTTTGGTTGTATATTTAAGGAGGCATTTTGTGAATAATATATTATATTTATTTAACATACTAAAAAATATAAAATCCAAAATTTCGAAGCTCTATCTATAACAATTAAAAATATTTTAGAACTATTTTTGTAAAATTGCATTTTTATGATTTTTTATACTCTAGTTTATATGTATATTTCTGACTTATTCCTTTAAAATCTGATTTATTTTCAATTGATTACAATTTTATTATTTTAACTTTCTGTTTTTTTTGTTTTATTACCCCTTCAATAAACAATTGACCAGTCAACATTAAAATATCCAAAACACAATTTTGTATCAGAATTCGACTGTGTGTTTTCATTTCTTTTGGTGTTTTAAAAATAATTAAAACAATCAGAATAATATTTAAAGGAAAACCAATTAAAAAGCAAACAAAATAATCTGATTTAAATAAAATATCAAGTATATCGAAGGACATTTTTTTGAGTTTTTAGTAGAGAATTTTTGTCTAAATTTTAAATATTTATTTAATATCAAAAAATACAAATAGAAATATTACAGCCTTCTATATAATGATACGAGAAAGGGATAATTATTAACAGAGACTAATTTGACAAGAAAATTTTCTATTTTGATATCAATTTAAAGTTACGTTCACAGAAATTTTTATAGAATTTTAGTTTCAAATCAGTGGTTGGAATTTCAAAATTTGCTCGTACAAGTACAGGCCATATTTTTCTCGTACTCGTACTCGTATCTGTCCATTTTTTGCTCTTACTTGTACTTTATAAACAGGTACGACAGGTATTTTTTAATTACTGTATCCCCCATTTCCCGTTGATTTTCGAGATTTTAGATCTCAATCAAAAAAGCACTAACTGGCTTCGTTTTTGCTTTTCTAGATACACTCTGTTCCAAAAGTATATGCCCACCTATATTTCTAGCTTTATCCATTTGATATCGCTATAGATTTTTCTTAAATTTTTTATGATTAAATACCACGACATTTATAAATTTTTTTTCGGAAAATAAAATTAATGCTATCTTGTAGCAAATTTCAAGGGCTTTCAGATGAGCCCAAAATAAAATTTTTATTTCGACCGTAAGGGGTCGAAAATATTTTTTAAAGACGTCTACCCCCGGTTTTCC
Organism: Meloidogyne enterolobii; assembly: GCA_963681835.1. NCBI lineage: Eukaryota > Metazoa > Nematoda > Chromadorea > Rhabditida > Meloidogynidae > Meloidogyne > Meloidogyne enterolobii. The sequence continues at coordinate 883,554 of CAVMJV010000079.1, read as the reverse complement.
GTTGATTTTTGGGCTTCAAGATCTCGATGATGGGAGTACATCGGAACTTCATTTCTTTATTATTTCTTATCTACATCGATAGATATGTTCACAAAAATTTTTGTGGATTTTTCACACTACTAAAAACCTATAAAACAAAGGTGGGCATATACTTTTGGAACAGAGTGTATTACTAATGGAAATGTTTACATAAATTTTTTAAAATTTATAAAGCATTCCTCATATTATTTTCGTAAGACAGGTAAAGTTGTGTGGAGGGTGTTTTTTGAAAAAAGTGTATAAAAAATTTTTAAATAAAAATTTTTCTGATTTCTCGGGTTTATATTAATTATTAACTGCTTTAATCAATTTAAAATAAAAATCAGCCCGATTGATTCGGTATAAGTCAAAAATTTGAAAATTTAAGGTGCGGTAATAGTTTGTGGAGCACTATATAATTACGAAGCATAAAATTATGTAGAATTTTCTTAAATGTGTGAAAAAGTTGTTTATCTTTTAAAAAATACAAAAAATATTTGTGAGAAAATTTTGTTTGTTTTAACATAACAAATAATTTTTTTTAATTTTATTATTTAATTATTTTTTGTTTGTGAAATTAATTAATTAATTTAAACTGAGACGAATGGTAAGCTGAAACGAATGATATTTTCTAGGGTAGCAACCCGACCCAGAAAACCCCGACCCGGACGGATTTTTAATATCAAATTTTTATTGTCGGATTTTATTGTCTGGCTCTACCCAGACAACCCCGATCACCGACGGAAACCCCGAGTCGGAGTCGGTGTAAAACATACACCCCTAAAAAAGGAATTTTTCGAATATTTGTATCTATAAAAGATGTGTTGTGCCTTATAAAAATATGCTTTATCAAATGGGTTTGTTAAATTTTTCGGAAAATTTTTTTTGATGATATGGGATTTGGTATATCCTGTAGATCCGGATTATCTCGGCCAATTTTCAATTTCATGAAAAATGCAGAAACATGTCAACTGAGATACAAATAGAGCTTTTGATTGCTATATAGAACGTATTTTTGATCGAGAAAATAGTCAATTTCAATTTCTCTTGTCCTCTTATTTATGTCGACGACGGTAGTTTCATTAAAACAAAATTAATTTAAATATTCTTAATTTCACACTAATACTTTTTAGATACAAAAATTTTTGTGAGAAAATTTTGTTTATTAGAATATTTTATTGGCTATGTTAAACTTTTATGAAAAAATTAGTCTAGAAACTTATAGGGAGATTTGGATTTTTAATGAAAATAATGTCAGTAGAGTCTTTATTAGCAAGCAAGGATGTGGAATCTTTTAAAAAATAAACATGTTAATATCGAAATACACTTAATTAACAAGAGTGTTGGAGATGTTAATTAGAAACTCCCATCATTCAACTTTTAAAAACGTATCTCAATTGAGTGAGCATTCGCTTTGAGAGAGCATTCGACTGGACATTTATCGTTAGTACCTTGCTAGAAAATTCGTAGTTGTTAAACAAATCTGTCAAAATTTTTAGTTTTTTGTTAAATCATAGATATCACTTCAATTTATATAATTGCAAAAAATAAAATTTTTATCTCCATTATAAAAAAATTTATGATTTTTTCCCAAAATACGGAGAAAAAAGAAAAACGGCGACCCCAAACCTGCGGCGTAGGTCACGTCGGCGTTACGATGGTTACCTAACCACCTTCTTATGTGGTTAGGTAAAAATTTTTATTTGTTTAGGGTGCAAGAAATGCTTTAATTCAATGAAATGGGGGAAATTGCTGGCTTTATAGTGCCGGAGCAAGTTTCGGGCAGCATTTTTAGTCAATTTTGTATAGGATTGGAAGAAAAAAGCTCGGATACCGGGCCCGGCAAATTAAAAATGTCGCACTCTACTTTATATCCTCAAATATTTTAATGCCCACAAATCCCCTTCAATCCCTCTAAACCTTATTATATCACCAGATATCTCCTCTAATTCTTCCAAATCCCTCTTAATTTCCGAATAAATTAACGAAAATAGAAGCTCGTTTTTTGATTTAAAATATTTCTTAGTGTGGGATGCAGGCATGACGCTAGCTAAAGTGCCCGACGATGGCAAATATGTAACCATTTTTAGATTAATGTTAATAAAAATTAATTTTCTTTTCATTTAAATTTTTGTTTGTTTAATTAGCTGTTTTGAATTGATTTGAGTTTATTAAATAAAATTTTATTTATGAAATAAAATATTCATTCATAGAAAGAAAGGCGAGAAGCGTCGAAGTTAACTAAATTGATTAAATCCAATCATTCAAGTTTAATATCACTCAACTTTCTGCTATTTAATTTTTGTTTAGAAAATTTATTTGTTTATTCAGCTGATAATTTTACGTACCAAAATGAAAATTAAATACGTTCGCGTTCGTATACATCAGAATCATCCATATAATTTATATTATATTGACAATTTTGCCAAAAAAATTTTTATGTTTAATGAATTTAAATAATTATATTATTTAGTATTAATTACTTTTACCACATTTTATTAGAAATATTTTTCTCTACAGGTTACTAACAAAATTAATTTAATTGCGACCCCAAGCCTAGATAAGGTAAAAGTCCGTTTCGTTCCCTAACTGTCCGCAAAGAGAATGCACACTTTTCGTCCCTTTTCTTGCGAAAACAGCTGGCCTAAACCGACCGCTTTCGTTTTAAAACATATACCCGTAAGGGTTGAAGCTTTTCGGATATCGGATCCGGATATCACGAAAATTTCCGACTATCCGCCAACCTTAATTTCGAAGAACAATCAAAAAATTCCGTTATAAATTTACGGAAAAATTTTCCCATGAAATTTTTAGGGGAGTAGGTATGACTGTTTTAAAAAGTGACAAAGAAATAGTCAACAAGCCACAAGTTAACAAACTATTGGCAAAAAATTGCACTAAATCTTTTCACGCGCCTTCGTAACCAAGCAAAGGGAAAAAGAACTTAAAAATTCCTCATATTTGTTCTTTATTTATTTCTTTGTCATTTAAGCTTAAATTGAATAAAGCTAGATAAAGTGTCCAGTTACTTCTGGGTTATCCTGTATTTTAATTAGAAAATGCAAAGAAACATCATTAAAAAATGTAAAGTTTGTGAGTCAACCATAAGTGTTTGTTTTCATTATGGAGTTTGTACATGTAGGGCTTGTGGGTCTTTTTTCAGGTAGTTTTTAAAAGAATTTTATTTAAAATTTTTTCCCAAAAAAGGCGTTATCTTTTAAACGAACATGCATGGAAATATAATGAATGTAAATGTTCGAAAGAGAATAAAGACGAAAAGTCACAAACAAATTTGGCAAAATGTAAAAAATGTAGACTTGAAAAATGTTTTTCTGTTGGAATGAAAAGATTGGGTTTGTTAAAATATTTAAAAATAATTTGAAAAGAATCTTAGATGTTGGATATGTACGTCAAGATATATGCCGGGAAGCAATTGAAGTAAAAGGGAGCGAAATTAAAGTAAACGTCTTTATTTTTTTAATAATGACGGATCCGTACACGCGTATAGACTGTTCCACCTCGTCAGAAGATCTCAATGGATATTGTAATCTCACGATGAGACACCGATGTGTCCCAACTCTAAACAAAAACGCTGTTACAATTCAGAATATTAAAATCCTCAATGAGAGGAAAAATCCTAAACCTAGCTAAAAATTGTACTGAGACTTCCCTATTAGGACATGTATGCACAGATATCTTCTAATTCTAGTCTCTTCTCCGTTGTGGGGGAAAAAGAGCGGAAGTGAAGACGGCTCAACCGTTTAGCTTACACTACTTAGCCTAATCCAAAGAGCGCCCAGATAATCGTGATTCGCATAGTCGCGATAGTATTGAGTGTATCTTATACGAGGCTAATTTTATTTGTTTTTTAAGCTTTCAAATCCTTCAGTTGTCGAAATAACCATGAAAGACCTAAACCTGATAAACTCAATTTTACCAATCATTGAAGCCAAAAAACGTATTATGCATGCATTTAATGATTTGGATGATATATTCCTTAATGGCCCGATTTTGTTTGAAGAAATAATTTTATCTAATTTTAATATTTTTCGTTTAACTGACAATTTTTCGGTAAATTTTAATATAATTTTTAATAAAAATTAATTTCGTTTTAAAGCCAAATCCGGGTCCAATACCTTTTGATGAATTAAAAAGCTGGGAATCTTCAGTACAAACTGAGGGAATTTTTAACAAACGTTGTCTCAAATATTTTTTAGTTAACAGACTTTTGAGTGTTGGTATAGCTAAATCTATGCCTGTTTTTGAGAAATTGACTTTATCTGATCAGGTGTTTTATGTTCATTTATTTTTGACTATAGTTAGCGGTGAATCGGATTTTATTGTAATAGAATAGCAAAATATGATCACAAAATATTTAAATACATTATTCTTTATTTGATAAGGATATGAGATATCCGTCAATACATCCGCAGATATCTTGCCATAACTTTTTTGCCTCCAACACAGAAAAGTGAATTTCTTTCGTCTACGAGTTTGGTTTAGACCAGCTATGTTTCGAAACAAAAAAATCTTCAAATATCTTCGAATTCGAATAATGACTAGAATCGGAGATCTATTTGAATCTTGATTTCGGAGCCGTTGATTTTTTAAACCGCTTCTTGTTGTTCCCAGACTCCGGGTGGAAAATTAAATATTAATAATTTAAAGATTGCACATCTAAGGCAGATTTGTCATTTGTTTACTTCATTTACTAACACCTACCTAGCTTGGGAGTTAGGCTCTGAAACTATGACACGTAAAGATAATATTATGCCTGCTCTTGGTTTTAAGAAGCAATTTTTGCATGATGATAAGTAAATATTTTTCTAATAATCTTAATATAAATTTCATAAAAGATTTTTTTGATTTTCAATTTTTAGAATAATTAAATGGACAGATCAAACATTTACAAAATCTGTTGCCCATTTTAAACGTGCTTCATTAACAAAAGTTGAATTTGCTTTGTTAATAGCTATTATTTTTACGAAACCGGGTAAACAATTTAATTTAAATTATGTGCTGTGGCCGATAAATCCAGCAATCCCGATAATCCCGTTCTAAAATTCTAAATTTAACGCGATTCCGCGGGATTTCGGAATTTTTATATAAAAATTTTCTCAATAATATTGAAGATATTAGAGAATTTGAAAGGATTAAGTAAGGTAATTAAAAGTATATCTAGGTATATTTGTGGTGAATCTGTGTTATAATAGGATTTTGAGTGATATAGGTGGATTTAAAATTATTTGGAGAATCAGCTGGATTAGGAGGATTAAGGGGATCTGTAAATCAAGGAAAGTTGTAGGGTTACCGGCAGATTAAGTGTATCGATATTACGGTATTACCTCAAATCCCTCATATCTTTCCAGATCGCTTTATATCTTCTAATCCTTCGTTATCTCTCTAAATCTACCGATATCAGCTTTAATCGCTCGTATTTATATTTCCTTTAATCCCTCTACATCAGGGTTGGGCGTTTAGGATTGCGTGCAACTTTTCACACAATTTTTCGACTTTTACTTCCTGGATTCCAAAATTTCAAAAATTTGGAAAGAAGAAATATATTTGCAATTTAAAGGAAAAAATTTCAGATTACATAAACTTTATAATTTTTCATATAAAGATGCTGAAGGCTTGTCTCCCGAAGGAAAGGAATTACTTTATAACGAATCTGTTAAATACACAAATATTTTACTTCGATATAATCAACGAAGATTAGGTTTAATTGAAGGGGCTCAAAGATTGGATGAATGTTTTCGTTTAATTAATCGAAGTATTGAAAATCATTATACTTGGCGGTTAATGCTTTATCATCAACAAAAATACTATTCAATGAGTATTAGTTACTTTAAATGTTCAAACTTTATGACAAAACTTTTGGAAGGAAATGATTAATAAATGAATAATTTTATTAAAAATATCTACATATTTTTCTCCTCCATTTTGTTCAAGAAAAGTTACTTCTTATTGGGCTGTTGATTCTGTTTAAAGAAATAGTCTAATAAACTACAATTTTACCTTTTATTACTTTTAATCTTATTTTTTCATTTTATTTTTTTACTTCATTTCTTCCACATTTTCTAATAACCTCCATCAATACACACTATTTATAAATTTTCTCGACATTTAATAGTTAATAAAGAGTAATTTCCTACAATTCATAAATTTCCTACAAATTAAAAACATTTTTGGGGTTTTAATTTTTTAAGTTCACTGTAATAAAAGCCCATCCCAAATTTTTACACGAACTTTTATTAGAATTTTCTAAATTAAACATTGTTTCTTTGTTTTTATTAAACATCAAATAAAAATAAATACAGGTTTACCAGGAGGTAGCTGGCACTTTATTTATGACTAGGGATATAAAATACCAAAATTTGTGACAATACATAATAAACAAATAGTTATATTTTATAATTTCTTTAGAACAATCATTTCAAATTTTTTCAAAAAACTTTTTAATTTTTCTATAAAATAAAAAAATAATGCATGACTATGCTATCATGTTAAAAGAAACAAATTTTATAACTAAAATTTAAAAATCCATGTTATGTTAGAATAAATAAATCCCAAATCACATCTTTCTTCTGTTTCTTTAAAATTTGTTCATTCATCAGAATCGGGATATTCATTTAAATCAAAATCTATTTGTTTCCCCTTACCTTTGGAACTCGGCCCTTCATCAGGTTTGGTAGTTACAGGGCGAGTAGAACCTCCCTCTTTAATTATAATTATAAAAAATATTATTGAAAGTACCATTAATATTTATTCCTCCCCGATGTCGCCCTCCCAAAGACGCAATTCTTGCCGCCTCGGTATCTTTTTTAAATTCTGAATTTTATTTTTAATTTAATTAAAGTAAAATGTTAAATTCAATTACGATCATCTTGGGTTTGTTGTGGCTTTACTGGCCGTCCAAATTGATGTTCAGGATGATTGCATAGTTCTAGCACCTTTTGATTTTTTATTAGATTATTAATTGCAATATTAGGGCAAATAGAGTCAATATATTAATCGACCACACTTGGTCAATTCGGATTTTCGCGAGTCGGTGTAGCAAACTAATTTACTTCGCGGGTTCTCTCTTACCCTTCTAAGGTTAAAATGATGGAAATTAGGCTCATATCTTCTGATAAAGATTCGCTACTATTATTTAATTATTTCATGGCGTATTAAAAAAATCCGGAATCTCACAGAATACATCAAAGCATCATGCATCTTGTCAATTTTATTTTTGCCGAACAGGACCGGACTATTATATTATTTAGAATAAACTAAGTAAGGGCGAGGTAAAGATTAATCCCGGACAAACTTTGATCCGGAGACTACATGGCGGTATTTCTAGACTCTTATCTAGACAGATGTACTTTCACTGAATATCGAAGTTGGTTTTTATTATTAAAAAGTATGCATTTTAAATGCTAACCAGCTGGATCTTTCTATTCCTTACACATATTTAAAAAAATTACCATGGATACCTCTTTGTATTTCCTTCATAGATGCTTTGTTAGCTGCCGCTAATTAAATTAATTAATTTGTAAATTAATTTTGTTTGAAATGTTTAGAAATTTTTAAAAAAATAAATCCGATCCCCGACACACATATTAGCATAAAGGTATGGATAAAAATAACTAAATATTCTATAAAATCTTTTGAACGCAATAAATTTTACTCAAGAAAATAATCAGAAAAAATTGTATAAAAATATTTTGAAATATAAATGAAAGTATTTTAATGCAAAAGTTTTAAAAAGTTCTCTGATACAATCAGATCTCACAATAAGATTTAGCAAATACTAAATAAATACACAGAAAATTAAGATGTTAAATGAGTTGGGTAGCTGATTAAAAGCAAATACGTGCAGAGATCTGATTGAATTGTCTAATGTTAATCTTCCCAACAGAAACAAATCACTTTTGAATTTTAACCAAAAAAATAAAAACCGAAATGAAATATATAAATGTCCCAAATTGTGAAATCTTGAATTTAAAGATTTCACAATTGGGGACATATAAATCCCCCCCACATATAAATCCTCCCCTATAAAAAAAACATATAAATCCTCCCCTTAAATATAAATCCCCCCCCCCCATTCTTCCTTCCTATTTTCCTAGTTTTTTTTCCATTTTCTGACAAATTATCTATCATTTGAAAGAGCCCTTCGAGCTGAGTCGAAAGACATTAAAGAAAACTGACTTAAGTGAACAAAGTTGTGGCCGTTTATTTTATTCCCTTACATTAGCACAAAATATTTTCCCAACAAGGATTTAGCTTGATAATTTTGTAAGAATCATCAGATCTAACTATCTTGGTATCATTCGATCAAGCTCGAAACGCTCTTTCTCTGATATATAATAAAATATATATCAGAGAAAAAAGCTCAAAATTGTCAAGGAAACGGAGAAAAGGGTGGGAGGGCTCTACCAAACTATTACCAAAAGTTCGAAAATTTGATAATACAGTCGAAGCTCACTAAAAGATAACCCCATATCGAAATAAAATAAAAACCGATATGTAATCATAGGAAAATTAATAGAAATAGTAAAGCTTTAAAGGAAAGTCTAGGATAGATTATATTGCTACAGTAACAAGAAACAATGTGATCATTCCTCATTTGTTTAAATTTCAAACAATCAGTGCACTGTTCCACTCAAATAATCAATTTTTGTCATGTTCATCATGCCTTTTACCCTTTCCTTTATCTGCAAACATTATTTTAATTTACCGTATTTCCTAAAATAAGCCACATGCTGAATTTCATTTGATAATTCTTAGGAAATATTGCTAATTTGTCGGAAACTTTCGGAACAACGTCCCCCATGTTCATGTCAAATTCCCGCATATTCGGAACAATTTGACTCATGTTCGATAGACTTCCACAGTGTTCGGGTCAATTGGACTCATGTTCGGTTTATCTTAACTCGGGTCAATCTCCTCCATTTTTGGGTCAACTAACCCTGTATTTGTCGAATTCAACTACCCCCGTAAACCATGCCCCATTGGAAACGAAGCTCCGATATACTAAACTGTATCCAATTTCATAAATCAATTGCTTAAATTAATCCCGGTATTTTGAATAAATACCATCTTGTCCTGAACGGGCTTCCGTGCGTGGTCGTCCTCTTTGATTTGTATGACGTCCTAAATTTAATAGAATATTTGTTCAACAGCAAAATTTTTTTAAATTTTCTTCTCGAAATAAGATTTTAACACAAAACTATAGACTGTAATCTTTACCTTGGTTAGACCCAGATCCTTGACCAAATTGTCCTTATTATTAAAAATTATATTTTATTATCTAGCTAATCATAATACCTCGATCGCCGACAAAAATATCTTTTCCGAATAATCTAAGATCAGCATTATGAGACGAACTTCCTTCTATAATTATTAAGTTTTTTTGTTAATTGAGTTAATAATATATCAGTTTATTTGAAAATGTCACTCATGAAGAAATGTTAAATAGGGTTGGGTGGAATTATATCAATTAGACTTTGCAATGCTCCTTACGGACTATTTTACTTTTCCCTAGTTCCCTTGAGGTTATAATCAAAATGTCAATGTGTGGGGTTCTTGTCAGTTTCTCATGGATTACCAATTTATAATTTAACGATAACTAAATGGAATCTTTCAAAGTCTACATTCGATAATTCCTGAATTAATTACGTGTTCAGTTTAACCTGCCAAGTGAATAGATATAATTTTGACTAATAAACTCAAAATTCTACAAATGTAAATTTTTATAACCTTTTCCTAAGCGGTTATAATCAGCAGAATCATCATCATCCGAATCAATAGTTCCATGTTGAATAGTACCAGGCTCTTAAAAAACTAAATTATACAGGGTAAAAATTTGACTAATGATAATAAAGAAAAACTAGTCCGAACTATTTTTAAATCATTCAATCCCAAACGGAAACACATAAACTGAATTACCGGTTTCATACTATTCATTTAAAAAATCCAAATGAAGGGCTGTATACAAATTCAGTTTATATTTAAGCTTAGTTGGGCGAATCCAAATGTGAAAATAGACCCCCCCCCCTACCCCCACTCATATAGCTAAAAGAAAAGCGGCCGCTAATTTGCCCAGCCAGAACAAAATATATTTAAAGAGTGCCTTGAATATTTATCCCTCTCAGAGGTCGTCCAACCCTTGATGCAAGTATCGCTGCCTCTGTATCTTTTTCAAATTCTGAATTTATATTTAAATTTTAATTAAAATTTAGGAAAAATAAGGTAAATTAAATTACGATGATCAGAATATTGTTGTGGATTTCCATAACCAAACTGATGAGGATTTATGATGCCTTCATTATGTTTAATTATTAAATTAGATGATTAAATACCATAGTTAGGATCATATTGAGATTGATGGGTTTGATCAAATGGATATTGAATCACAGGATGACCATATTGATGTTCAGGATTTGTTTGCAGTGATCCAGCACCTTATGATTTTGTGTTAATCAAAATTTTTTAAAATGATTTTTAAATACTCTTAGAGCTCATTAACAGAGTTAGGGTACCAAAAAATTTACGGTGTAATAGGTGAAATAAAAACAATAACTTTCATTTATTTACGAGAAAAAATATTATGTACTATGGACACGGGTTTTAATTAAAATTTTTTGCTTGCGGAAAAAATCAAAACCATGACTAATGTAAGGCCGAAAAACCCAATGAATGTTTTAAGTAAACTTGACTGGCATTTAAAATGTTCTTTAGGTCGAAAAAGTATAGAAAAATAAAAAAAGTGCGAGTCGGTAACCGAAAATAGTCGGTAAACGAAAATAGGGAGTACTGGTTATAACAGGATGTGTACAACCCTATTTTAAAGGACCAAGAATTTTTAATCCCCTCGAACCGCTACGATATATCTCCTTACCCTTTCGAATTTAGAAAAATTAGAAATTTAAATCTCGAAAAATTAGAAAGTTAAAATAATAGCTGATTCCTTGCTGGAGGATTCCATGCCGCCGGAGGATTTCTGGAGGATTCCACGCCTATTGGAGGAGACTGGACATCGATTCTATTACAAATCGATTCCAAATTATTTGTGGCTCGTTAGCTTAAGGTGACCGAAGACACAAAGCTGAATAATCCAAATATAGTGAGCAGTCGTAACATATGATGGACATGTGCAAAATGGATGCTTAAACTCAAAGATGTCCAGTGCTGAATTTGGAAGAATAGAACAAGGGACTTAAATGATGAAGAGGATATTATAAAGAAAATAAATTTTAAATCCTTTCATCTATTTTGTTTTATTTTTTCTCGCCTCCCGAGTGTCGCGAAATGCAACTGTTGTATTATGTTTTTGACCCTTTTGTCCCTTGTCGTTTTCGTTGAAATATTTATATTTTTATTATTTCTATTTTTAATCATGCGTAATCAAATACGCCTACTTCTTTCCCATTATTCATTGCACTTTGTAAATTTTTGGTATTTTTATGTTAAAACCCTCCCATTTTTTCCTCTATTTAAACATTAGGATTTTAGGGTATAATCAAGTTTATTTTTTAAATTCTCAGAGATAAGTGTATTTTGTAAATTCTCAAGATAAGAGTTTATTTTGTAAATTCTCAGAGATAAGAGTTCTCTTTGGGTTAAGACTCTTTTGAGCTTTTCTATTGTAATTGATTTTGTTTGAATGAAAGTTGTGTAACTTTTAGAATTTTGATTTGTTTTTTTTTAAATAAAGAATTGAACTTAGAACTTAAAGAGTTCTAAGTTCGAACTTAGAACTTAAAGAGAAATAAAGAATTGAACTTAGAACTTAAAGAGAACTTAGAACTTAAAGAGAGAACTTGACTAAGAGTTTATTGTGTTTCTATTTGAATTAAATTTGAGTTTTCTAGAGATTTCTAGAATTTAATTTATAAAGTTTAGATTGTATAAAAAGATTTAAATAAAGTATATTATTTGTGAAATTTTTAAATAGGAGTTAAGTTAAGTTTTAACTTCCTGATTCTTTTAAAATATTATGTAATATTTTAACTGTTGAATAAATTTGATTTTTAAAGAAATTGATTTTGAATTGAAAAGAAGAGAGTAAAAAGATTAGAAATAGAAAATATTGTTTATTCGTTGGAATAAACTAAAGAAAACTTAAATAAATAAATTTAAAGAAATTAGGAAAATTTATTTATTTTTTACATTGTGCATCAGCAAATTAATTTCATTTGTTTTTGCGACACCAAGGACAGAAGACCAACAGACAGAAGACCCACAAATATTTCTTTTATTATATTTTATTGTGCTTACATTTTGATGTGAGGTAATTAAAAGGGGTAGGGTGTTGTTTCAATACGGGATATTGTGAGTTATACGTTTTTTATATTATGAATAGATTTAGTCTAATCAGGTGTCATTCTAAAGAGATCGGATTCGCATCCCTAAACAGCTTCGACTATTTTATTAGGAAATTATATTTTTACCTTCAAGTTCTACATCATTGTAACTGATAGAGCGTTGTTCAAGTGTGTTATACCCTTAAAAGTGTAATAAGATTCTAAATATTTTTACTATAATTTTTTTTTATTATTTTCGAGGACGACAAAACTAAATCAAATTTTTATTATTTTCATTCTGGAAAATATATATGTTTTAATTGCTCAATATTTTCCCGAAAAAATTTTCTTCTGAAAAAAGTCATATCGCTGACTTTCGGACGATTGTCGCGGAAAAGCTATAATCAGTACATAAGCTAATAAGTAATTCGAAAGGATATGCATTTTGTACGTTAGCTTAGGAATTTTTCGGATAAATTAATTAGTTATCCTAAATGTGTTTTAAATATTGTAAAATAATAAAATTAAAATATTTACGGTTAACTGCAGTTTTATGATCTGAAGAATTCAAATGGTCTTTAATCTTTGTCATGTGAGGAGTAAGAACCACAAAGTTATAGCAATCGACTCTACACGCTTCACATTCATAACAAAAAGCTTCGTTATTCGGGATAAGAAAATTTTCTGGATCTAGATTTTTAATTTTATTTAAATTTCTCTTGATTCCAATAAATCTCGATTCTAATTCTTTCTTTTCTGTAAATTTTAATTTTATAATCAAGAATGGATTTTTGGTAAAATGCCACAAATTTTGGCCGAGTTCCGGAAAACGTTGTAGAAATAAAACTAAAAAATATATCTGGGATTCCCGGTACAAATTCAAATAATTTTTTCACGAGCCATTAGTTTTCATGGATTTTTATTAATTTAGTTTAGTAAATGGCAATTTTGAGACGAATTTAATAATTAAAAATTATAATCTTATTAATCGTCTACTTTTTTTATCATTAGTTATTTTTGTTATTCTTTCATCCAAATTCTCATGTGCATTGTTATGAGCTTTAAAATTGCGTATTTGTGCAAACCAAAACTTAAACATACAATTATTTTAAATTTTACTATTTTTATTAAATTACATATCTTCTGCAACGATTACAACCAACATATATCTTTTTATCTTTCATTCCTTCAGCCAGATGATAATTCTTCAAACCTTCGTCAACTCCTTCAATCCAATTATAACGATCTAATTAATTTTTAATATTAATTTAAAAATGTTAAATTATGTGCCGGATTATAATGTTCGATTTAAATAATATTTTGAAAACATATTTTTAATAACTTACAGGCTTTTGATTTATAAAAATCTTTTGGACCTTCATTAGGAATTATATTCATATGCACTTTGCTTTTATATAATTGCACATGATGAGGAATATTGTAAAAAGACGGATTATTAGAATATAAATTTTTCATTTCTTTAAAAGGAACGTTTTCTGAAGCTAATGGCTCCGCTCCTTGATGAACATTTAGGTCAGCTGAGCCAGTTCCACCGATGTTGATTTGTTCTGTTTCAGTTCCACTTGATTCTGGCTCTCGGTATTCAGTAGGATTAAGTCTACCTCTTTTTGAAGAACTTCCTTTTTTTCCTCTTCCCGATCCATTTATAGGCGTTACAAATAAAAAAAGTAAAATAATAATTGAAATTTTCATTATTTTTCTGAAAATATGTTTATATACATATACCTAATTGTATTAAAAACGGTAAAATTGAAGTTTGTATACTCGCTTTCTTTTTCCTTACTTTATGATTTAAAATGGTTAGAAATGTACATTATTATGAATGGTCAGTTATGATCGTTATGAATTGATTTAACGAAGAGATTTTTCGTTTCGGTTCCGGATATCCTTAGACTGATAGATCTTTTAAATAGCTTTCGAATGAAATATTACACTAACTATTATCATTAAAAATACTTGAGAAAATTTGATTCCCGACGATTTTGGGAATTTTGATATTTTCGATCAGAACTCCCGAATACCTAACCAAAAATTCCCAAATGCTGTACATTGGACTTCGTATATTGGACCTTAGAGGATGATTGAAAAATGGTATAGGCGGCCATTCAATAAATGGCAATACCGTATATTATTTATTAAAAATATGGGCTAAATTATAAAATATTTAATATGTAAAATTGAGGTAAATATAAATAAATTAATTAAATTTATTGCTATGGCTAAAATGTATTATATATTAAAGCTTTTCCCTCATCTTCCTCGCATTTAATCATGCCCCAACAATCAATTATATAAAAAATTCAAAATAAGCTATTATAGCAAAATAAAATAAAATCGCGAGTAAAAGGAAAGGATAGCTTTAGAAGGATACAAAACTTCGGTTTGAGCATTTCTTGAGATTTAGATTTCGTAATCTTACTATAAAAGTGTATTTCATATTTTTTTAACTGCCTTTTTTCGTAAACATTAAACATACTTCGTAACAGTTGCAAAAAATACGAAATACAGGCTAAAACACTTGTAATAAGTAAGTGTACGAAATCGAAATTTCAAAAATTGCTTTAACCGAAGTTTTGTATCTTTATAAAGCTAACCTATCCTTTTACTCGTGATTTTACTTATTTTTGCTATAATAGCTTATTTTGGATTTTTTGAATAATTGATTGTTAGGGCATGGATTTAATGCGGGAAAGATGAGAGGAAAGATTTAAAATACAATGAATTTTAGCCATAGAATAAATACAATTAATTTATATTTACCAACATTTTACTTATTAAATATAAAAAATATTTTAAAAATGGCCAGTATCGGGATCGCAACTTTATTATACCTGTTTTTTGTAATCCCAATACTGTTTTTCTGATACTGAAGCCGGTTTCGATATCGGTATTAGTGTCGGATACCGATGAATGTCGGTATTGGCAAATATATTAGTAACGACTGGTTAAACCAAATAAGTGAGCAAAAGAGTAAACGCGTAAGTTGAAAAGAAATAAAATTGATAGAGTCATTCGAGATTATTAGTGATAAAAATACTAAAACCCTATCTTACACAAAACTTATAAACTTTAAACTATTTCATTATTACTACATATTTCAACTCTTTTATAGAGTATTATTTTTTACCAAATAAAATTTATAATGATGTTTCAACTATTCTACCCAATCCATAACATAATCGCAAGACTCAATGCCAGTCAAGCTTTCGCAATGCCTTACATTTTATTAAAAGGGCAATGTCTTTATTTTTGTACCCAATTACAAAGAACCAGGCCAAATCTTTAAGCTTCTAAAATAATGCCCTATTTTTGCCCTTTTTTGCCGATTTCTTTTGCCGCATTTTTGAGTTTCTGCGCCCTTTATTGTTTTAGTAAGAACAACCCTGATTATCAGTGTTAAAAATAATAAAAACCTATTTTACACAAAACTTAAAAATTTAAACTATTTCTTAATTATTATCTCAACTCTTTTATGTAGGATTATTTTTTCTAAATAAAAATTTATAAGGATGATGCATTATTCTATCCTCCATAACATGATAGCAAGACTCAATGCCCTCTCAAGCTATCGCAATGTCTCGTGTTTTATTAAAAGAGTAATGTCCTTATTTTTGTATCCATTTACAAAGAACCAGGCCAAAATTAGTTGTACAAACTGCAAATAAAGTCAAAATCGAAATTTCGAAAACAGTTAAGTCTGATTAAACAAATGATTAATTAAGCCTGCTATCATTCACCTGCGGTGATGAAAGCAAGTTCGGCCCAAGTTCGTTTTATGGGTCTGATCCCGATTTGGATTTTTATATGTCATTCGAAAGAGCTTGTCGAGCTGAAAGGGTCAACTGTGGGCCGTGATATAGGGCTCGAAATCCGCGAAGAATTTATGCAGGGGTGCGCCCTATTTTATTGTATTAGGAAGGACAACACTGCTGATAGTGTTAAAAAATTTGAAAAATTATCTCAGCCAAAATTTTTTTTAACATTAAACTCTTCCGTTATTACTATCTCTATGCTTTTTAAAAAATTATTTTTTTAATAAAAATAGTAAAATTTAAAATAATTGTATGTTTAAGTTTTGGTTTGCACAAATACGCAATTTTAAAGCTCATAACAATGCACATGAGAATTTGGATGAAAGAATAACAAAAATAACTAATGATAAAAAAAGTAGACGATTAATAAGATTATAATTTTTAATTATTAAATTCGTCTCAAAATTGCCATTTACTAAACTAAATTAATAAAAATCCATGAAAACTAATGGCTCGTGAAAAAATTATTTGAATTTGTACCGGGAATCCCAGATATATTTTTTAGTTTTATTTCTACAACGTTTTCCGGAACTCGGCCAAAATTTGTGGCATTTTACCAAAAATCCATTCTTGATTATAAAATTAAAATTTACAGAAAAGAAAGAATTAGAATCGAGATTTATTTGAATCAAGAGAAATTTAAATAAAATTAAAAATCTAGATCCAGAAAATTTTCTTATCCCGAATAACGAAGCTTTTTGTTATGAATGTGAAGCGTGTAGAGTCGATTGCTATAACTTTTTGGTTCTTACTCCTCACATGACAAAGATTAAAGACCATTTGAATTCTTCAGATCATAAAACTGCAGTTAACCGTAAATATTTTAATTTTATTATTTTACAATATTTAAAACATATTTAGGATAACTAATTAATTCATCCGAAAAATTCCTAAGCTAACGTACAAAATGCATATCCTTTCGAATTACTTATTAGCTTATGTACTGATTATAGCTTTTCCGCGACAATCGTCCGAAAGTCAGCGATATGACTTTTTTCAGAAGAAAATTTTTTCGGGAAAATATTGAGCAATTAAAACATATATATTTTCCAGAATGAAAATAATAAAAATTTGATTTAGTTTTGTCGTCCTCGAAAATAATAAAAAAAAATTATAGTAAAAATATTTAGAATCTTATTACACTTTTAAGGGTATAACACACTTGAACAACGCTCTATCAGTTACAATGATGTAGAACTTGAAGGTAAAAATATAATTTCCTAATAAAATAGTCGAAGCTGTTTAGGGATGCGAATCCGATCTCTTTAGAATGACACCTGATTAGACTAAATCTATTCATAATATAAAAAACGTATAACTCACAATATCCCGTATTGAAACAACACCCTACCCCTTTTAATTACCTCACATCAAAATGTAAGCACAATAAAATATAATAAAAGAAATATTTGTGGGTCTTCTGTCTGTTGGTCTTCTGTCCTTGGTGTCGCAAAAACAAATGAAATTAATTTGCTGATGCACAATGTAAAAAATAAATAAATTTTCCTAATTTCTTTAAATTTATTTATTTAAGTTTTCTTTAGTTTATTCCAACGAATAAACAATATTTTCTATTTCTAATCTTTTTACTCTCTTCTTTTCAATTCAAAATCAATTTCTTTAAAAATCAAATTTATTCAACAGTTAAAATATTACATAATATTTTAAAAGAATCAGGAAGTTAAAACTTAACTTAACTCCTATTTAAAAAGTTTCACAAATAATATACTTTATTTAAATCTTTTTATACAATCTAAACTTTATAAATTAAATTCTAGAAATCTCTAGAAAACTCAAATTTAATTCAAATAGAAACACAATAAACTCTTAGTCAAGTTCTCTCTTTAAGTTCTAAGTTCTCTTTAAGTTCTAAGTTCAATTTTTTATTTCTCTTTAAGTTCTAAGTTCGAACTTAGAACTCTTTAAGTTCTAAGTTCAATTCTTTATTTAAAAAAAAACAAATCAAAATTCTAAAAGTTACACAACTTTCATTCAAACAAAATCAATTACAATAGAAAAGCTCAAAAGAGTCTTAACCCAAAGAGAACTCTTATCTCTGAGAATTTACAAAATAAACTCTTATCTTGAGAATTTACAAAATACACTTATCTCTGAATTTAAAAAATAAACTTGATTACACCCTAAAATCCTAATGTTTAAATAGAGGAAAAAATGGGAGGGTTTTAACATAAAAATACCAAAAATTTACAAAGTGCAATGAATAATGGGAAAGAAGTAGGCGTATTTGATTACGCATGATTAAAAATAGAAATAAAAAAATAAAAATATTTCAACAAAAACGACAAGGGACAAAAGGGTCACAAACATAAAACAACATTTGCATTTCGCGACACTCGGGAGCGCGAGAAAATATAAAACAAAATAGATGAAAGGATTTAAAATTTATTTTCTTTAAAATATCCTCTTCATCATTTAAGTCCCTTGTTCTATTCTTCCAAATTCAGCACTGGACATCTTTGAGTTGAAGCATCCATTTTGCACATGTCCATCATATGTTACGACTGCTCACTATATTTGGATTATTCAGCTTCGTGTCTTCGGTCACCCTTAAGCTAACGAGCCACAAATAAATTTGGAATCGATTTGTAATAGAATCGATATCCAGCCTCCTCCAATAGGCATGGAATCCTCCAGAAATCCTCCGGCGGCATGGAATCCTCCAGCAATTGATTACGCAATTGATTACGCGTATTTGATTACGCATGATTAAAAATAGAAATAATAAAAATATAAATATTTCAACGAAAACGACAAGGGACAAAAGGCTAAAATTCATCGTATATTAAAGCTTTCCTCTCATCTTTCCCGCATTAAATCCATGGCCTTACAATCAATTATTCAAAAAATCCAAAATAAGCTATTACAGCAAAATAAAGTAAAATCACGAGTAAAAGGATAAAATAGCTTTAAAAGGATACAAAACTTCGGTTAAAGCAATTTTTGAAATTTCGATTTCGTACTCTTACTTATTACAAGTGTTTTAGCCTGTATTTCGTATTTTTTGCAACAGTTACGAAGTATGTTTAATGTTTACGAAAAAAGGCAGTTAAAAAAATATGAAATACACTTTTATAGTAAGATTACGAAATCTAAATCTTAAGAAATGCTCAAACCGAAGTTTTGTATCCTTCTAAAGCTATCCTTTCCTTTTACTCGCGATTTTATTTTATTTTGCTATAATAGCTTATTTTGAATTTTTTATATAATTGATTGTTGGGGCATGATTAAATGCGAGGAAGATGAGGGAAAAGCTTTAATATATAATACATTTTAGCCATAGCAATAAATTTAATTAATTTATTTATATTTACCTCAATTTTACATATTAAATATTTTATAATTTAGCCCATATTTTTAATAAATAATATACGGTATTGCCATTTATTGAATGGCCGCCTATACCATTTTTCAATCATCCTCTAAGGTCCAATATACGAAGTCCAATGTACAGCATTTGGGAATTTTTGGTTAGGTATTCGGGAGTTCTGATCGAAAATATCAAAATTCCCAAAATCGTCGGGAATCAAATTTTCTCAAGTATTTTTAATGATAATAGTTAGTGTAATATTTCATTCGAAAGCTATTTAAAAGATCTATCAGTCTAAGGATATCCGGAACCGAAACGAAAAATCTCTTCGTTAAATCAATTCATAACGATCATAACTGACCATTCATAATAATGTACATTTCTAACCATTTTAAATCATAAAGTAAGGAAAAAGAAAGCGAGTATACAAACTTCAATTTTACCGTTTTTAATACAATTAGGTATATGTATATAAACATATTTTCAGAAAAATAATGAAAATTTCAATTATTATTTTTCTTTTTTTATTTGTAACGCCTATAAATGGATCGGGAAGAGGAAAAAAAGGAAGTTCTTCAAAAAGAGGTAGACTTAATCCTACTGAATACCGAGAGCCAGAATCAAGTGGAACTGAAACAGAACAAATCAACATCGGTGGAACTGGCTCAGCTGACCTAAATGTTCATCAAGGAGCGGAGCCATTAGCTTCAGAAAACGTTCCTTTTAAAGAAATGAAAAATTTATATTCTAATAATCCGTCTTTTTACAATATTCCTCATCATGTGCAATTATATAAAAGCAAAGTGCATATGAATATAATTCCTAATGAAGGTCCAAAAGATTTTTATAAATCAAAAGCCTGTAAGTTATTAAAAATATGTTTTCAAAATATTATTTAAATCGAACATTATAATCCGGCACATAATTTAACATTTTTAAATTAATATTAAAAATTAA
Organism: Meloidogyne enterolobii; assembly: GCA_963681835.1. NCBI lineage: Eukaryota > Metazoa > Nematoda > Chromadorea > Rhabditida > Meloidogynidae > Meloidogyne > Meloidogyne enterolobii. Next base: position 863,125 of record CAVMJV010000079.1, on the reverse strand, counting down.
TTAGATCGTTATAATTGGATTGAAGGAGTTGACGAAGGTTTGAAGAATTATCATCTGGCTGAAGGAATGAAAGATAAAAAGATATATGTTGGTTGTAATCGTTGCAGAAGATATGTAATTTAATAAAAATAGTAAAATTTAAAATAATTGTATGTTTAAGTTTTGGTTTGCACAAATACGCAATTTTAAAGCTCATAACAATGCACATGAGAATTTGGATGAAAGAATAACAAAAATAACTAATGATAAAAAAAGTAGACGATTAATAAGATTATAATTTTTAATTATTAAATTCGTCTCAAAATTGCCATTTACTAAACTAAATTAATAAAAATCCATGAAAACTAATGGCTCGTGAAAAAATTATTTGAATTTGTACCGGGAATCCCAGATATATTTTTTAGTTTTATTTCTACAACGTTTTCCGGAACTCGGCCAAAATTTGTGGCATTTTACCAAAAATCCATTCTTGATTATAAAATTAAAATTTACTGAAAAGAAAGAATTAGAATCGAGATTTATTGGAATCAAGAGAAATTTAAATAAAATTAAAAATCTAGATCCAGAAAATTTTCTTATCCCGAATAACGAAGCTTTTTGTTATGAATGTGAAGCGTGTAGAGTCGATTGCTATAACTTTGTGGTTCTTACTCCTCACATGACAAAGATTAAAGACCATTTGAATTCTTCAGATCATAAAACTGCAGTTAACCGTAAATATTTTAATTTTATTATTTTACAATATTTAAAACACATTTAGGATAACTAATTAATTTATCCGAAAAATTCCTAAGCTAACGTACAAAATGCATATCCTTTCGAATTACTTATTAGCTTATGTACTGATTATAGCTTTTCCGCTACAATCGTCCGAAAGTCAGCGATATGACTTTTTTCAGAAGAAAATTTTTTCGGGAAAATATTGAGCAATTAAAACATATATATTTTCCAGAATGAAAATAATAAAAATTTGATTTAGTTTTGTCGTCCTCGAAAATAAAAAAAATTATAGTAAAAATATTTAGAATCTTATTACACTTTTAAGGGTATAACACACTTGTACAACGTTCTATCAGTTCAATGATGTAGAACTTGAAGGTAAAAATATAATTTAAGAAAAATAGTCGAACAATAAAAATTTGATCAAATTATCTACAGATAGTGTTGATAACAGAGCTTATTTCCCACATTTTTAAACTGTGTGATGTTTAGGGATGCGAAACCTATCTCTTTCGAATGACACCTGATTAGACTAAATCTATTCATAATATAAAAAACGTATAACTCACAATATCCCGTCTTGGAACAACACCACACCCCTTTTAATTACCTCGCGTCAACATGTAAGCACAATAAAATATAATAAAAGAAATATTTGTGGGTCTTTTGTCTGTTGATCTTCTGTCCTTGTTGTCGCAAAAACAAATGAAATTAAAATTAAATGCTTTTGCTGCTGCACAATGTAAAAAATAAATAAATTTTCCTAATTTCTTTAAATTTATCTATTTAAGTTTTCTTTAGTTTATTCCAACGAATAAACAATATTTTCTATTTCTAATCTTTTTACTCTCTTCTTTTCAATTCAAAATCAATTTCTTTAAAAATCAAATTTATTCAACAGTTAAAATATTACACAATATTTTATAAGAATCAGGAAGTTATAACTTAACTTAACTCCTATTTAAAAAGTTTCACAAATAATATACTTTATTTAAATCTTTTTATACAATCTAAACTTTATAAATTAAATTCTAGAAATCTCTAGAAAACTCAAATTTAATTCAAATAGAAACACAATAAACTCTTAGTCAAAGAACACTAAACTAAGAAAACTTAAATCAAACTCTTTAAGTTCTAAGTTCAATTCTTTATTTTAAATAAAACAAATCAAAATTCTAAAAGTTACACAACTTTTATTCAAACAAAATCAATTACAATAGTAATTGATTACTCTTATCTCTGAGAATTTACAAAATAAACTCTTATCTTGAGAATTTACAAAATACACTTATCTCTTAGAATTAAAAAATAAACTTGATTATACTCTAAAATCCTAATGTTTAAATAGAGGAAAAAATGGGAGGGTTTTAACATAAAAATATCAAAAATTTACAAAGTGCAATGAATAATGGGATAGAAGTAGGCGTATTTGATTACGCATGATTAAAAATAGAAATAAAAAAATAAAAATATTTCAACAAAAACGACAAGGGACAAAAGGGTCACAAACATAAAACAACATTTGCATTTCGCGACACTCGGGAGCGCGAGAAAATATAAAACAAAATAGATGAAAGGATTTAAAATTTATTTTCTTTAAAATATCCTCTTCATCATTTAAGTCCCTTGTTCTATTCTTCCAAATTCAGCACTGGACATCTTTGAGTTGAAGCATCCATTTTGCACATGTCCATCATATGTTACGACTGCTCACTATATTTGGATTATTCAGCTTCGTGTCTTCGGTCACCCTTAAGCTAACGAGCCACAAATAAATTTGGAATCGATTTGTAATAGAATCGATATCCAGCCTCCTCCAATAGGCATGGAATCCTCCAGAAATCCTCCGGCGGCATGGAATCCTCCAGCAAGTAATCAGCTATTATTTTAACTTTCTAATTTTTCGAGATTTAAATTTCTAATTTTTCTAAATTCGAAAGGGTAAGGAGATATATCGTAGCGGTTCGTGGGGATTAAAAATTCTTGGTCCCTTAAAATAGAGTTGTACACATCCTGTTATAACCAGTACCCTCTATTTTCGTTTACCGACTAGTTTAGTTACCGACTCGCACTTTTTTTATTTTTCTATACTTTTTGAGACCTAAAGAACATTATAAATGCCAGGCAAGTTGACTTAAAACATTCATTTTGTTTTTCGGCCTTATATTAGTCATGGTTTCGATTTTTCCGCAAGCAAAAAATTTTACTTAAAACCCGTGTCCATAGTACATAATATTTTTTCACGTAAATAAATGAAAGTTATTGTTTTCATTTCACCTATTACTCCGCAAATTTTTTGGTACCCGGACTCTGTTAATGAGCTCTAAGAGTAATTAAAAATCATTTTAAAAAATTTTATTTGACACAAAATCATAAGGTGCTGGATCACTGCAAACAAATCCTGAACGTCAATATGGTCATCCTGTGATTCAATATCCATTTGATCAAAGCTATCAATCTCAATATGATTATAGTATTTAATCACTAATTTAATTATTTAAAATAATGAAGGCATGATAAATCCTCAACAGTTTGGTTATGGAAATCCACAACAATATTTTGAGAATCGTAATTTAATTTACCTTATTTTTCCTAAATTTTAATTAAAATTTAAATATAAATTCAGAATTTGAAAAAGATACATAGGCAGCGATACTTGCATCAAGGGGTGGACGACCTCTGAGAGGGATAAATATTCAAGGCACTTTTTGGAAATATTTTGTTCTGGCTGCGGCAAATTAGCGGCCGCTTTTCTTTTAGCTATATGAGTGGGGGTATGGGGGGGGGGGTCAATTTTCAAATTTGGATTTGCCCAACTAAGCTTAAATATAAACTGAATTTGTATACAGCCCTTCTTATGGATTTTTTAAATGAATAGTATGAAACCATTATCAGTTTATGGTTTTAACAACTAAATTACGCCAAAATTAAAAGAAATTTTTCCGTTTGGGAGTGAATGATTTACAAATAGTTCGGACTAGTTTATCTTTATTATCAGTTGTCAAATTTTTATTTGGTATCTAAAAATTTTTTAATATGTCGGAAATCCAGTAAATAACGAATTATCGCTTTTCATTCAAATTAAAAATTGTTATAGCTAAAAGAATAGGAGGCTCTAATTTTCGCACCCTGTATAATTTAGTTTTTTAAGAGCCTGGTACTATTCAACATGAAACTATTGATTCTGATGCTGATGAATCTGCTGATTATTACCGATTTGGAAAAGGTTTTAAAAATATTACATTTGTAGAATTTTGAGTTTATTAGTCAAAATTATAGTTATTCACTTGGCAGGTTAAACTGAACGAGTAATTTTCCATTTAGTTATTTTAGAAATTGGCATATATGGAACGAGTCGAAAAATTGTAATCTAATGATAAGAACCCCACACATTGAGATTTTGATTATAACCCCAGCGAAAATACAGGAAAGTACAGTAGTCCGGAAGGATCATTGCAAATCCTAAATGATAATTATTCCAGCCTACCCTATTTAGCTTTTCTATATGAGTGACATTTTTAAATAAACTGATATATTACTAACTTAATTATCAAAAAATATAAATAATTATAGAAGGAAGTTCGTCTCATAATGCTGATCTTAGATTATTCGGAAAAGATATTTTTGTCGGCGATCGAGGTATTACGATTAGCTAGATAATAAAATATAAATTTTTAATAATAAGGGCAATTTGATCAAGGATCTGGGTCTAATCAAGGTAAAGATTACAGTCTATAGTTTTGTGTAAAATCTTATTTAGAAAAGAAAAATTTTTTTTAAATTTGCTGTTGAACATATATATATTAAATTTAGGAAGACGTTCAAATCAAATAGGACGATCACGAAGAGGTGGACTTTCAGGACACGAAGGTATTTATAAATACTAGGATTAATTTAAGCAATTGATTTATGAAAATGTATATAGTTTAGTATACGGAGCTTTGTCTCGACAAGCTGAGTCGAAAGGTACATCTCTTTTTTTACGGAGATGCTTGTCTACTGAGATTTAGATCCCCGAAAATTGATACCCATATGGGGGAGTTAGCACAATTTCGGGGCGAAAAATCGATTTTTGAATGATAGCTCATTCGAAAAAGCTCATTTAGCTGAGTCGATGACATCAAAATCAGCTCAAGATTTAAATTCTGAGCCAAGATGGACAGCTTCAAAATGGTTAACGTAAACCTATGGGGCATAGCTACGGAAGTTGACTAATACGGTGGTAGTTGACCCGAAAATGGGGGAGGGTAACCCGAGTCAAGATGAACCGAACATGAGTCCAATTGTTCCGAACACTGGAAGTCTACTCGAACATGAGTCGAGTTGTTCCGAATATGCAGGAAGTTGACACGAAAAGTTTCAAAAAAGTAGAAATTTTGTCCCGAGAATTATGAACGAAGTTTAGCATGGGCTTATTTTAGGAAATACGGTAAATTAAAAATAATTTTTACAGATAAAGGAAAGGGTAAAATGCATGATGAACGAGACAAAAATTGAGTTTTGAGTGGAACTAATGCACTGATTATTTGAAATGTAAACAAATGAAGAATGATTGCATTGTTTTTTGTTATTGTAGCAACATAATCTATCCTAGACTTTCCTTTAAAGCTTTACTATTTTTATTAATTTTCCTTTGGATATATATCGGTTTTTATTTTATTTCGGATATGGGGTTATCTTTTAGTGAGCTTCGGCTGTATTATAAAATTTTCGAACTTTGGGTAATAGTTTGGTAGAGCCCCCCCCCCTTTTCCCCGTTTTCCTGACAATTTTGAGCTTTTTTTGTCTGATATATAATTGAATATATCATTTGAAAAACTTGTCAAGTATGGTCGAATGATACCAACATGGCTAGATCTGATGATTCTTACAAAATTATCAAGCTAAATCCTTGTTGGGAAACCTTTTTGTGACAATGCAAGGGAATATATTATATATATACGGCCATATATATACGGCCACAACTTTGTTCACTTAGGTCAGGTTTCGTAAATTTTTAAGTCTTTCGACATAGCTCGAAGGGCTCTTTCGAATGATATATAATTTGCCATAACTTGAGAAAAAACTAAAAAAAATAGGAAGAAAAAAAGGGAGTTCCAAACTATTACCGAACATTGTTAACCCAAATACGTTCCCTTAAATCTTTACTATTTTTATATTTCTTCCCTCAGATTACTAATCGATTTTTATTATATTTTTGATCACTATTTTCAGTTGAAATTTTACTGGACCAGTCATATGGGAAATACATTGCATATAGATAATACACCATAAAATTTGTTGGTCACAGCCACTAAATGACCAACAAATTTTATGGATTTTTTAATTGAAATATACATATTTAAGTCTTTTAAATCTTTATTTTAAATTCAAGATTTCACAATTTTGGGACATTTATATTTTTCCTTTCATTTCGGTTTTTTATTTTTTTGGTTAAAATTCAAAAGTGATTTGTTTCTGTTGGGAAGGTTAACATTAGATAAGATAATCAGATCGCATCACGTATTTGCAGATTAATCAGCTACCCATCCTAATATCAAGTAAAATTTAACATCTAAATTTGCTTATATATAATGTAGGAGCTATTGACTTTAACTCCCACAAATTTATTTAAATTTTTTAATTTAACGAGAGAAAACAATTTTATTTATTTTTAAAGCACGAACAAAATTTTATATAAAAAAAATAAGGAGAAAAAGTATTTAATTTAAATCCAACAAAACTTAAAGTGAATAAGAGAAGTGAGCAGCGAATAATAAAACTAAAGTGTATTTAAAAGGAAATAGGAAAAAGATAAGATCGTGGGAATGTAATTTAGTTAATAATATATTTTTATATGTTTACGTGGAGTTTTCCACGACATTCCCGGGCCAAGATTTAATTTTTTATCAAAAACAATTTTTATTAATTTTGTATTTCTTTTACTTCCCAAATCCTTCGTAACCTTCTTCCGCATTGCATTTCCAGTTTTCAAATCGTTGTTTTTCCAATTTTTCTGTTGTTTGTAAGGATTGTAGCGATTTGAATAAGAATATTTTTGTTGATTAATGTTAGAAGAAGATTCTAATTCGTTTCGGGTCTTTACAATCGCAATTTCGCCTTTTCTTTTCATGCTAGCGCTTCTTTTGTATTGCGCATGCAGCATAAGAGCTTGTTTAGTCAATTCAGCGCCAAGTTTTAGTAAGCCTTCCACTTTCTCTATTTCATTATGCGACAAGCCTTCATGGTCTAATTTAAACCCGCGCCCTTCATACTCATTTGAATCATTTTTAATGATTTCTGCTGTTGTTGTTGTGGGACGCGTTATTTTTCCGGTTTCCGGATCAACTCTACCAGCTTCTTTTTGGCTGTTTACCGCTGCGAGTTGTAAAGTCTGGACAGCGCGCAATAAAGGCGGCATTTTCTTGGCTTTTTCTTTACAATCTTCCAAGTAGTCCTCGCGTTTTTTGAAACCCGCTGCAACGCCGTATTCTTTTTTCTGCTGGGCGCTTGGTATGCCTTTAGTACTTTTCTCAACCCACCACTCTTGTAATTCTTGTTGTTCATTTGGTGATGCTGAGGAAACAATTTCCGCTTCTAATGGTGGTGGGGCAGGACCGTAATACATTAATGAATTTTCAGAATTTGTTGGCGAAGAAGCAGGAGAAATATTCGAGAGTTGTTCGTTGTTCATTTTATTTGAATTATTTAAAGAATTAGAATTTGTAATAATAATTAAAATAATTACAATTCTAAAAATTAATTTTTTATGAATTGGGTTTACGCGAAACAATATTATTATGAAAATAATCGCGAAAAATATGGCTAAAAGCAGAAAAAGACTTTGAGGCAGGCCTAAGAAGAAGTAGCCAAGAAAAGCCCATTCTATGCTATTTTCCGCGAGAGATTGAGTGCTTTGTGCGTGAATCAAGCTAAGCCAATTTTGTTGTATTATGTATTTTAGCTTTCCCTTTAGCTGGAAGTGTGTTTCCCCTGCGGGACAATTTACCGTGCAGTTTGCCGAAATGTCCGCATTTTCTAAAGCTAAGGGTATTTTGTGTTGTCCATTGCAGAAAAGCGAAAACTCGAAATACTTGCCGCTTTTTTGGACACAATACACATGTGCGAGCGCTCCATTCCCAAAACTAGGAGTGCAATTTAAATCAAAACTTGCTCCCGCAATGCATGAATAACAGCCAATTAATGCGCTTGGGCTTATTTCACACTTGACTCGGTCATGTGTGGCAATTAGCTGATAATTTTCCATGGATACTTGCAATTCGATGGAAGCATGCGGTAACGAGGCGTATAAGCGGTTTTTCTCGTTTTTGAGCGCAAAGTTTTGAGAAATAATAGGTAAGACTTTAGCTGGATTTTCTAGAAATATTTTATCCAATCGTCCATCTTTACATTGGCACGTAACTGTAGGATCGGTAACTGAGCATTTACAAGCGTCCGCGTCTAGTTGGCATCCGCTGAATGACTCTGCCTCACCTTGCGTGGCGCAATATAATTTAGAATTTAAATGGTCTGCGATCATTACATTATCACCATCGGTCAGAAAGCGCGTGGCGAGAATTGGCGTAGGTGCTTTAGTAATTGCGTTGATCGCCAATTTTAGACCGCTAATTTCTGTTAAAATCCCATTATATAGCCGGATTTTATCTATTTTTGTCTTTCCTTTATCATTTGTCCTTTTTATCGCCAGCTCTATTGCGTATTGCCAGGCGGGACAATTAAAGAATTCGTAAATCTTTTTAGACCTTTCTACAGCGTGCAAGCGATAAAAAATGCAGGAAGTTGTTGGAAATCCGCATCCACACATTAAAAAGCTGCAGCTGTCGATACAGAAGGTATTACCCGGTAATTCATTTACAGCATTTAACTCAGGTATTTTTGAATCTAGCTTTGTGTTTGCGCATGTATTGCCAGTACAACTACCTTGCTTGGGGCAGCGTTTGCTAGAGTAGGTTTTTATTTCGTGGCTGCGCGAAAAATATTCTGAAGATTTTTGGCACTCCACCACTATGTCCTCTATTGTTATATCCACAATCCCCATTGGCAGTTTATTTGCTCCCCTAATTAGCAGTTGCGCGATTCGATGACTAGGGGTTAGCGTTAAAATGGTTTCGTGGCTAACATGGCATTTGGTTTGATTATTTTCCATTTTAATGCAATCTTCTTCTTTTGCAGAAAAAGAAGCGAATTGGGAAGCGCCGTTAGCTACATTTATTATAGCCAATATTACAACTATTTTATTCATAGTTGTTCCTCGGGCCCCGAATTTTTTTCTAAAAGGAATAAATGGTTTAAATTCCCTTTGTTTCTCAGTTTTGATTTCAGCTAGTTCAATGTCGTTTTTAGCATTATTTTTCTGCTGATTTTTATTTTTGAGCCTAGCTTCAATTATTTTTCTCAAAATTAAATATGGAATTTTAATTATCGATTTTAAAAGAATTTTGAGAATGCGTAGTGTTATTTTTATACACCAGACCAATTCAGCAATTGTAATGCATATTTTATTTAATAGAAGGCATAATTTGAATAAGCAAGTTAATATTATTGCAATTAGTATTCCTCCTATCATTGCTGCGTAGATTGGCCAGCATTCAGGATTCGCTAATAATTCTGTACATATATAGCAATTTATTATTTCGCAAATTTTAACGCTAGGACATTTTACAGCAATTTTATTTATTGGGTTGCTTTTTGTCGTCCATAGCTGCATTGAGCAGGTGTGCTCGTTTAATAAAATGTCTTTAGGGAGAGTGACTAATTTAGGCGATTCTACTCCCTCGAAACTAAAACAATAAGGTTGGCAGCAAATTTCTATTTTTGAGAATTTTATTTCTTTAAAAATTGCCTTAATCCCTGTTGTTTCGCAATTAAGTTGGCAGTTCGCGCATTTACTTATTGATTTTTTATTAGTTCCGTTAGTATGTATGCGTTTATACCCCCATGCTTTTATAGGAATTTCTACGTCCTTTGAAATAAAAAGCGTGGTTTCGCGGTGTGGGTAGTAGCAAAAGCGTGTTCCGGATGTTAGACAGTCATGGATTGAACAGTAATGCGGGGTTCCTATTGTTGCTCCCGTACCAATACAGACCTCATCCTTATCGAATACGTCTATTGTACGTATTTGTAATTGTTGAACATATTGAATATTTCCATTAAATAATTCAATTGTAGGAATAAGAATAGAAATATCGTTGTCTGCTTCAATTTGTTCATGAGAAGCTATGCTATTTAGTTTTGATTGCTCGTATATTACGTAATTATTTGTGTGCGAGCATCCTGCTGCCCATTCGGGACATTTGCCGCAATTGTCTAAACAGCTCCAGCCCCCTGATACTGGTGTCAGAAATTTTTCGCCGCAGGATTTAATTTTATAGCATAGTTCGGGAGGGTCTTTTCCATTTTTTGAATAAATTAAAATGCCCTTTGAATTGCAATTGCTTTCTGTATGTAATAAATGCCCTTCCGCTTCACATTCATAAGGTAAAAGCGGTGTGCGCAGATTCGTGGCGTTAGCACAAGCGATTAATTGCAGGCATAGTATTAAGAAAGGTATTGTTTTTAAGCCGTAAGCATTAGCGTTGATTTTTTGCTTGGCTTTTTCTTTTGCATCCCTTATAATTTTTGGGCGCTCTTCGTTTATTATTGGCTCTATTTGCGTTTCTTTTGGTTTGGGAATCGATTCTTCATCCCCACCTATTTCAAGCGGAACTAGGTGCGCTAGAGCTCTTTTTAAAATTTTTCCGTTCGGCATTAATACTTTGGCAGAGCGAATAGATGTTGGATCTCCGGGAGGTAATTCTGAAATTCTTCCTAACCGCCAATTTGTCCTGGGAGTGTTTTCATCTGTTAGTAAAACTACCTCACCAATTCTAGGAATAGTGTTGTTTCGTTTCATTTTATTGCGTTGTTGTCTTCGTTCTTTAAGAAAATTTAAGTATTCGTGCTGCCAAGTATTCCAGAATTTATTTTGAATACGAAGAGAATTTTTGTATGTTGTTAATAATTTTTCAGGCGCGCTTAAGTCCGGTTTCCATTCTTCCTCTTCATTATCTTTTATTGGAGGGAGTCCGGGTTCTCCGCTTTCCAAAAGGAAGTCGAATGGTCTTAGCGTGCGTACCGAGTCTGGGTTATCATCCATAGGAACTAAAGGTCGAGAGTTTAAGATACCTTCGACCTCCGAAATGACGGTATTCATTTCGTCTAGCTGGAGGATTCTTTTGCCTACTGCGCGCTTAAATGCGTTTTTTGCTAGTCCGCATAGTCTTTCATAAGCGCCTCCTTCCCAGCAAGATAGCGGAACAATGAATTTCCAATTTATTTTTTCTTTTGCTGCGAAATTCATTGTTTCGGATGAATTAATTACTTTTCCCCAGATTTCATCTAAAGTTTTCGCGGTTAGATGAAAGTTGGTTGCGTTATCAGACAGTATATAGCTAGGTCGGCCTCTTTTTGCAATAAACCGGCGTATAGCGTTTAGAAATGTTTTTGCTGATAAATCTAAAACGCTATCTAGCCATACTGCTCTGGTCGCTAAACAAGTTATTAATAATACCCAAAGCTTGTGTTTGCTGTTGTCGGGCATAGTAACTAGTGTTGGGCCTAGATAATCCAATCCAAACTTTGCAAATACTGGAGATTTTTGCATGCGCTCTATTGGATATGGAGGAAATGGCGGGAGCGTATACGGTAATAATTTATTTCTTTTACAGTCCAGACATTTCCCTAGTATTTTGCGTATGCTTCGCTTGGTAATTCCGCAAAATTTTTGAATAATGGAGTAATGAGTTAATTGTACTCCAGAATGGAAGTGTTTTTTATGCACGCTTAACACGACTAGTTGCGTTAATTTATCCTCCTTTGGCAAGAATATGGGTTCAATAGAGTCGCGCGGTAGGGAGCTCCATTGCAATCTGCTTTTAGAACGCCATAATCCGTTTGTGTCTTCAAAAAGCGAGTATTCTTTTTTAATTTTTTCGTTGGAGGTAAGCATGCTTCTATTTTGCGCTTCTTTTAATGCAATTATTTCAGCAATTTTAAAATCTAAAGCATTAAACTCTTTATTGATTGAGAATTTTTCTAATAGTTTATTTTTATAAGAATGCGCCTTTAATGCTAAAAGTGATTTTAAGAAGCGAAGAATAAACATAATGCACATTAACATTTTTTCCCAACTGCTAAAGCGAGCAGGATCGATCTTGGCCGCTTTCTTTCTTCTACTTTAGGCAATGCGAATTGTGCAATAAATTCTTCCCCTTCGTCTTTTGGAGGGGTAATGATTTTTTGTGGCCATTCATTTTCGTTCTTTAGCCAAACTGGACCATACCACCAATTTTTTGCGTAGGCTAGCTCTTTAGCTTTGATCCCTCGCGTGGCTAGGTCAGCAGGATTAGAAGCGGTACCGACATGTCGAAAAGAAATGTCATGATTTCGAATTTCTTTTAAGCGATTGGCAATGAATACTGGTTGTCTTTCGGTTGATGCAATCCAGCTGAGCGCAATTTCGCTGTCGGTCCAAAGTATTGTTTTTGCTTTTTCTAATCCCATTTCTTTTTTAATGAAATTTCCCGCTCGAACGCCTATAACTATACCCAATAATTCTAATTTCGGGATAGTAATTTTTGAATTTATTGGCGCGAGGCGACTTCTTGCAAATACTAAATTTGTTTTGCTTTCTTTATCGCTTATTGTTTGTATGTATACGGCGGTTGCGTAACAAGTTAGTGCAGCGTCACAAAAAATATGTATTTGCGAAGAATGATTTTTCTTTATGCCAAGTGAGCGGGGTAGCTCTATGACCGCGTCTTCCCACTCTTTGGCTATTTCCATCCATTCTATTTGTTTCTCCTCTGGTAGGGGTGTGTCCCATTTTAATTTTATTTCCCAGAGTGACTGGAAGAATATGCGCGCTTTGAGTGAGGCGGGATAGAGCAATCCAAGTAGATCAAAAATACTGTTTAGGACACGGAGAATTTTTCGCATAGTCCAATCCACCGAATTAGCTTTAGGGAATGTAAATTTGATTTTGTCTTCGCCATTATCCCAAATTATTCCGAGGAATTTTTTGTGAGGTGCTATTTTTGCGGTTTCCTCTAATTCGCTCAAAACTTTTTCATTATTGGCAAGAAATTCGCGTAATTCCATATTAGCGTCTTCCCGGCAGTTGCACCACTTTTGTAGGAGCTATTGACTTTAACTCCCACAAATTTATTTAAATTTTTTAATTTAACGAGAGAAAACAATTTTATTTATTTTTAAAGCACGAACAAAATTTTATATAAAAAAAATAAGGAGAAAAAGTATTTAATTTAAATCCAACAAAACTTAAAGTGAATAAGAGAAGTGAGCAGCGAATAATAAAACTAAAGTGTATTTAAAAGGAAATAGGAAAAAGATAAGATCGTCGGAATGTAATTTAGTTAATAATATATTTTTATATGTTTACGTGGAGTTGTCTACGACATATAATATGATTATTAGAGGGCGGTTTCTTATTCAAATATATTTTTTTAATGAATATATTATGTCGAGAAAAGCCAAATATGGCATTAGTTTTTCTAAATTATGATTTTGAACATTTCAATATATTTCAATATTTTGCCAATTTTCCAGTTATTTCAATATTTGGCACTTTTTCAAATTATTTCAATATTTTTGCATATTTTTACAAAATTTCGGAATTTTTCATAAATTTTAGCAAAAAATTGAAGAAATTAGGCCGCATGACAACAAAAATTCACAAAATTTTCGCCTGCGGCGCTGAAAATTAGGAATTCTGGCTTATATAGGGTAATTCTTCTGGGAGATTGTACTTACACTTTTTGTACTTACACTTGGAGTACGTCGAGTGGACAAGCCCACAAAATGTCACATCCTCATTTCGTCAATCTCAAAATGCCTAAATCAATCTCAATTTTCGGTACTCATTCAATACCAGTACTTTTCGGTACTACTGGTATTGTATAGGAAAAATCTATTTGCCGAACACTGGTTTCGAGGGATTACGAAGATATCGATGATGCTTAAACGATATCAGGATTATAGGAAGATATCAAGGATTAAGAGAGAGAATTAATGGGATTCATAGATTTAATTTAGAATTATGTATAAATTATGTATAAAAGTAAAATCATTACAAAAGATACATGTCTAATATTTATTTTTTTATTTAAATTTTTTTGTTTTTAGTGATAAAAATACATACATAGAAAGCATTAATATGTGGAAGGTAAAAGATATAATATTAGGTCGCGTCATAATTAGTGGTCGTTTTTTAGATTAAATTTTTAGGGGTGTTGTTTTAAAATTTTCTTTTTCATTATAAATAAAAATATAGATATGAATCTAATCTTCATTTTAATACCCGGTATAGATTAGTGTTCGGCAAATGGGTTTTTTTCAGTAACGGTACCGGTAGTACCGAAAAGTACCGATTCGGTACTTTCGGGTACCGCGGTAGTACCGAACCGTGCCGAACACTAGTATAGATATATACGGTTGATATTCTTGGTTATGATTTTTTGAACTTGACTACCTCGTAGTGAAATTCACAATCATTTACAGCAAATGATTGTGTGCTTTCGAATGATATATTATCTAAATATTATCATTGCATATACTCGAGAAAACTTGATTTTCGATGATTATAAAAAATTTTGACATTTTCGATCAGATCTCCATGAATAAAACTACCCAAAAATTCTCAAATGCTGAGATCCTTTAGAAAATACACTAACAAATGATTCGTAATAAAACTAAAAAATATTTTCAAAATACAATTTTAAAACCCAAATTAAAAAACGGCCACTAATTATGACGCGACCGAATAGAAAATGAGGCTGGAAAATGGGCGAGTACCTCGGCTATTTTCAATCACTTCTTTCCAAAAATTTTTTAACAAAATTTGAACATTTTAAGTATTCAATACTCATTGGATAATATTTAAGTTGGTGAGAAAATATTGAACGAAAAGTATATTCATTTTCAATACTTCGATTAATTAAGCGACTACATTCATCCAATCTTTGAGCCCCTTCAATTAAACCTAATCTTCGTTGATTATATTGAAGTAAAATTTTTGTGTATTTAATAAATTCGTCTAAAAGTAATTCCTTTCCTTCGGGAGACAACCCTTTGGCATCTTTTTTTTAAAAAATTTAGGTATGTGTATTTAAATTAGCCTCAGAAAGTCTTATTAATATTATAGTGAGCAATAAAGTGTGTTGTTTAGGCCATACATTCGGAAATTATACCATTTAGGTACCCATCCCATTTATTCTCAAACTCAGAATGGTTAAGTTAGAATGGTCAAAACTTATGGCAAGGTTCACTTTTTCTGACGAAAATTTTGAGAATTTTGGAAGGCCAAGTAACCAGATTATTTCTTTTTGTTGTAAGGGAAATTTCGAAGAATTCCTACATATCAAATTATAGTTCTTACCCGATTTAGTAAAAATAATAGCTATTAATAAAGCAAACTCAATTTTTGTTAATGCAACACGTTTGAAGTGAAAAACAGATTTTGTATGTACATAATCTGACCATTTAATCATTCTATAAATAAAAAAATTTTCTTGTCAAAATTTTTTTCAAATTATTTTAGAATTTAATAAAAAGGTAAATTCTGAGAAAATTATTAAAAATTTACTTATCATCATTTACATAATGCTTCATAATAACATGAGCTGGTTTAATATTATCTTTACGTATCCAAGTTTCAGAACCTAATTCCCAAGCTAGATAGGCGCCTGTAAATGATGTAGACAAATAAGAAATATGCCTTAGATGTGCAATCTATTTATTAAAAAGAAAATTAAATTTTGGTTTTAATTGAGCTTTTCTTGTTCACTTTTGTTTTTAAATCAGTTTAACGCAATCGTTATATCAGGGGTGTACTTAAACTGATATTAAGAGCGAAAGACTAAAGGTAAGAATGTGTAAAGCATATAGCTATTTAATTCCTAAGGCTGAGCAGTAGACGGCTTGGTGTAATGGCTAACACATCATTGAAGATGCTGGTTCGTTCTCAGCCGCCGATTAACCTTTTGCAATAGCTAAAGGAGAGAAATAGCTATAGCCCAGCTGCTTTACTAATGTTTGCACATCATCCAATACATAATGCCTTAGATGTGCAATCTACATCCCATAGGCCCTGGGTTAAAGATATTGAAGGCGGTTAGAAACAATACCCGGTAAGTCCTCAAAACTAAAAACCCAAACACATTCAGTCAACCACACATCTTCAGAGAGATCGGACCGGAACCCCCGCATCACCGGTTGGAACTCTCTGAAGCAAATCTGCTTTGCAGACCAAACCAAATATCTTCCTTATTTTTTATAAGATTTACCTTATCAGATATAGTCAATTTATCAAAAACAGGCATAGAATTAGCTATACTAAAACTCAAAAGTCTGTCGACTAAAATGCATTTTTGAACTCTACTATTCAATAATCCTTCATGTTGTATTGAAGATTCCCAACTTTTTAATTCATCAAAGGAAATTGGAATTGGATTTGGCTTTAAAACAAAATTTTTTGTAAAAATTATATTAAAATTTACCGAAAAATTATCTAATAAACGAAAAATATTAAAATTAGACAAAATTATTTCTTCAAACAAAATCGGGCCTTTAAGGAATATATCATCCAAATCATTAAATGCATGCATAATACGTTTTTTGGCTTCAATGATTGGTAAAATTGAGTTTATCAGGTTTAGGTCTTTCATGGTTATGTCGACAGTAGGGGAATTTAGTATCTTAAAAATAAAGAGAATTTTAATTCTAGTTTGGCTTGTATAAAAGCGCCCTATTCCTTCGTGTATTCAAAATATGGCAGGACGTACGGAAAATTTTAAAATCAATTCTATAAATTTCAAAGATTTTTTTCAAAACAGCCATAGTCTGCAGTAACAGATTGTCTTCCCATTTCTGTATAAAATTAATAAATTTACGTTAATTTCATTTTTTTGTTCTTCCATTGCTTCCCGGCATATATCTTGACGTATATATCCAACCTCTAAAATAATTTTTTTATTAAAAATTATTTTTAAATATTGGATACGTATTTCCGGTTATAACTACCCTGCTATTTGATTTCGGTAATTTCGGTACTACCGGTACTCGTTCGGTACCGGTACTTTCGGTTCTAATTGAAGACTCCTGGTTAATTTGAATCAAAAGCTTCAATATGGCAGCGGTTGTTTCCTTTGTATATATCCCCCTCGTATATACCTCAGTTGCCCCTTGTATATACCTTATAAAAGGATTAGAAATGATTAAGATAGTATTGGAGATTTGCACGGATATCGGGGGATTTTTGTGATTAACAGTGATTAGGTCGATTGATTTTTCAGTGACTTGTAGGGATATTTTAACAAACCCAATCTTTTCATTCCAACAGAAAAACATTTTTCAAGTCTACATTTTTTACATTTTGCCAAATTTGTTTGTGACTTTTCGTCTTTATTCTCTTTCGAACATTTACATTCATTATATTTAAATCCATGTTCGTTTAAAAGATAACGCCTTTTTTGGGAAAAAATTTTAAATAAAATTCTTTTAAAAACTACCTGAAAAAAGACCCACAAGCCCTACATGTACAAACTCCATAATGAAAACAAACACTTATGGTTGACTCACAAACTTTACATTTTTTAATGATGTTTCTTTGCATTTTCTAATTAAAATACAGGATAACCCAGAAGTAACTGGACACTTTATTTAACTTTATTCAATTAAGCTTAAATGACAAAGAAATAAATAAAGAACAAATATGAGGAATTTCCAAGTTCTTTTTCCCTTTGCTTGGTTACGAAGGCGCGTGAAAAAATTTAGTGCAATTTTTTGCCAATAGTCTTGTTGACTATTTCTTTGTCACTTTTTTAAAGTCAACAGTCGTACCTAGAGTTGGACAAAACGATACTGGTATCGGCCAACCTGAGACCGAGATTGACCGATACTCAAGAACCAGATACCGAGACCGCTACCATCATTTTGAGCCGAGACCGATACCGAAAAACGATACTGACCGAGACTAACAGAAATTTTAATTTTATGACAAAAAATAAGTGTAAAAATAATTTGTTCGTTATTATTAGTAATTATTATTCAGCGGCTGCGGCGCTGAAAAACGAGTAAGTTATTTAATTTTGAGGAGGTATTAACCGACAAGTAATGTCATTCGATTTAGAGCGATTAGAATTAATTATATATTCGGGAGATTAACAACATCTAGAGGGCAAAGAAGGCTACCTGTGGAATCCTTCCAGGATACAAGAAAGGATTAAGAAGGGTATCAGAGGATTTAGATGGATAATTTGGAGGGATCAAGGAAATTTAAAAAGATACAATGGGATGTCGGTAAGTTGGGGAGATAGCAAAGGATGAAGGCTATCAGCAGTTATGGATTGACAGCAGTTATGGATTGACTCCAGATATTGAACCGATATTTTTCTGAGCCGTTCCATGATGGAAAATTGGTATTCAAATACCTTGCTTTCAGAGCCGCAGGCAAAAATTTTGAGAATTCTACAAGTGCAAGTCAACAGATTGCTTCCAATATTCAGCGCCGCAGGCGAAAATTTTTGAATTTTAGAAGACCTTATTCAAAAACAATTCACTTTCTCTATTATGGACGGATATCCGAAAAAAATTATGGACGAAAACTTGGATAATATTGAGGATTTTGTTCTTTGAGTCAGTATCGTTTCTCGCCGAGATATGGAACGAGAATCTCGGTATCGGTTTCGAGACCGAGAATGAAAAAACCGAGACTGATAGTGGAAAAAAGCCGAGAATCTCGGTATCGGTCTCGTCTTATCCAACTCTAGTAAATAGTAATTAATACTAAATAATATAATTATTTAAATTCATTAAATATAAAAAATTTTTTTGGCAAAATTGTCAATATACCTAATAAAATATAAATTATATGGATGATTCTGATGTATACGAACGCGAACGTATTTAATTTTCATTTTGTACGTAAAATTATCAGCTGAATAAACAAATAAATTTTTTAAACAAAAATTAAATAGCAGAAAGTTGAGTGATATTAAAATTGAATGATTGGATTTAATCAATTTAGTTAACTTCGACGCTTCTCTCCTTTCTTTCTATGAATGAATATTTTATTTCATAAATAAAATTTTATTTAAAAAACTTAAATTAATTCAAAACAGCTAATTAAACACACAAAAATTTAAATGAAAAAGAAAAATTAATTTTTATTATTATTAATTTAAAAATGATATCCATCATCGATCGACATTTTAGCTAGCGCCATGCAGGATCCCACACTGGAAAATATTTTCAATCAAAAAAGGAGGTTATATTTTGGTTAATTTATTTGGAATTCAAGAGGGAATTTGGTGAGAGGGTTTTAAGGAGGATTTAATGAAATATATAAAAAACTATAAATGTACCTAAATAAATTTGATAATAAATCATAAATGATAATTAAGAAAATAAAAGTAAAAATAAAGAATAAAATAAGAATAAAATAAAAATAAATAAAATTTAAAATCTTCTCTCATTATTTACACAAATTTCTTTAATTTCATTGAAAAAAATTTATTTTTTTTCGATTTCTCTTTCACTATATCAAGTATTTTTTAAATTTTAAATTCGACTTCCCCAGTATCAGATATGGACGGAATTTCTACTTCGGAAACTTTTTTAGTGAGATGTTCAGGGCCAAAAATTTTCTAAGATTCAGACCAATTTATTTTTGCAAGACCAAGACAAAAAACCTCCAAGGAACATTATGAGTTAAGAACGACAATGCATTATTCAACGACAATGCATAATTAACGCCAGAATATCCCCCCCCCCTAATGTTCGTACCGACGTAAAAACACCATATTTGAGCGTTTCAGCTCATGGCATATCCGCAAACAAAATATGCATTTGCATGTTTTGCCACTCCCTACTAATAATATCCCTTTAAATTGTTTATTTAGCGATAAATTAAAATTTAATACTTTCGAATACACCTAAATTATTCACACAATTTTTTAAACATAATATACGAAAAATTTTAATATTTAATGAAATATATAAAAAATTATAAAATATTTTGTATTAATTATTTTAAATGTTACTAGAACTGTATTTCTTTTATTTAAAAAAGATTAGAAAATTTGAAGAAATTAGGAAACATTTAAAAATGCAAAGAAACTTTATTAAATTTTATATAATTTTTATCCAATTTTTATCCTTTTTTAAATCCAAGTCCAATACCTTTTAACGAATTAAAAAATTGGGAAATTCAGTTCAAAATAAATGATTTGATATTATTTACCTAGTTGTTTTTGCAATTATGAATAAAAGTAAAATCATTACAAAAATACCTTTCTAATATTTATTCCTTTGTTTAAAATTTTTTGTTTGTGTTATAAAAATACATAGAAAGCATTAATATGTAGAAGGTAAAGTATATAATATTAATTAGTGGCGTCATAATTAGTGGCCGTTTTTTAGATTAAATTTTTAGGGGTGTTGTTTTACAAATTTTCTTTTTCATTATAAATAAACATATAGATCTGAATCTAATATTCATTTTAATACCATGTATACGGTTCATATTCTTAAAGTTATGATTTTTTTTAACTTCACTACCTCAGGCGGTACGACAATTGCGGATACGCACGTGCGGATGCGACGATTGCGGATATAAAATTTTTAAAAGTTTAAGATGTTTTAAAGTTTTAAGTGCCACATCATTCTAAAAATGATTCGGAAACCGTCAGAAGTCGGAAACTTTCAGCCGGGACTAAAAAACAGAACATCATTTCAATAATTTTTAATATTAAAAAAAATTTTTAATCCACAATTGTCGAATCCGCACGTGCGTATCCGTAATTGTCGTAACACCCTACCTCGTAGTGAAATTCACAATCATTTACACCAAATGATTGTGCTTTCGAATGATATATTAAACTAAATATTATCATTACATATACTCGAGAAAACTTGATTATCGATGATTACAAAAATTTTGACATGAATTTTTCCATGAATAACTACCCAAAAATTCTCAAATGCTGAGATCCTTTAGAAAATACACTAAAAAATGATTCGTAATAAAACTAAAAAATATTTTCAAAATACAATTTTAAAACCCCAAATTAAAAAACGGCCACTAATTATGACGCACCTAATAGAAAATGAGGCTGAAAAATGGGCGAGGACCTCGGCTATTTTTAATCACTTCTTTCCAAAAATTTTTTAACAAAATTTGAACATTTTAAGTATTCAATACTCATTGGATAATATTTAAGTTGGTGAGAAAATATTGAACGAAAAGTATATTCATTTTCAATACTTCGATTAATTAAGCGACTACATTCATCCAATCTTTGAGCCCCTTCAATTAAACCTAATCTTCGTTGATTATATTGAAGTAAAATTTTTGTGTATTTAATAAATTCGTCTAAAAGTAATTCCTTTCCTTCGGGAGACAACCCTTTGGCATCTTTTTTTTAAAAAATTTAGGTATGTGTATTTAAATTAGCCTCAGAAAGTCTTATTAATATTATAGTGAGCAATAAAGTGTGTTGTTTAGGCCATACATTCGGAAATTATACCATTTAGGTACCCATCCCATTTATTCTCAAACTCAGAATGGTTAAGTTAGAATGGTCAAAACTTATGGCAAGGTTCACTTTTTCTGACGAAAATTTTGAGAATTTTGGAAGGCCAAGTAACCAGATTATTTCTTTTTGTTGTAAGGGAAATTTCGAAGAATTCCTACATATCAAATTATAGTTCTTACCCGATTTAGTAAAAATAATAGCTATTAATAAAGCAAACTCAATTTTTGTTAATGCAACACGTTTGAAGTGAAAAACAGATTTTGTATGTACATAATCTGACCATTTAATCATTCTATAAATAAAAAAATTTTCTTGTCAAAATTTTTTTCAAATTATTTTAGAATTTAATAAAAAGGTAAATTCTGAGAAAATTATTAAAAATTTACTTATCATCATTTACATAATGCTTCATAATAACATGAGCTGGTTTAATATTATCTTTACGTATCCAAGTTTCAGAACCTAATTCCCAAGCTAGATAGGCGCCTGTAAATGATGTAGACAAATAAGAAATATGCCTTAGATGTGCAATCTATTTATTAAAAAGAAAATTAAATTTTGGTTTTAATTGAGCTTTTCTTGTTCACTTTTGTTTTTAAATCAGTTTAACGCAATCGTTATATCAGGGGTGTACTTAAACTGATATTAAGAGCGAAAGACTAAAGGTAAGAATGTGTAAAGCATATAGCTATTTAATTCCTAAGGCTGAGCAGTAGACGGCTTGGTGTAATGGCTAACACATCATTGAAGATGCTGGTTCGTTCTCAGCCGCCGATTAACCTTTTGCAATAGCTAAAGGAGAGAAATAGCTATAGCCCAGCTGCTTTACTAATGTTTGCACATCATCCAATACATAATGCCTTAGATGTGCAATCTACATCCCATAGGCCCTGGGTTAAAGATATTGAAGGCGGTTAGAAACAATACCCGGTAAGTCCTCAAAACTAAAAACCCAAACACATTCAGTCAACCACACATCTTCAGAGAGATCGGACCGGAACCCCCGCATCACCGGTTGGAACTCTCTGAAGCAAATCTGCTTTGCAGACCAAACCAAATATCTTCCTTATTTTTTATAAGATTTACCTTATCAGATATAGTCAATTTATCAAAAACAGGCATAGAATTAGCTATACTAAAACTCAAAAGTCTGTCGACTAAAATGCATTTTTGAACTCTACTATTCAATAATCCTTCATGTTGTATTGAAGATTCCCAACTTTTTAATTCATCAAAGGAAATTGGAATTGGATTTGGCTTTAAAACAAAATTTTTTGTAAAAATTATATTAAAATTTACCGAAAAATTATCTAATAAACGAAAAATATTAAAATTAGACAAAATTATTTCTTCAAACAAAATCGGGCCTTTAAGGAATATATCATCCAAATCATTAAATGCATGCATAATACGTTTTTTGGCTTCAATGATTGGTAAAATTGAGTTTATCAGGTTTAGGTCTTTCATGGTTATGTCGACAGTAGGGGAATTTAGTATCTTAAAAATAAAGAGAATTTTAATTCTAGTTTGGCTTGTATAAAAGCGCCCTATTCCTTCGTGTATTCAAAATATGGCAGGACGTACGGAAAATTTTAAAATCAATTCTATAAATTTCAAAGATTTTTTTCAAAACAGCCATAGTCTGCAGTAACAGATTGTCTTCCCATTTCTGTATAAAATTAATAAATTTACGTTAATTTCATTTTTTTGTTCTTCCATTGCTTCCCGGCATATATCTTGACGTATATATCCAACCTCTAAAATAATTTTTTTATTAAAAATTATTTTTAAATATTGGATACGTATTTCCGGTTATAACTACCCTGCTATTTGATTTCGGTAATTTCGGTACTACCGGTACTCGTTCGGTACCGGTACTTTCGGTTCTAATTGAAGACTCCTGGTTAATTTGAATCAAAAGCTTCAATATGGCAGCGGTTGTTTCCTTTGTATATATCCCCCTCGTATATACCTCAGTTGCCCCTTGTATATACCTTATAAAAGGATTAGAAATGATTAAGATAGTATTGGAGATTTGCACGGATATCGGGGGATTTTTGTGATTAACAGTGATTAGGTCGATTGATTTTTCAGTGACTTGTAGGGATATTTTAACAAACCCAATCTTTTCATTCCAACAGAAAAACATTTTTCAAGTCTACATTTTTTACATTTTGCCAAATTTGTTTGTGACTTTTCGTCTTTATTCTCTTTCGAACATTTACATTCATTATATTTAAATCCATGTTCGTTTAAAAGATAACGCCTTTTTTGGGAAAAAATTTTAAATAAAATTCTTTTAAAAACTACCTGAAAAAAGACCCACAAGCCCTACATGTACAAACTCCATAATGAAAACAAACACTTATGGTTGACTCACAAACTTTACATTTTTTAATGATGTTTCTTTGCATTTTCTAATTAAAATACAGGATAACCCAGAAGTAACTGGACACTTTATTTAACTTTATTCAATTAAGCTTAAATGACAAAGAAATAAATAAAGAACAAATATGAGGAATTTCCAAGTTCTTTTTCCCTTTGCTTGGTTACGAAGGCGCGTGAAAAAATTTAGTGCAATTTTTTGCCAATAGTCTTGTTGACTATTTCTTTGTCACTTTTTTAAAGTCAACAGTCGTACCTAGAGTTGGACAAAACGATACTGGTATCGGCCAACCTGAGACCGAGATTGACCGATACTCAAGAACCAGATACCGAGACCGCTACCATCATTTTGAGCCGAGACCGATACCGAAAAACGATACTGACCGAGACTAACAGAAATTTTAATTTTATGACAAAAAATAAGTGTAAAAATAATTTGTTCGTTATTATTAGTAATTATTATTCAGCGGCTGCGGCGCTGAAAAACGAGTAAGTTATTTAATTTTGAGGAGGTATTAACCGACAAGTAATGTCATTCGATTTAGAGCGATTAGAATTAATTATATATTCGGGAGATTAACAACATCTAGAGGGCAAAGAAGGCTACCTGTGGAATCCTTCCAGGATACAAGAAAGGATTAAGAAGGGTATCAGAGGATTTAGATGGATAATTTGGAGGGATCAAGGAAATTTAAAAAGATACAATGGGATGTCGGTAAGTTGGGGAGATAGCAAAGGATGAAGGCTATCAGCAGTTATGGATTGACAGCAGTTATGGATTGACTCCAGATATTGAACCGATATTTTTCTGAGCCGTTCCATGATGGAAAATTGGTATTCAAATACCTTGCTTTCAGAGCCGCAGGCAAAAATTTTGAGAATTCTACAAGTGCAAGTCAACAGATTGCTTCCAATATTCAGCGCCGCAGGCGAAAATTTTTGAATTTTAGAAGACCTTATTCAAAAACAATTCACTTTCTCTATTATGGACGGATATCCGAAAAAAATTATGGACGAAAACTTGGATAATATTGAGGATTTTGTTCTTTGAGTCAGTATCGTTTCTCGCCGAGATATGGAACGAGAATCTCGGTATCGGTTTCGAGACCGAGAATGAAAAAACCGAGACTGATAGTGGAAAAAAGCCGAGAATCTCGGTATCGGTCTCGTCTTATCCAACTCTAGTAAATAGTAATTAATACTAAATAATATAATTATTTAAATTCATTAAATATAAAAAATTTTTTTGGCAAAATTGTCAATATACCTAATAAAATATAAATTATATGGATGATTCTGATGTATACGAACGCGAACGTATTTAATTTTCATTTTGTACGTAAAATTATCAGCTGAATAAACAAATAAATTTTTTAAACAAAAATTAAATAGCAGAAAGTTGAGTGATATTAAAATTGAATGATTGGATTTAATCAATTTAGTTAACTTCGACGCTTCTCTCCTTTCTTTCTATGAATGAATATTTTATTTCATAAATAAAATTTTATTTAAAAAACTTAAATTAATTCAAAACAGCTAATTAAACACACAAAAATTTAAATGAAAAAGAAAAATTAATTTTTATTATTATTAATTTAAAAATGATATCCATCATCGATCGACATTTTAGCTAGCGCCATGCAGGATCCCACACTGGAAAATATTTTCAATCAAAAAAGGAGGTTATATTTTGGTTAATTTATTTGGAATTCAAGAGGGAATTTGGTGAGAGGGTTTTAAGGAGGATTTAATGAAATATATAAAAAACTATAAATGTACCTAAATAAATTTGATAATAAATCATAAATGATAATTAAGAAAATAAAAGTAAAAATAAAGAATAAAATAAGAATAAAATAAAAATAAATAAAATTTAAAATCTTCTCTCATTATTTACACAAATTTCTTTAATTTCATTGAAAAAAATTTATTTTTTTTCGATTTCTCTTTCACTATATCAAGTATTTTTTAAATTTTAAATTCGACTTCCCCAGTATCAGATATGGACGGAATTTCTACTTCGGAAACTTTTTTAGTGAGATGTTCAGGGCCAAAAATTTTCTAAGATTCAGACCAATTTATTTTTGCAAGACCAAGACAAAAAACCTCCAAGGAACATTATGAGTTAAGAACGACAATGCATTATTCAACGACAATGCATAATTAACGCCAGAATATCCCCCCCCCCCCCTAATGTTCGTACCGACGTAAAAACACCATATTTGAGCGTTTCAGCTCATGGCATATCCGCAAACAAAATATGCATTTGCATGTTTTGCCACTCCCTACTAATAATATCCCTTTAAATTGTTTATTTAGCGATAAATTAAAATTTAATACTTTCGAATACACCTAAATTATTCACACAATTTTTTAAACATAATATACGAAAAATTTTAATATTTAATGAAATATATAAAAAATTATAAAATATTTTGTATTAATTATTTTAAATGTTACTAGAACTGTATTTCTTTTATTTAAAAAAGATTAGAAAATTTGAAGAAATTAGGAAACATTTAAAAATGCAAAGAAACTTTATTAAATTTTATATAATTTTTATCCAATTTTTATCCTTTTTTAAATCCAAGTCCAATACCTTTTAACGAATTAAAAAATTGGGAAATTCAGTTCAAAATAAATGATTTGATATTATTTACCTAGTTGTTTTTGCAATTATGAATAAAAGTAAAATCATTACAAAAATACCTTTCTAATATTTATTCCTTTGTTTAAAATTTTTTGTTTGTGTTATAAAAATACATAGAAAGCATTAATATGTAGAAGGTAAAGTATATAATATTAATTAGTGGCGTCATAATTAGTGGCCGTTTTTTAGATTAAATTTTTAGGGGTGTTGTTTTACAAATTTTCTTTTTCATTATAAATAAACATATAGATCTGAATCTAATATTCATTTTAATACCATGTATACGGTTCATATTCTTAAAGTTATGATTTTTTTTAACTTCACTACCTCAGGCGGTACGACAATTGCGGATACGCACGTGCGGATGCGACGATTGCGGATATAAAATTTTTAAAAGTTTAAGATGTTTTAAAGTTTTAAGTGCCACATCATTCTAAAAATGATTCGGAAACCGTCAGAAGTCGGAAACTTTCAGCCGGGACTAAAAAACAGAACATCATTTCAATAATTTTTAATATTAAAAAAAATTTTTAATCCACAATTGTCGAATCCGCACGTGCGTATCCGTAATTGTCGTAACACCCTACCTCGTAGTGAAATTCACAATCATTTACACCAAATGATTGTGCTTTCGAATGATATATTAAACTAAATATTATCATTACATATACTCGAGAAAACTTGATTATCGATGATTACAAAAATTTTGACATGAATTTTTCCATGAATAACTACCCAAAAATTCTCAAATGCTGAGATCCTTTAGAAAATACACTAAAAAATGATTCGTAATAAAACTAAAAAATATTTTCAAAATACAATTTTAAAACCCCAAATTAAAAAACGGCCACTAATTATGACGCACCTAATAGAAAATGAGGCTGAAAAATGGGCGAGGACCTCGGCTATTTTTAATCACTTCTTTCCAAAAATTTTTTAACAAAATTTGAACATTTTAAGTATTCAATACTCATTGGATAATATTTAAGTTGGTGAGAAAATATTGAACGAAAAGTATATTCATTTTCAATACTTCGATTAATTAAACGACTACATTCATCCAATCTTTGAGCCCCTTCAATTAAACCTAATCTTCGTTGATTATATCGAAGTAAAATTTTTGTGTATTTAATAAATTCGTCTAAAAGTAATTCCTTTCCTTCGGGAGACAAGCCTTTGGCATCTTTTTTTGAAAAAATTTAGGTATGTGTATTTAAATTAGCCTCAAAAAGTTTTAGTATAAATATTATAGTGAGCAATAAAGTGTGATGCTTAGGCCATACATTCGGAAATTATACCATTTAGGTACCCATCCCATTTATTCTCAAACTCAGAATGGTTAAGTTAGAATGGTCAAAACTTATGGCAAGGTTCACTTTTTCTGACGAAAATTTTGAGAATTTTGGAAGGCCAAGTAACCAGATTATTTCTTTTTGTTGTAAGGGAAATTTCGAAGAATTCCTACATATCAAATTATAGTTCTTACCCGATTTAGTAAAAATAATAGCTATTAATAAAGCAAACTCAATTTTTGTTAATGCAACACGTTTGAAGTGAAAAACAGATTTTGTATGTACATAATCTGACCATTTAATCATTCTATAAATAAAAAAATTTTCTTGTCAAAATTTTTTTCAAATTATTTTAGAATTTAATAAAAAGGTAAATTCTGAGAAAATTATTAAAAATTTACTTATCATCATTTACATAATGCTTCATAATAACATGAGCTGGTTTAATATTATCTTTACGTATCCAAGTTTCAGAACCTAATTCCCAAGCTAGATAGGCGCCTGTAAATGATGTAGACAAATAAGAAATATGCCTTAGATGTGCAATCTATTTATTAAAAAGAAAATTAAATTTTGGTTTTAATTGAGCTTTTCTTGTTCACTTTTGTTTTTAAATCAGTTTAACGCAATCGTTATATCAGGGGTGTACTTAAACTGATATTAAGAGCGAAAGACTAAAGGTAAGAATGTGTAAAGCATATAGCTATTTAATTCCTAAGGCTGAGCAGTAGACGGCTTGGTGTAATGGCTAACACATCATTGAAGATGCTGGTTCGTTCTCAGCCGCCGATTAACCTTTTGCAATAGCTAAAGGAGAGAAATAGCTATAGCCCAGCTGCTTTACTAATGTTTGCACATCATCCAATACATAATGCCTTAGATGTGCAATCTACATCCCATAGGCCCTGGGTTAAAGATATTGAAGGCGGTTAGAAACAATACCCGGTAAGTCCTCAAAACTAAAAACCCAAACACATTCAGTCAACCACACATCTTCAGAGAGATCGGACCGGAACCCCCGCATCACCGGTTGGAACTCTCTGAAGCAAATCTGCTTTGCAGACCAAACCAAATATCTTCCTTATTTTTTATAAGATTTACCTTATCAGATATAGTCAATTTATCAAAAACAGGCATAGAATTAGCTATACTAAAACTCAAAAGTCTGTCGACTAAAATGCATTTTTGAACTCTACTATTCAATAATCCTTCATGTTGTATTGAAGATTCCCAACTTTTTAATTCATCAAAGGAAATTGGAATTGGATTTGGCTTTAAAACAAAATTTTTTGTAAAAATTATATTAAAATTTACCGAAAAATTATCTAATAAACGAAAAATATTAAAATTAGACAAAATTATTTCTTCAAACAAAATCGGGCCTTTAAGGAATATATCATCCAAATCATTAAATGCATGCATAATACGTTTTTTGGCTTCAATGATTGGTAAAATTGAGTTTATCAGGTTTAGGTCTTTCATGGTTATGTCGACAGTAGGGGAATTTAGTATCTTAAAAATAAAGAGAATTTTAATTCTAGTTTGGCTTGTATAAAAGCGCCCTATTCCTTCGTGTATTCAAAATATGGCAGGACGTACGGAAAATTTTAAAATCAATTCTATAAATTTCAAAGATTTTTTTCAAAACAGCCATAGTCTGCAGTAACAGATTGTCTTCCCATTTCTGTATAAAATTAATAAATTTACGTTAATTTCATTTTTTTGTTCTTCCATTGCTTCCCGGCATATATCTTGACGTATATATCCAACCTCTAAAATAATTTTTTTATTAAAAATTATTTTTAAATATTGGATACGTATTTCCGGTTATAACTACCCTGCTATTTGATTTCGGTAATTTCGGTACTACCGGTACTCGTTCGGTACCGGTACTTTCGGTTCTAATTGAAGACTCCTGGTTAATTTGAATCAAAAGCTTCAATATGGCAGCGGTTGTTTCCTTTGTATATATCCCCCTCGTATATACCTCAGTTGCCCCTTGTATATACCTTATAAAAGGATTAGAAATGATTAAGATAGTATTGGAGATTTGCACGGATATCGGGGGATTTTTGTGATTAACAGTGATTAGGTCGATTGATTTTTCAGTGACTTGTAGGGATATTTTAACAAACCCAATCTTTTCATTCCAACAGAAAAACATTTTTCAAGTCTACATTTTTTACATTTTGCCAAATTTGTTTGTGACTTTTCGTCTTTATTCTCTTTCGAACATTTACATTCATTATATTTAAATCCATGTTCGTTTAAAAGATAACGCCTTTTTTGGGAAAAAATTTTAAATAAAATTCTTTTAAAAACTACCTGAAAAAAGACCCACAAGCCCTACATGTACAAACTCCATAATGAAAACAAACACTTATGGTTGACTCACAAACTTTACATTTTTTAATGATGTTTCTTTGCATTTTCTAATTAAAATACAGGATAACCCAGAAGTAACTGGACACTTTATTTAACTTTATTCAATTAAGCTTAAATGACAAAGAAATAAATAAAGAACAAATATGAGGAATTTCCAAGTTCTTTTTCCCTTTGCTTGGTTACGAAGGCGCGTGAAAAAATTTAGTGCAATTTTTTGCCAATAGTCTTGTTGACTATTTCTTTGTCACTTTTTTAAAGTCAACAGTCGTACCTAGATTGGACAAAACGATACTGGTATCGGCCAACCTGAGACCGAGATTGACTGAACTCAAGAACCAGATACCGAGACCGCTACCATCATTTTGAGCCGAGACCGATACCGAGAAACGATACTGACCGAAACTAACAGAAATTTTAATTTTATGACAAAAAATAAGTGTAAAAATAATTTATTCGTTATTATTAGTAATTATTATTCAGCGGCTGCGGCGCTGAAAAACGAGTAAGTTATTTAATTTTGAGGAGGTATCAACCGACAAGTAATGTCATTCGATTTAGAGCGATTAGAATTAATTATATATTCGGGAGATTAACATCTAGAGGGCAAAGAAGTCTACCTGTGGAATCCTTCCAGGATACAAGAAAGGATTAAGAAGGGTATCAGAGGATTTAGATGGATAATTTGGAGGTATCAAGGAAATTTAAAAAGATACAATGGGATGTCGGTAAGTTGGGGAGATAGCAAAGGATGAAGGCTATCAGCAGTTATGGATTGACAGCAGTTATGGATTGACTCCACATATTGAACCGATATTTTTCTGAGCCGTTCCATGATGGAAAATTGGTATTCAAATACCTTGCTTTCAGCGCCGGAGGCAAAAATTTTGAGAATTCTAGAAGTGTAAGTCAACAGATTGCTTCCAATTTTCAGCGTCGCAGGCGAAAATTTTTGAATTTTAGAAGACCTTATTCAAAAACAATTCACTTTCTCTATTATGGACGGATATCCGAAAAAAATTATGGACGAAAACTTGGATAATATTGAGGATTTTGTTCTTTGAGTCAGTATCGTTTCTCGCCGAGATATGGAACGAGAATCTCGGTATCGGTTTCGAGACCGAGAATGAAAAAACCGAGACCGATAGTGGAAAAAAGCCGAGAATCTCGGTATCGGTCTCGGTATCGGTCTCGTCTTATCCAACTCTAGTAAATAGTAATTAATACTAAATAATATAATTATTTAAATTCATTAAATACAAAAAATTTTTTTGGCAAAATTGTCAATATAATAAAATATAAATTATATGGATGATTCTGATGTATACGAACGCGAACGTATTTAATTTTCATTTTGGTTCGTATAATTATCAGCTGAATAAACAAATAAATTTTTTAAACAAAAATTAAATAGCAGCAAGTTGAGTGATATTAAACTTGAATGATTGGATTTAATCAATTTAGTTAACTTCGAAGCTTCTCTCCTTTCTTTCTATAAATGTATATTTTATTTCATAAATAAAATTTTATTAAAAAGACTCAAATTAATGCAAAACAGCTAATTAAACACAAAAATTTAAATGAAAAGAAAATTAATTTTTATTATCATTAATCTAAAAATGGTTACATATTTGCCATCGTCGGGCATTTTAGCTATCATCATGCCTGCGTCCCACACTGAGAAATATTTTAAATCAAAAAAGAAGGTTCTATTTTCGTTAATTTATTTGGAAATTAAGAGGGATTTGGAAGAATTAGAGGAGATATCCGGTGATATAATAAGGTTTAGAGGGATTGAAGGGGATTTGTGGGCATTAAAGTATTTGAGGATATAAAGTAGAGTGCGACATTTTCAATTTGCAGGGCCCGGTATCCGAGCTTTTTTCTTCCAATCCTATACATAATTGACTAAAAATGCTGCCCAAAACTTGCTCCGGCACAATAAAGCCAGCAATTTCCCCTATTTCATTGAATTAAAGCATTTCTTGCACTCTAAACAAATCAAATAAAAATTTTTACCTAGCCACATAAGAAGGTGGTTAGGTAACCATCGTAACGCCGACGTGACCTACGCCGCAGGTTTGGGGTCGCCGTTTTTCTTTTTTCTCCGTAATTTGGAAAAAAATTATAATTTTTTTATAATGGAGATAAAAATTTTATTTTTTGCAATTATATAAATTGAAGTGATATCTATGATTTAACAAAAAATTAAAAATTTTGACAGATTTGTTTAACAACTACGAATTTTCTAGCAAGGTACTAACGGTAAATGTCCAGTTGACTCCCTACATGTCCGCAAAGTTAATGCTCTCTCTTCTTTCCTCTTTGCATTTTGGCCTTAATTGAGATACGTTTTTAAAAGTTGAATGATGGGAGTTTCTAATTGATATCTCCAACACTTTTGTTAATTAAGTGTATTTCGATATTAAAATGTTCATTTGCTTAAAAGATTCCACATTCTTGTTTGGTAGTAAAAACTGTAATTACATTATTTTTTATAAAAATCCGAATCTACCCTCCAAGTTTCTAGACTAATTTTCTCATAAATGTTTAACATAGCCACTAAAATAAATATTTAAATAAACAAAATTTCTCACAAATATCTTTGTATTTAAAAAGTATTAGTGTGAAATTAAGAATTTAAATTAATTTTGTTTTCATGAAACTAATAGAGTTTACAAACAGATTTTTTATACTCAATTGAAAGTTTTCAAAATTTTCGCCAGCGACACTAAACAACTAAATTTTTGATGACAATTTATTTTGGGGCCTTCGTCGTCTAAAATTTCCTTTTTAATGTCGCTGGCGAAAGTTTTGAAAATTTTTGATTGAGTGTAAAAAATTTATTCTTAATCTTTAATAGTTTCAAAAAAACTAACTTAATTTACATAAATATTCTTAATTGCACATTAATAATTTTTAAATAGAAAAAATATTAGTGAGAAAATTTTATTTATTTGAATATTTATTTAGTAGCTCAGTTAAATTTTTATGAGAAAATACTAGGGTAGCAACCCGACCCTTCGATTCTTCCAGAAAAGTTGATTTATGCAAATAATGTTAAATAAAATTTTAAAATAATTTTAAAAAATCATATGTATGCATATTTTGCCAAACAAATTTTTAGAAGAAAATTCCCAAGAGAAATGTAATATGCATCAATAATTAATAAATATTTAAAATGGCCCAAACTTAGAAAATTAAAAAGTTTAAAAAATAAAGGTCCCAAAAATTTAAAAATTTCTCTGTAAAATAAAAGAAATGGTCATCTGTAAAACCTTCAAAAAACTCAAATACTATTTTCTTTACATTAGTCCTGCACCTTTCCTTTTCCTTTATCTGTAAAAATTTTTATGATTAATTGTTTTTAGTTTTGATTGATCCTATGATTAATGTTTGCTCATTTCATTTAATTGTAAATGAAAACCTTTTCTTGTACGGACGCCCTGGTGTGATCCGCTTCCTTGAAGTGAACGGCCTCCTAAATTTATTATTTGAAATTAATACCATTATAATACAAAATATAGATATTCTTCGTTACCTGGGTTAGACCCTGTTACTTGGCCTTGGGCAACTTCCGAAACATTGGTTATTGTTCCAAGTTGATTAGAACCGGGCTCTTTAATTATTTAAATATACAAAATATTTTTAAAATGAGTACCACGAATATTTATTCCTCCAAGATTTCGTCCTTCCATTGACGCGGCTAATGCTGCCTCCAAATCTTTATAAAATTATTTACTTCAATTTTTAATTTACTTTTGGAATTATATAAAATTATTTTAAATTCAATTACCATAGTCTGGATTTTGTTGTTGAGCATGAGGAATTTCTGTATTATTCGTAATTTCTTAAATTAATTATTTTATACCAAAGTGTGTTTCATGAAATGGATAATGATGGTCTGCAGCATATGGACTGTGTATGTAATGCTGTCCATATTGGAGTTGTGAATAATCTGGTTGCTGAGATACATCAGCTTTAATAAAATTGGAAATTTAATTACTTATGGTTTAAAATTATTATTCAAGTAAAATTTTAATCTTCGGGTATTATTTAGAACAACCATACGATTTTTCATTTCAGAAATATAGTACAGGGTGTTTTAACAAAGAAATACTATCTATGTCTAAATTCGAATTCTAACCCGGATCAAATCTCTACCGTTCTCGTTCCGCCCTCTTTTCATTGCGTGCTTTCTTCTTTTTGCTGAAGTGGCGACAGACACACTAAATGCAAAATACACACGTTGAGCACGATATTGAGAAAAGAGAACGGTAGAGTACGAAATTATATCGGGTTAGGGTTTGAATTTAGCATCATTTTTAAGTTAAAAAATGCCATAAAATATAGATGCAAAATACAATAATAAATGAAGTAGATTGTTCATTTGCATTCCGAAAAATAAGTCTGGATAATGTTATAAGAAAGAGCAAATTATTATCTTTAGTATTTAAATTTAATCAAGCAACCTATTTGTCCAAAATATTGATGTGGATATGAAGCTCCTATAATGTTTTAATATTTAGGTTTATTGTTTTAAATACCAAAAGTTTGAGGATATTGATGATTTGTATGAAGTTGTGTATCTACTCCGTGATGCCAGCTTTGATGCTGTTCTGGATTTTGTTGCTGAGTTCCAAAACCTTTTTTATGAAATAGGAAATTAAATAGTAACGCTACACGCAGCAAACTTAATTTTATGCAAGAATAATATGTTGAGAAGATACCTGAAAATATTTCTCCACTTTGCATTTCTCCATGATGCGGTTGAACATGTTCATCTGGTTCTTGAATTAGATTATCCAAAACTATGATATTTTAATAATTATGTATGTATTTGTTTAATTAAATTAAGAATTATTGTCAGGCCATTTAATCAGAATTCTTCCTTTATATGAATATTAACCGAGCAGCATTTTAAAAGCATAGACGGGGTTTAAACGATCTAAAAGGATCGTTACGGTAGTTTAGTGGTAGAGCATCTGCATTAGTGTGAGCAAGGCCGAGCGAGCACTGTCAGCTTTGTCTCGAGTTCGAATCCATCCCGGTTATAAACTTTTGCTAAACTTTCTCTATTTCCTTTAGCGCCGCAGGCGAAAAATATAAAAACCAAAGCAGATTATTCATCCCTTATTGGTATAACAATCGTTAATATGTATATATTAAAAATATATTTACATTGTTCAAAAGTCTCTTCCTGTTCATGTTGCGTTGCAGCAAAATCTTTATTAAATATTTATATAATTATTAAATAAAATAAAAATATTAAGAGATAAATTTGTTTAATTTTTGTTAAAATTTTCCTTGATTACCATGATTAATTATAGACTCATAATATAAACAAAATTACAGCACAATTTTGACATTCTTATTTAAATTGTATTTGGCACAGTCAAAACCCTCCAAATCTCTTTAAATCCACTTAATCCCTATAGATCAATGATATCTTACTTAATAGTTAAAAATATAATCTAATCTGCGATCTCCATAAAACCCCCTGTTATCATTCCAAACCCCATTATACCCCTTAGAATGCACTGATGTCCCACTGTTGATTTTCAATTAGAACACATTCGATTGAGCAAATTATTCCATCAATGCTAAACCTCAAAACTACTAAATAATGTAGCTTTCATGCACTTTTTATAGACAAACATCGCCTTTTAATAATTTTCTAGTATTCCAAATCTCATTAATTTCACGCTATAAGTAACGATATTTTATACAATTCCTACCTTTTTTTTTGTTATTCTGATGTTTTAGACTTTCTAAGTGTCTTGTGGCACTACCAACAAACTAAAATATTTTTAAAAATAAATTTATTAATATACAAACCTCTGAGTCACATAATGAGCATTTATATTTATTACCGAATTTTCTGATATATTTTCCCTTTTCTTTTATTAAAACCTTTTTTGCTTGTATTTGCTCAATACCTAATGATTTTAATTAAAATATTATTAAACAAGTGAATATAAAAAACAACATTACCAAGAGTATTAATCATTTTAAGATGTTGGGATGATTCAAGATGTCTTTTAATATCAATTATCTGATAAGGTTTTAACTTAAATATAGATAAATATTAATTTACAAAAATTTAAATTTTACTTCAACACCACAAATTTTACAAAAGAGAATATTTGTTTTTTCTTCAATGTCAAAATTGTTTTGTTGGCCAAGTTCATTCAACCATTTTACCAAAGTAATTTTATGTTCTATATATTTATATAAAAATCACTTTTAATCCTAATTATTTAAGTAAAATACCTGCAGTGTGATATCCTCCATGTTTACTAAGATTATGGATTTTGAGCATGGTATTCACATTCGCGCTACTATTATTTGCCTTGTTTATGTTTTTCTTACATTCAATACAGTAAATATAAAAATCATTTCCTTCTTTGATTACTTTATACTTTTCAGAACTTATAGGGAGTTGATTTATATATCCTTCATACTTTTCCTTTCGATCTAAATATAAATCTTTTTTTTATTTTAGACATTTAATTAATAAAATCTAAAGTAATCTTCTTAATAATTTTCAATTATTTGGATAAGTTTAGTTACGGTTGATAACGGTTTTCGTAGTTTTTAATTTGAAATGTACAGGAGTTTGTTAAGGAATTTATCCAATTGAAAAAGGATTTAAAAAAAATAAATAATAGAGTCAAGCTGAGGCCCGTTGTCTGTCAAATACTAACAGCAATGTTCGATTTCCCACCTTATCGAAATAAGAGACGTTTCATCAGAGGAGTATTAATCTAAATACCGTATTTCTTCTAATATTGCAATCTTCGATGAAAAATAAACCGACCGGTCGCACTATTAGAAGAAATACGGTGATTCCGTAACTAAATTAATATTTGATAAATTAATCAATATTTATAACCGGAATTATGCTTTCTTTTTGTTTGTTTTGATACAAATCCTTGATTCTGTTGATGAGCTGAATTTAGAACAAACGGATGATAACCAAAAATTTGACCAAAATGTGACAAATTTTCAGCTATATCTTGGCCAGGATTCACTCCTTGATTGTTTCCTGCATTCGTTGTGGGTATACTTCCGGTCCCTTCATTTTCACTAGTTCCTGTCCCGCTTGTTTCAACATCTCGAGGTTGAAAACGATAGGAAGGTTGGTTTGAGCTGCTTTCAGTTGTATCAAACAGAAGTAGCACCAATAGTAAATAAAGAAATAAAAAACTCGAAAGTTTCATTAACTTCATTAAAGAATAACTTTTGAGAAAATATTATAAAAAATATATCTATATTGAAAAAATTCATTGATTGATTTTATTATTGCGGGTAGAGATCGGAATTTTATTCCGTACCGTATTCCGTACCGTAATACCATATTATACCGATACCGATAAATACCGATAAAATTCAAAATTTTACCATTCCTTAAAACGGTACGGAATACCGAAAAATACCGATAAATACCGATAAAAATTAATCGGTATTCCGTACCGTATTTTTAAAAATAATTTATCTAACAATAATTATTTTTATATATAAATATGTAGGTATAAAGAGATATATAAGTGACATGCATGGATAAAGATGAATTTGGAGGGATATCTGAGGATTTGGAGGGATATCGGTGGATTTTCAGTGATTAAGGGAATTTGAATGAATATCGGGAGATTGAGGGGATATTGTTAGAAATCTAGTGATAGTAGGGATTAGTAAATCGAATGTTTAACTTGGATATAAGTCGAGTTAGAGGGATTAAGGGGATTTAAAGGAAACCCTCTATATCCCTCCAAAGTAAACTAACAAATTCACCGCCACAAACGAAAATTTTATGAATATTGGAAGGCTACGAAAAATGCTTCTTCCGTTTCAGCGCCGCAGGCGAAAAATTTAATGGGCCTGCGGTATACTATATTGGGCCCGCGGTATACTGGGCTCGCGGTATAAAGGGCGGCGGCATACTGGGCGGCGGTATAACGGGCTCGCGGTATACTGGGCGCGGTATACTGGTCGGCGGTATACTGGGCGGCGGTATAGTGGCCTGCTCCCATGGGTTACGTATGCGATCGTGGCGTATAGCTGAGTGTTTAGTTACGTTGGGGAGAGCGTTTGGATACGAAACTTCTATTTAAATTTTGGTATAAGCGTTGGAAAGCCTATTGGCTTTGGGGCCTTGTCTTCGGCCCTTGTCGCTGAAGAAAACAAAAATGGGGTTGCGGCGCGACAGGTGTGAACCGCAGTTGTCGGGATTGAATTAGACTGTCCTCGGAAGCCCTAAATTCTTCTTCAGAAAGTGGTCCAACTCTCTAGGGCGAGTGGACGGAACCAAAGCTCTTTATTGACGAGCTATTGAAGTTGCCGAAGGGCGGCAAAGGAATACCAAACAAAAAAAAGGAAAGAATAATCAAATTAAAATATTTATTCAGAGGGACCTCAAACTTGGGTAATTAAACCATAAAAGAAATGAGTGAAATAAAAAACTTAAGTTTGGCCAAAAAGTTAAAAGTAAATAAAAATGGATTAAAGGCCAAAACCTAAGTCGGAAAAATTAACTAAAGCGCAGGTGGGGAAAAAATGTAAAAGTGAAGGAGAAATAAACACAGAGAATAAAGCTTAAAATAGCTAAAACTAAATGAATAAATAAAATGATTAAATAAGCATAGGAGAAATGACCAGAAATGGGGTTAGCACAAAAGGGTGTGGCTAACAAAAGAGATGTGGGCAACTGGTACAAACGATTAAATAAATAGACGTTGCAAAAGATCACCAATAAATTAATCAAAAATATTATTCAATTATGGCAAACGTCGCTTCGGCGACACTGGGGCGCCGGCCACTAGCAGCGAGCATGCCATCATCTGAGTGCCCATTGTTGCAGCAAAGCATATTGATTCTCCAATGCCTATTCTTGTCTCTGTGGGTTCTCCTTTTACTGGACTCAGGCAGTAGGTATTTTTCCCTTTGATTTTGGTTGCGAAGAGAGTCGCATAGCGCGGATAGGAGTTTGATATAAAGCGGAGAAGATTGAAAAAATGAATTGGATACGGTGAACACGATTTTAACAGGCGTGCTAATCCAATAGATAAAAATAAATTGAATAGCAGTCCCGATCCTGATAGAGTTCCAGAATTGACGGGAGCATTCCGCTTTATTGAACAGTTGCCGGCGCAGCATAATTCTAAATTGGCGAATTCGCTGGGGCTGATTACTGTAACTCCAGTTTTAGTGAAAAGAAATTGACATTTTGGGCATGTCATATTAATTTGGGGCGATCCATTGATGGACGCAAAACAGAAGATTAATAATGCCCCGGATAGTAGGGTAGACACGAGTGCTCTCAATTTGCTCCTCGTTATGTTTCGGTGTCCGGTTTTCGTCGCTGGTACTTGCGAGGAGGTTTTCTGATATCCCTCGGCAGCTGGGTTGACTTGAGGTGGGACAATCAACTCTTGTTCGGTTGGCTTTATTTCTAGAGGGTACACGCTATTGACTGGACGCGTGACGGTGTTGCCATTTTGCGGTTTTATTTTTACACTCCTGGTTGCTCCAGGTTTCCCTCCTAGATTGACGATACGTCCCATGAGCCCTAGCCTCTTTGGAGTATATTTTTCTTCTATAATTAAGTATTCTTCAATCCTAGGGGCGGATTGGGTTCCCGGTCTCTTTCCTTTATGGGCGGTCTGAGTCCTGGACTGAAGTAGAATAATAGGACGAGCTAATGTTGGGCGCTCGATTCGTTGAACCTCTGGTTTGAGAGGAAGTAAACCATTTTGGGCGGTTTCTAGTTCGTAGCGCTCAATCTCATTTATATTCTGATGTTGCGCATTTTTTATTGGTAGACCAGCGGTTAAATAATTATTTATGGAAGATGCAAAGTTTTCTCTACTAGTTGCTTGAGAAATAGAGAGAAGCTCAGGGCGGCGATTCTTTATAAGCATCACTAGTTCGCGGCCGGGTTTGATGAATTTAGTTTTCGGAAAATGAAGAACCCAAATGGTAGTTCGTCTAATTTTATCCCATGAATGAAATCTCCCTGTATCGATTATGGTGTTGGTTGTTTGAGACTCAGCGGTGGAGTCGGAATTGGTTAAGGTTCTGATTTGCTTGGCGCGGTTTGCTAAAAAGACCGGTTGGTGGTCAGTTTGCTCAAGCAAGCTAAGGGCAATGGTTGGGTCACTCCAAATGAAGGTTTTATCTATTTCCCGATGTAACTCATTTGGGATGAATTTAGTCGCTCTAAATCCCGTTAAGATTCCTCGTAGCTCCAATCGCGGTATGGTGAGTTTTGAGTTTGCTTTCAGTGGGCGCAAACGAATTTTTGAGAAAACCAAGGCGGTTCGCTCCTTTGGAAGGTGATGCCTAATGACGGCCGTTAAGTTGTACGTGGAACTAATAACCCCAAATGCGATTCCTTTGAATCGATCGACGGAGAATTCTTGATCAGATTCGATTGATGAAGTTTGATGACAGGCCTTTTCGTT
Source organism: Meloidogyne enterolobii (assembly GCA_963681835.1). NCBI lineage: Eukaryota > Metazoa > Nematoda > Chromadorea > Rhabditida > Meloidogynidae > Meloidogyne > Meloidogyne enterolobii. The sequence goes on along the minus strand of CAVMJV010000079.1, from coordinate 822,642 downwards.
GTCGGCCAAAACGGGTATTTTGGTTTCCCGGAAGAGTGGTAATAGGTTGATTAAATTAGGAAGTGAAACTGGTCCTCGAAAGAGTGATTGGTTGAGTGAGGGAAGTCCTTTTAGATGAGCGATTGCATCGTATAAGTGACGGATTTTCCTTTTATTTAATAATGAATGGTGTGGAAGGAGGTGTTCCTGTGCGTCTGGGTTGCACTGTGTGGTTCCAATTACTCCCCGTTTAAGTTGGTCCTCTATTGCGTCATGGTATTCCTGGGCTATTGTGGGCGCCCCTTCTATTCTGTTAGGTACTAATGGCAGGCGTTTGTCAGCCATATCGAACTTGGAAGGTAATTGTGAAGGAGGTCCCGGGGTTCCTTTTGGCGATCTCCAAGGAAGTCCCAATGTATATCTCCCTTCCTGATTGGTGGACTGTTTGACTAATCTATTGGCGATTTCGTCGTCCTTATTTTCTGGGTTGGCGGTAATCCCCATAGACTCAAGGTTCCCAAATTGCTCTATTTCGTTGCTTGCAGGCATTTCTTCCGGTGAGCTGTGCACGGCAGAAAGAGAAATGCAGGTTAGCGAGGTAGGTGAAATATAGTGGGGTAATTCACCGCAGAGCATTGAACCGAAGTGTGTTCTTATAACGTGTAGATTTCTGCCTATTTTCTTGGATCCTAGGAAGAATCTCCAAAACTCTCTAACTCCTAGTAGAATTTCCGGTTCCCTATTTTTGACAGGAATATTTTTGAGGTCTCGGTGGTTAGTAGGGATCCGAGTTCCATCCCATTGAATACACGGAAATGCGGGGACGATTTGCGGAATTGAGCAAAAGACAGCTTCTTCCCATCTCCCATTGGGCTTATGGAGCCTAATCTTGTGTCCTGTTGAGCGAAATTTGACTTTATCGGCGCCAAATACGCGGACGGAGTGATTCGAAGTTGAAACCTTAGTTGGTCTTAAACGTTCGACCAAAGATTGAGAAATGTAGGAAGTTTGGGAGCCGGTGTCCCAGAGACCAACAGTAGTGTAAATTGGTCGATTATTCCCAGAGCTTAATTTTAGTTTGCAGGTCATCAGAAAGGTATGCGGTTTAGACCCGGTTGCGGTCATAGCCATTTCTGGGTTGGCGGGAACATTCTGGTTTGTTCCGGGTTGATTTTCAGAATTCGTTCGCGAATTTGTATAAACTTGCGGCGGTCGGTGAGTCAGACTATTAACCGGTGACAAGTTTTCATTCCCTCGAAAATAGTCATTTTTCTGCTTAGTTGGGTGACTAATTTTTCTTTTGTATTGCTCCCCTTTTTGGCGGGTGCAGATAATAAAGTGGTGCTTGCCGCTGCATTTTCTACATCTTTTGGTCGATGCGCATTGGCCTAGTTTATGTCCTTCGCGAAGGCAATTTAAACACCTGCGTTGAGCCAGCAAGCGGGTTTTGCGGCTTTCGGGTGTTGGGAATTTGTGGCAAACTGAAGGTAGGTGATCTCCAGTACAAAGTGAACATTGGCCGACATTCCTTTCAATGGCTGTGAATGTGCGGGTAAAGTTGGCTGGAGGAGAATGATCTGGCCGGTGACTCTCTGATTGGCGAGTCGGCTGAATGTCTTCCCTTTGGCTGGACGGGACTTTCAATCTCTTTGTGCACATTTCCACTTCTTCCCTTATTGCTACTTGTTCTAAAAGGAAATTCCTAAGTTCCTTATGTGTCCATTCCCCGGCAGGTGAACTTCGTTCCCTTTCTATTATTTTTTCAATAAGGGTGGATGGAAGTTTGGCCTTAATTGTGGTGACTAGTAGGGATGCGTCTTCTTTTGTGCTGAAATTACATTCTAATTGCATGCAAATTCTTTCTATTGTGTCGCAAAAGGTGCGAAGTGATTCAGCGGTGTCCTTTGTAGGTGGTAATTGGAGAAGTTCTGATTGGAGTGCCTCTCTAAGGTTCCGGGTACTACCATATCTTCCTTTTAAACATTCAACTATAATTGGGTAGTTTTCGGCAATTCTCGGGTATCCCTGGATGGTTGATTCCGCTGATCCTATGAGTGAGTTACATAAATGGTGGATTTTGAGCGCGTCTGGTATGTTAGGGTTGTGATGGATGGCCAACTCAAAGCATTGCCAAAAACTGGACCATTTTTCGGGTTCCCCAGAAAATTTCGGAATTTCCATAGGCGCGATTTTGAATGAGTCGTACGCCGGATTTTGCGGTAAATCCTTTTGGTAGGTCCGATGGGAAGTATGCGAGTGTCGGGATTGTATGGAGGCGCTCCGTGATCTAGTCCTTGACTGGAGATTGCCGGAAGTGCTCTCCCGCTCGACTATTTCATCGATTGTGTCGATGATGGCCTGGGCGTCGACGACCCATTCGGTAAAGTGCCGGTACTCAACTAGTAGGGGGTCATTTGGTCCCGGGCGTTGGAAGTCCTCATAAATTCTTTCCTCCGCCGGTAGGTTTTCCGGGTCTATTTGGCGCATAAAATCCTGCCATTCCCCATTTAACTTATCAATTCTTACGGTATTGGTGTTCAACTGCTTCCTGAGGTTGCGGAGCCGTTGTAGCTGTTGTTCCTCTAACACCTCTTGTTGGGCGGTGATGATGTTGGTTGCTTCATTGAGGTTGGTTTTGAGTTGTCTGATGGCTGGGACGATCATTCGGCGGATTGGTCCCAAGACATGATGGTAGAAATAAAGTTGATTTGTAGAAATTAGACGGTTGACTTGCCGAGTAGTGTAGAATGTAGGATTGTGATGGAAGTGGGAAGTTCTGATGTTGAAGATCTAATTGGTCGATCTGTGAAAGTAGAACTGATGAGTCGAATTGAAGTGTCGACAGAAGTAGTGTTGAGCTGGCTGGAAGTTGCCTGGAGGGATGAAAAACAGAAGAAAAAAATTTAATTTAATTTATTAATTGAAATTTGATGAATAAAATGAAGAGAAGAGGGTCCCGGGTCGTGGCACCAAAAAGTATGTCGCTGAAGAAAACAAAAATGGGGTTGCGGCGCGACAGGTGTGAACCGCAGTTGTCGGGATTGAATTAGACTTTCCCGGGAAGCCCTAAATTCTTCTTCAGAAAGTGGTCCAACTCTCTAGGGCGAGTGGACGGAAACAAAGCTCTTTATTGACGAGCTATTGAAGTTGCCGAAGGGCGGCAAAGGAATACCAAACAAAAAAAGGAAAGAATAATCAAATTAAAATATTTATTCAGAGGGACCTCAAACTTGGGTAATTAAACCATAAAAGAAATGAGTGAAATAAAAAACTTAAGTTTGGCCAAAAAGTTAAAAGTAAATAAAAATGGATTAAAGGCCAAAACCTAAGTCGGAAAAATTAACTAAAGCGCAGGTGGGGAAAAAATGTAAAAGTGAAGGAGAAATAAACACAGAGAATAAAGCTTAAAATAGCTAAAACTAAATGAATAAATAAAATGATTAAATAAGCATAGGAGAAATGACCAGAAATGGGGTTAGCACAAAAGGGTGTGGCTAACAAAAGAGATGTGGGCAACTGGTACAAACGATTAAATAAATAGACGTTGCAAAAGATCACCAATAAATTAATCAAAAATATTATTCAATTATGGCAAACGTCGCTTCGGCGACAGCCCTTGTCCTACCCATTTTGGGACAGATCCTTTCACTTAAAGTCAAACCTAACAATTTTTAATAAATTTCAGATTTTTACACTACTTTTGAATTTTACACAACTTTTGAAACGCATTACTTTGAATCCCACTAATTTACCCTACTTCGATTCACAAATTTGTTTAAAATTAACACTACATCTTTCTACTCTAGAGCAGAATCGCTTAAAGAATAAATTTTATTGAAATTCCTTTCCTTTTGCCCTCTTGGGTTGAATCCTGAAGGGAATTTTAATAAAAAGCTCAAAATAAAACCATCGTATTATTTCTAATAGATAAGATAATACTGGAATTTTGTGAATAGCGTGTTCTTATATTTATTGGCCTTTGGAGGATGATTGAAAGATTGTATAGGCGGCCATTCAATAAGAGGGCGGCCATTCAATACCGTATAGGTGGCCATTCAATACCGTATATTATTTTTTAAAAATATGGGCTAAATTATAAAATATTTAATAAGTAAAATGGAGGTAAATATAAATAAATTAATTGAATTTATTGCTATGGCTAAAATTTATAATGTATTAAAGCTTTCCCTCATATTTCCCGCATTATAACCATGCCACAATAATCAATTATATAAAAATTCAAAATAAGCTATTATAGCAAAATAAAATAAAATCGCGAATAAAAGGACAGGATAGCTTTAGAAGGATACAAAACTTCGGTTTGAGCTCTTTGAAATTTCGATTTCTTACTCTTATAAAAGTGTTTTAGCCTGTATTTCGTATTTATTTGTAATTGCTTTTTTCGTAAACATTAAACATACTTCGTAACATTTGCAAAAAAATACGAAATACAGGCTAAAACACTTGTAATAAGTAAGAGTACGAAATCGAAATTTCAAAGAAAGCTTAAACCGAAGTTTTACAGTCGCCGCAAGCGATAACGATAAATAAAATAGATCGAACAATAAAAGGAAGATAATAATGATAAATGACTCTTGAAGCCTAAATCACATGTAGAATGAATATAATGATTTTCTACAAATGTTTGGGTACCGAAAAACCATATCAGAGTTCGCTTTGGTTCTGAATTCTAAAGGAAGGAAGACGATTTGAGATATGTATCATTTTTTCAAGAAATAAAGAAATATTTTCTATCATCTTTCTGCATTTATTTTATTTGACGCCATTTTTTATAATTATTCGTTTAAAAAAATAGATTTTAATGCTTTTATAATTTATTTTCTATTGCTATTTATGTAGATTAATTTGTAAGAATAATTTTTACAGAATGTTTGGTAAATTCTCACTCCCCAATTATTTCTACTGAACTCATTAGACATGCTCGGCATAACTAAAAATTCCAAGACTCATAATATACAAAAAAAAATCTGAATGTAACTTTCGAAATTTATTTTCAAATTTCAATTGTTTAGTCAGAATGAGCTGTCTTCGAAATTTCGATTTTTCTTTATTTGTAGTCTGTACATTTTATTTTGGCCTGGTTCTTTGTAATTGGATACAAAAATAAAGACATTGCCCTTTTAATAAAATGTAAGGCATTGCGAAAGCTTGACTGGCATTGAGTCTTGCGATTATGTTATGGATTGGATAGAATAGTTGAATCATCATTTAAAATTTTATTAAAAAAATAATTCTTTAAAAAGCATCGAGATAGTAATAACGGAAGAGTTTAATGTTAAAAAAGTTTTGGCTGAGATAATTTTTCAGATTTTTTAACACTATCAGCAGTGTTGTCCTTCCTAATACAATAAAATAGGGCGCAACCCCTGCATAAATTCTCCGCGGATTTCGAGCCCTATATCACGGCCACAGTTGAACCTTTCAGCTCGACAAGCTCTTTCGAATGACATATAAAAATCCAAATCGGGATCAGACCCATAAAACGAACTTGGGCCGAACTTGCTATCATTCACCGCAGGTGAATGATAGCAAGCTTAATTAATCATTTGTTTAATCAGACTTAACTGTTTTCGAAATTTCGATTTTGACTTTATTTGTAGTTTGTACAACTCATTTTGGCCTGGTTCTTTGTAAATGGATACAAAAATAAGGACATTACCCTTTTAATAAAACACGAGACATTGCGATAGCTTGAGAGGGCATTGAGACTTGCAATTATGTTATGGATTGGATAGAATATTGCATCATCCTTATAAATTTTTATTTAGTAGAAAATAATACTTCATAAAAGAGTTTAAATATGTAGCGCTCATGTATTTAACACGAGATTCTCTAAGAAACGCTCGCATATGTCGAAATAATGCTTCTCTATAATCGCGTGAAGGACATTTAGGGTGTAGGTTGGGTGAGGAGGGGATGATTCAACAAGAGGCAATACTTTATATTATTTTTTTTAATATGGGCTAAATTCTTAAATATTTAATAAGTAAAAAGCAGAGGTGGCTCGAAATTCCGATTTCCGAGTTTTGAGCCAGTTCCGATTTCCGGCTCTTCCGATTTCCGACACCTCTGACTGTTCAGACCTACCTCTGGTAAAAAGGTAAATATAAATAAATTAATTGTATTATTGCTATGCCTATCACTGAAATGTAAAGCTTTCCCTCATCTTTAGCATTTTATTCATGCCCCAACAATCAATTATTCAAAAAATCTAAAATAAGCTATTATAGCAAAATAAAGTAAAATCACAAGTAAAAGGATAGGATAGCGCTTTAAAAGGATACAAAATTTTGTTTTGAGCATTCCTTGAGATTTTGTTTTCGTACTCTTACTTAATACAAGTGTTTTAGCTTGTATTTCTTATTTTTTGTAACTGCTTTTTTCGTAAACATACTTCGTAAACTATATTGAGTTTTGATTCAATAAAAGTTTTGTAAGAAGAATTATTGTTCAAATAATACATATTATAGATTCACTTGACTTGAAATTGTTTACGAAGTATGTTTACGAATAAAGGCAGCTACAAAGTATTAGAAAATAATGGCTAAAACTTTCAATGGACTAAAAATAAAAAAAAACTAAAAACTAAAACAAAGCTAAAAACACTCCCTAAAAATTCAAGGGACTGAAATTGTTTACGAAGAATGTTTACGAAAATAAGGCAGTTACAAAAAATACGAAATACTAGCTCAAACATTTGTATTAAATAAAGTACGAAATCTAAATCTCAAGGAATGCTCAAGTCGAAGTTTTGTATCCTTCTAAAGCTAACCTATCCTTTTACTCGTGATTTTATTTTATTTTTCTATAATAGCTTATTTTGGATTTTTTGAATAATTGATTGTTGGGGCATGATTAAATGCGGGGAAGATGAGTGAAAAGCTTTAATATATAATACATTTTAGCCATAGCAATAAATTCAATTAATTTATTTATATTTACCTCCATTTTACATTTATAATTTAGCCCATATTTTTAATAAATAATATACGGTATTGCCATTTATTGAATGACCGGCTATTCTATTTTTCAATTATCCTCCAAGGACCAATACATATGTATAAGAGGAGGCTATTCACAAACTTCCAGTATTATCTCATCCTATTAAAGATAATACGATGGGTTAAATTGTGAGCTTTTTATTAAAATTCAACCCAGTAGACCAAGATTCAACCCAGTAGACCAATAGGAAGGGGATTAGAATAAAATTTATTCTTTATGCGATTCTGCTTAAAAGAGAAAGATGTAGAGTTAATTTTAAATTAATTTATGAATCAATAGTAGTGTAAATTAGTGGGATTCAAGTTAATTGCCGTTCAAGAGTTGTGTAAAATTCAAAAGTAGTGTAAATCTTGACGAGCAGTGACGGGCTATTGGAGGTTTAAAGATGTTAGGCCTTTTTTATAGAAAGCTCATCTTTCTATATCATCCTATAGAAAAATCATCCTATATCACTCTTGAAGGCCCGAGTGACTCTAAGTGGAAGGGGGAAAGACGAGGGCCGAAGGCCCGAAGTGACTTTAAGTGAAAGGATGAGTCCCAAAATGGTAGGACAAGGGCCGAAGACCCGAAATGTGACTAAAAGGCAAGGCTAAACCTTTCTTACAGGCAATCAAATGTTCTAGCAGTGCGCGAAGCGAAGCACCCCAAAGCCAGTAGGCTTTCCAACGCTTATACCAAAATTTAAATAGAAGTTTCGTATCCAAACGCTCTCCCCAACGTAACTAACACTCAGCCATCCGCCACGATCGCATACGTAACCCATGGGAGAAGGCAAGAATGATCCGTTTTGTGATGAAAACCCCAAAAATTCAAAATTTGGAAACATTTTTTGATCAGGTAATTCACGCGTGATAGTTTGACATAATAATAAAACCCTTATACCTATTTATACCAACTTACCCAAATCTATTCTTAATAATGTAGGTATATTGCATTTTAGTGACTGATTCAGTGTATAAAATGTTGGACTTCGCTAACCCTCAGTCGCTCGTTTATTTTTATGCAGGCTTCAATTTAGCATTTATGAGTTTTCTATTACTTTAATATATCAGTTAATCGAGATTATGCTATGTACAACTTAAATTTATCTAAATTCTAAAATAATTACAGTTTGTATCCATAACTCAATACTAAGGTAATAGAATTGTCTCTCTAATTTACGAGACTAACTATGTATGTATACTTCATAGTCAACTCTCATATATTCAAAGACTAATCCCAATCTAAATTTTTTTATGAATTTAAATTTGTTTAGTTTTTTTATTTATATGTTAATTTTTATGCACTTGTTTAATTTAAAAGTTTTTTATATAATTTACCACAGGAGTTTATATTAAATTAAATGTTTGAATTATTGAATAGGTGGATCGAAATAACTCGAAGATCGAAATTTCGAAACAGATTTGATTAAGGGAAGACAAGTGCTATAGCTTTAAATTGCTATAATTTTATTTAACTGACTCGTTTAAAAAGTACATAGTTACATATTATAAGCCCTTTCGATAAAGTTAAAGTGTAATTCATTATTAAATAATCCATTTCATAATTATATTTATTATTTTTTTTGAAATATTTTCTTAAAATTTATTTTTTAGTTAAGGAAATGAAACTTTCTAGTTTATTATTTCTTTATTTACTATTAGTATTACTTCTTTTTGATACAACTGAAAGCACCTCAAACCAAACTTCCCATCGTTTTCAACCTCTAAATGTTGAAACAAGCGGGACAGGAACTAGTGAACATGAAGGAACCGGAAGTATACCCACAACGAGCGCAGGACATAATCAAGAAGCGAATCCTGGCCAAGAAATTGCTGCAAATTCGTCAGATTTTGGTCAAATTTTTGGAAGTCATCCGTTTATTATTAATTTCGCTCAACAACAGAATCAAGGATTTGTATCAAATCAAGCAAAAATAAAGAATAATTCCGGTTATAAATATTGTTTAATTTATCATAATTTATTTAGTTACGGAATTAATTTAAATTATAAGTAATATCTTCTGATGTATAATGTGGATATCGTCTTCTGATGATATAATGTGGATATGGTGTGTCTACACTTTATCCAAATAATTGAAAATTATAAATGATTAAGAGAATTACTTCAAAATTTGTTTAATAATAGAATAAGTCTGAAAAATCTTTTATATTTAGACCGAAAATTAATCTTGCAAACATTCATTAATCAGCTTCCTATAAGTTCTGAAATGTATAAAGTAATCAAAGTAGGAAATGATTTTGATATTTATTGTATCGAATGTAACGAAAAATTTGATAAAAGGAGAGTTAATCAACTTCTCATATATCACAATAATAGTAAACATGGAGGATATGAAACTAAAGGTATTTTACATAAATAATTTGGATTTAAAGGGATTTTTATATAAATTTATAAAGAACATAGAAGTACTTTGGTAAAATGGTTGAAAGAACTTGGCCAATTAAACAATTTCAACATCGAAGAAAATACAAATAAACTCATTTGTAAAATTTGTGGTGTTGAAGTAAAATTTTAATACATGAATTTATTAATATTCATCTAATTTAAGTTAAAGCCTTGTCAGAAAATTGTAATTGAAAACCATTTTAAATCATCCAAACATCTTAAAAAGAATAATACCCTTAGTAATTTTATTGTTTATATTCACTTGTTTAATAATCGTTTAATTAAAATCATTAGGTATTGAGCAAATACAAGCAAAAATGGTTTTAATAAAAGAAAAGGAAAAATATATCAAAAAAGTCGGTAATAAATATAAATGCTCATTATGTGACAAAGAGGTTTGTATATTAATAAATTTATTTTTAAAAATATTTTAGTTTGCTGGTAGACCCACAAGACACTTAGAAAGTCTAAGACATCAGAATAACTTAAAAAAAGGTAGGAATTTTATATGTAACATCTGTATTAGTAAAGTGAAATTACAGAGATTTGAATATTAGAATAAATATTAAAAGGCGAAGTTTCTTTATAAAAAGGGCATGAATAAATTAAGAAAAATTTAATTTTGCTGGAGCTCTTTAGTTCGTCATAGCGATTTTTCGCGAAATAATTTTGCTGCCCTCCGGCAAAACTCACCGGGCTCCTTTAAATGACATATATATCGTCCAAACTAATGTTTTTGATAAATACATATGGGTTTGAGTTTAGTTCGTCCTAGCCGTGTCCGGAAATTTGGGGAGTGGTCATTTGGAGGATTGGACATTTGGGGATTGAGCGGACATTTGGGGAGTGAGGATTAAAACAAATAAGTTTGGACAAAAAAAACTTGCCCAACAAAAAAAAACTTGTTTTTTTCGGTATACCTCATAAGGACGCACACGTTTGGGCAACCGAACCTTAATTTTTCCCATAATTTTTTCCAAAAAATTTTAACCAACATTTTCTTATAAAATTTTTTTATTTTAAATTAAAAATTTATTATTCTTTCGTACTTTGTCATTAAATTTTCGAAGAAAAAAGGAAAGAAATATTTATATTTCCAAAAATAAATTTGAGTTTAAATTTGTAAATTTATTTTTTTAATGTTTTAAACTTGAAAAAACTTTAAAAATTTTAATTTACACATGAATTTCCCGGAATTTTCGCCTGCGACGCAGAAAAGGGAAAATTCTGGTGCGTATCAGAGTTTAAAGCTAGTTTACTATTAAATTCCCCATTCTATAAAAGGTTTTGGAACTCAGCAGCAAATTCCGGAACAGCATCAGGTCTGGCATCACGGAATTGATACACAGCCCCATGCAAATTATCAATATCCTCAAACCTTTGGTATTTAAAGCAATAATTTTAATTATTAATTTTAATCATAAAAAATCCAAGTTCAAGGATCATGGTCTAACACAGGTAAAAAATTTTGTCTTTTAATTGGCAAATTAAATTAAACATGTAATTTTATTGATAAAACTTGATACATAGGTGGCCTAAACACATAAATCAACTTTTATGAAACTTAATTCATTTTTAAAAGAAATTAAAATTTATACTTTGTATTTTAGCAGTATATTTAATAAAGATTTTGCAGAAAAAAAAATCTTTAAAAAAATTAAAATTTATATCTTGTTTGTTAGCAGTACATATATTTAATAAAAATTTTGCAGAATTTCAACATGATCATGGAATATCTTTTGAGCAGTGTAAAATTATTTTTAAACATAGATAATTGAATCTTAATTGAATATTTGAATCTTCTATAGATAGAAATAAGCAATATCATATTGTCAGCTCTCAAATATGGGCTCATAATCATAAATAATACAAAAAAATATTATATATTATCATCATAATATCATCATTTATATGAGTGTAGATAATAAGCATGTTATAGAGGAATTATTTAAATTAAAGACTAATCTAGAAATACACATGAGTAAAACTTTTCCAATTAGATGTTTGATACAAAAAGATTTTCCAAAAAGTTTTTTTGGCACCCGGCACCTAAAAATTCAGGCACCTAAAACAGATTTCTTACTTTTTCAGCGTCGCAGATTAAAATTTTTAAAATTTAACTGTTGAATTTAATGTTTTAGCAAAATAACATTTGTACTATTAAGCCCATTTTCGAGTTTGTAAGTAGCAGGTTGATTTTTAAGTACGATACCTCCGAATTAAGCATGGAACGGGCCCCTGAATTTAAACAAATCAAATGCTTAACACACAATATTTAATTACTAATAAACTTAGTTTGGGATGATCATTTACAACATGAACCAACTTATCAAACAGCAGAAGAATATGTTCAAGGACAGCAAGGACAAATACAAAGTGATTTTCAGTTTTCAGTTATTTTCACAAAATACCTATTATTGTTTTATTAAAATTACTTCCCTATCATATATCATACCGGTCAAAGGCATACCAATTAAACCTAAATTAGCCTAGTTTTTCGCTTTTGTTCAAACCAATTTATATTTAACATAAGCTTTAAATGATATTTAATTGATTAAATGAGCATTTTGATTTAATGCAGTAATATATGAGAGCAAATAAAAAAATAAATAATTCATAAACATAAGTAATTAAATTTCAAATTTTATTAAAGCTGAAAAAATTTTATTAAAGCTCAGCAACCAAATTTTTCACATCGCGATTATGAGCAGCATGATATACACAGTCCATATGCTGGAAACCCTCCATTTTATGTTACACACTTTGGTATTTAATAATTAATTTTTAAAATTACGAATATACAGGAATTCATCATGATCAACATCAAAATCCAGACTATGGTATTGAATTTAAAATATTTTTATATAATTCCAAAAGTAAATTAAAAATTGAAGTAAATAATTTCATTAAGATTTGGAGGCAGCATTAGCCGCATCAATGGAAGGACGAAATCTAGGAGGAATAAATATTCGTGGTATTCATTTTAAAAAGCTTTTGTATATCTAAATAATTAAAGAGCCCGGTTCTACTCAACATGAAACAATGACCAATGCGGAAGTTGGCCAAGGTCGAGTAACAGGGTCTAACCCAGGTAACGAAGAATATCTATATTGTATATTAAAATGGTATTAATTTCAAATAATAAATTTAGGAGACCGTTCACTTCAAGGAAGCGGATCACGCCAGAGAGGCAGTTCAAGAAAAGGTTTTCTTTAAAATCAAAATGAAATTAGATTACTTTAACCATAGGATCAATCAAAACTAAAAACAATTTAATCATTTAAATTTTTACAGATAAAGGAAAAGGAAAAATGCAGGACTAATGTAAAGAAAATAGTATTTGAGTATTTTGAAATTATACAGATGAGCATTGCTTTATTTTAAAGAAAAAGTTTTAATTTTAGGGACCTTTATTTTTTAAACTATTTTTAATTTTCTAAGTTTGGGCCATTTTAATTATTTATTTATTATTTATGCATATTTTAATTTCTTTTGGTAATTTTCTATTAAAAATTTGTTTGGCAAAATATGCATAATATTTTTTAAAATTATTTTAAAATTACATTTAACATTATTTGCATAAATCAACTTTTCTGTTAGAAATTCGAAAATATTTTATCTATATATAGTGTAAGTTTATACAATTTTTCTTATTTTATTTCCTGATAGATCACTGCATACATATAACACGAATATTTAGTTTTGGTAAACACAAAAATTTTTATGAAGTTCCAAAAATTTCATTGAAAATAATTCTTTTAAATTTTTATGTAAAATAGAAATGATAATGGATAAATTTTGACTATCATATTGTTAAAAGGAAACAAATTTCTTTAACTAAAATCTAAAAATGCATGTTATGTTAAAAAAATAAATCCCAAATCACTCTTCTTTTCTTCTGCTCCTTTACAATTTGTTCATTCATCAGAATCGGGATATTCATTTAAATCAAAATTAATTTGCTTCCCTTTACCTTTGGAACTCGGCCCTTCATCACGTTCGGTAGTTACAGGGCGAGTAGAACCTCCCTCTTTAATTATTAAATTATAAAAAATATTATTGAAAAGATACCATTAATATTTATTCCTCCCCGATGTCGCCCTCCCAAAGACGCAATCCTTGCCGCCTCGGTATTCTTTTCAAATTCTGAATTTTTTCAATTTAATTAAAGTAAAATGTTAAATTCAATTACGATCATCTTGGGTTTGTTGTGGCATTCCATAACAAAACTCAGATGGATATCCTGTTCCTGCATTATATTAAATAATACATATATTCTTTCGTGTAATTACCATAGTTAGGAGGATGATAAGATTGATGGGTTTGATCAAATGAATGTTGAATTACAGGCTGACCATATTGATGTTCAAAATTTGTTTGCAGAGATCCAGCACCTTCTTGTTTGGTGTCAAATAAAATTGTTTAAAATGATTTTTATTTACTCTTAACTATTTAACATATTAGGTGGCTTGGGCTAACTAACAGAGTCAGGGTAACAAAAAATTTACGGAGTACCAACTGAGAGCGGGCCAACCGAGTGCAGCCAACTGAAGCCTAGTATGAAAAGGTCAACTCAATGCTGGACATTCTATTAAATATTAAGTTCGGAAATATAGTATTTAAATCTAGTGCATTAAATCAGTATAAGTTTTTGTTTTCATTCAATTTTTTATTTGTAGTGGGTTTAATTTTTTAATTTAGGGCTTATTTAGGGCTATGAATTTAATAGATTAAATGAAAATTTCATTTATTTTCGTGAATAAATTTTATGTTTTGACTCGGTTTTTAAATTAAATTTTTTGTTTATGGAAAAAATTGAGACAAAAAGTAAAGAGAAATAAAAATAAGTGCGAGAAAAAATATTCTAAATAGTATTCTTATTGTGATTAAAATTATTGTTACCCAGTTTGCCCTTTCATAAGGGCCAACTTAATTTCTATAAAATTGATAAGTTGCTCGAATTAAAATTACACTGTGAAAATTATTACCTGCCATTGCAGGATCTTGTGGAAAATCTGAGTCCATAAAGTGTTTTGGATTTTGTTGTATTAGGTTCCAGACTAAAATTATAAATTTAAAATGTTTTAAATATTTAGTTAAAACCATAAGATAATCATAAATCTTAAAATCAGAAATCCTAGTGTTTCACATGACTGAGTAGATTTAAGTGGATTAAGTGTACAGATAAATACAAAAACTCCATTGGTATTATGACTGTCATTACCGTACAATTTATTCCTCAACATTTTTCAAATTACCGAGAATTAAAGGAAAATGAGATAAATTTAATTACGATCGTCTTGATTTTGTTGTGGAGCATGTTGATGTCCTTAATAGTTTTTTATCATTTAAAATTATTATAATTATCTAATACCAAATAAGTTCGGTTGGGTGTAATATGGATATGAATGATGTCCAGATTGTTGTTGATGTCCAGATTGGTGTTGTTCAGGATTTTGCTGATGGCTTCCAACATCTTTTTTAATAAAATTTTATTAGGTTATAGTTTGATATAAGTCGAATTTTAAGCTTAGTTAACAATAATAATAAAATCGACCATTCGACTCAGGTCGTAGAGATGGGGATTCTAGATGCTATATACATATAAATCCATTTATTAAAAATAAATACCAAAATGTGCGGGATCCAAATTTATTATAAATTCTGGAAGTATTTTGAATCCAGAATGCTTCACTTCATGTTGTTTTGATAAACCTTAAACATAATTTGTTGAATTTTAAAAATAGTTTTGTAGTTCATTTCCCTTCTAGCATTTATTTACCTTCGATGGAGTCTTCATGTTTTTTGCTATCTAAATGTTCGATAATACGTGCTCCATCCATTGTTTTTGACTTAAATTTCTTAAATTAAATATAAAATTAAATTTCGACTTTATAAGGCTTTTTTCCTTTTTTACATGGCACACATTCAAAATGGGTTCCATCAGGCGACACCTTTATATGTTTATATTTTTCATCTACATTTCTCCTTCTATTTAATGCCAATATTTTTGTTGCTAATTCTCGCTTTGAACAGAATACTTCCCAATTTTTGCTATTTACTTTAATTATCTCATACAGTTTGGAAACAAGTTCAAAATTTCCATTTAAATCTTTAAAAATAACTGTACAGTTTTGTGGATATATCTTTATAAAAATAATTCATGTTAGAATTGGCACGTAAAATAAAATTTGAGAAAAATAAAAATATTACTTTCGATTGAATTTTTATGGTTGCCGCTCTCAAAATGTGGCTCGACTTTTTGGAAATAATTTATCTAAATAATTTAGGAACTTATTTACTTTAAAACCCATTTCAAAATTTTGCAGGATGTATGTTGTATATGGTCAATTTATATATCATTCGAATGAACATCAAAATTAGCCCGCGGTCTCAAGTCTGAGCTGAAATAAATGGGCTCAAAATGGTCAAAGCAAACCTTGTGTAAAACCCCGCATTTCTCAGTGGTTTTCCAGTATACGCCTCGCGGGGAGTTCGATTGAAGTATATATGTATTGTCCAAATTTGAGAGAAAAATCCCCTGGTAAAATTTTGGGTTGGGTAGTTAAAGTAAATAAGTTCCATCATTTAAATATTATATTTCTTAAATTATTAAATTACTTTATGTAGCTTTTTTCCACTTATTTTACAAGCTTCACATATAAAATGACCATTATAATCAATAGTTATATATTTATAATTATATTCTATTTTATTTCCCAGTTTATTAAAGCTATCACAAATTGCCTTTAATTTACGTCCATCAATTTCTGAAATAACACTATAAAAACTAATTGTTAACGCCGTCGTGTTAAAATGAAATAATTGTTATTCTAATATTTATTATGGTTGTGGTATATTTGCTACAAATCTTAGAGTAAATTATCTAACTTTAGTAATAATTTACTCTAAGTAATAATTTACCCCAAAGTCTCCGAGTAAAATATCTAAATTTAGTATATAGTTAGGCTGTATATTGTTGAAGTACGAACTCGATTCAGTGACATTTTTTTAGGAGACGCAAAGTAAATAGTAAATATCTGTATTTAGTAAAATACTCAGAATAAAATTTCTAAATTAAGTAGTTCAAAGTAGTTGAACTGCTATGTCAAAATTCTGCTATTTTACCAGCATCTTTTGGAAACTGATTATTTAAAAGAATTCCGTGACATAATAAATGTAATTATATTAAAATTGTTAACCGGAAAATTTCATTAGTTCTATCAAAACAGCCTCAAATACTTGAAGGTCTTGGTGTGGTGAATATGAAGGAAATGGATTATTTCCAAAATTTTCTTCCAAATTTTGAAAATCGTGCTGACCAGAAGGATTCTCTTCTTGACTGAATCCTCCAATCGTTGTAGGTATATTGCGTCCAGTACCTCCGTGATCGTCACTAGTTCCTGTTCCGCTTGTTCCAACATCTCGAAGTTGATACGGATTGAAACGAGTATGCTTTGAGCTGCTTTGAGTTGAATCAAAGAGAAGTAGTATTAATAATAAAAAGATAAATAAATTCATCAAAGAATATTTATCTATACTTTTGAAAAAATAAACAATAAATTATAATTACTGAAATAAGTATAAAATGTAAAATAACATTTATATTAGCTTTATCAAAAGGGCTTGTTTATAAAGGTATAAAGGTATATGGTTCCCGCTTTTGGTTACGCCAAAAATAAAGATAAAAAATAACAAAAAAAATAGTTTTGAAATACTGTTCTCTTTTTTTAAAAACAGTTAAAATCTTACACCTCGTTAATACGCACATAATTTCATGTTAGATTAGCATTTTTGGAAAAAAATTAATTAATTATTTTAATTTCAAACAGAAAATTGACAGAAAACTGAGAAAATTTACTGAAAATAAGTAAATTTTGAGAATAATTTTCGAAAACCCTAATAGGTTAAAATAGGTTTTAGGTCCAAAAAGGCCGAAAATTTTCTAGGAGAATACATCGGAGGATAATTGAAAAATAGAGCTCCATAGGGCTATAATACAAAAAATACATATTTTAGAACTGAAGTTATTTATTTCTAGATATTATTTTTGTTTTATATTAATAAAATTTAAAAGGCTACAGTTTTTTGAAAAGTTTTTGATTTTAGAATTTCTGATTTCAAATATTTTATATATTTATTATTATTTAAAAAATAAAAAAAATAATTAAATTTTATTATTGATTAAAATTTATAAAAAAATTTTAAATATTTAAATGAGCATTTAACAGTAAATCAGTGTTTTATAAATTCCTCGATTATGGGCGTATGATTAAGTATGGGCATATGATTAATTATGACCGTATGATTAAGTATGGGCAGGTAAAAATTTAGAAAGTTATTTAATTTTGTCGAGAGCGAGGAGGGCAGTGAAATTATTAATTGATTGAGAATGTAGAGAAGATGTCGAAATAAATAAGAATATCTAAAAATTTTTTAAATAACTTTTTAACTTTAATTAAAAACTTTTATTTAGTTAAAAATCCTTTATAGCGTATCGGTATACGCTATATAGGATTGTTGGAGAAACCTATAGTCGGAAATATGTTATACTACATAAATTGAAAAGCAGGGAGTGGTGCCAGAGTCTGGTTCGCGGTTAATCATTCCAAAATCCCTATCCAGATTTTTTGTTGAAATACAGATACGCTATAAAGGATTTTTTAACTAAATAATTGTTTTTAAATTGAAATTAAAAAGTTGTCTAAGAAATTATTTAGATATTCTTATTTAGTATTTCGAAATCTTCTCAACATTCTCAATCAATTAATATTTTCAATGCACTCCTCGCTCTCGACAAAATTAAATAACGTTCTAAATTTTTTCCTGCCCATACTTAATCATACGCCCATATTCGAGGAATTTATAAAACACCGATTTACTCTTAAATGCTCATTTAAATATTTCAAAATTTTTATCTAAATTTTACTTTGTTAATAAAATTTAATTATTCTTTTTATTTTTTAAATAATAATAAATATCTAAAATATTTTAAATCAGAAATTCTAAAATCAAAAACTTCTCAAAAAACTGTAGCCTTTTAAATTTTATTAATATAAAACAAAAATAATATCTAGAAATAAATAACTACAGTCTTAAAATATATTTTTTGTATTTTAGCGCTATGGGGCTCTATTTTTCAATTTTACTTCAAGGTGGGGATATATTCTGTGGGAATTTTTTTTGTCGAGAATAGAGGAGGGTTCTATTTTTTAACTTATTTATGAAAATATGCAATAGTATATATCGGCGATTTGATTCTAGGGATTTGGTGGTATTAAGCGAAATTGAAGAAATCGGTGATCATGAATTTGCTTTTACTTAATCTTCCAAATCCCCTCATATCCTCAATCCTTCCTAACTATAGTTTGAATTGATTAAATTTTTTATCTCCATTTTTAAAAATTGCGGATTGCGAGTTGCCGATGAGTAGTGCCCGACCGCGATCCCGACTCGGGACTACTCACTTCTTTTTAATTTAACTATGTGGTATAACATATTTCCGACTATAGGTTTCTCCAAAATTTTCAAAATGTTCGCTTGCGGTGCTGGTTAGGAAATATTAACCTTGAAGACTACAATTTTTTGATGAACAAAATTCTTTTCTTTGATTTCTTTACAATTTTAATCAGTCGATCTGATTGGATTAACGGAGCTAATGATGGATTTGGCTATTTAAGGGGGATATCGCTGGATCTGAAGGCTTGTCATGGGATGAGAGTGGATATCTGAGAGTCAAGGAATGAAAAAAATTCATAATAGTTTTTGGGGTTAATAATAGTTCTTGAGGTTAGATAGTTGACCCTCTTTAGTAATTATCTTTAGAGACCGGATTGTCTTTAGACCTATGTTATACCACATAAATTAAAAAGAAGCGGGTAGTAAAAAGAGGCGGGATCGCGGTTAATCATTCCAAAATCCTTATCCCGGTTCTTAGTTGAAATAACGATACGCTATAAAGGATTTTTTAACTAAATAAAAGTTTTTTAATTGAAGTTAAAAAGTTATCTACGAAAATTTTTAGATATTCTTAATTGTTTCGACATCTTATCTACATTCTCAATCAATTAATATTCTCAATGCCCTCTGTCGACAAAATTTAATAACGTTCTAAATTTTTTCCTGCCCATACTTAATCATACGCCCATAATCGAAGAATTTATAAAACACCGATTTACTGTTAAATGCTCATTTAAATATTTAAAAATTTTTTTATAAATTTTACTTTATTAATAAAATTTAATTATTTTTTTTTTATTTTTTAAATAATAATAAATATCTAAAATATTTTAAATCAGAAATTCTAAAATCACAAACTTCTCAAAAAACTAGCCTTTTAAATTTTATTAATATAAAACAAAAATAATATCTAGAAATATACAACTACAGCTC
Organism: Meloidogyne enterolobii; assembly: GCA_963681835.1. Lineage (NCBI taxonomy): Eukaryota > Metazoa > Nematoda > Chromadorea > Rhabditida > Meloidogynidae > Meloidogyne > Meloidogyne enterolobii. The sequence continues at coordinate 802,860 of CAVMJV010000079.1, read as the reverse complement.
TTACACATGTATTTTTTGTATTATAGCCTTAAGTAGCTCCATTTTTCAATTATCCTCCAAGGTGGGGATATATTACAGCGTGGGGGCACAAATTGCGCGTAGGGCTCTATTTTTCAACATTTTTGAAAATAGGCAATAGGATTTTCAATTATAAGGCTAACTTTATTTTCAAATCAATTAAATTTAATTATAAAAGCAAATTTCTTCATTGGGATATTTCCAAAGTTACGCAAAAAAGTAACGCTCTCCCAAAAAGTAACGCTTTCCCATAAAAGATTTAATTGTTGATTTAAGAAAATGCAATTCACGTGTTATAGCTTTTACATACTAAAATAGCTACATATTTTTGTTTAACTAGCTCAGCTTAAAAGCACAATAGATTCATATTATACGTCCCTTCGACAAAGTTAATTAATGAATATTTTAGTATCAATCAATCCATTTCATCATTATAATTTATTATTTAATTATTTAAAAATTTTTCTCAAAAGTTATTCTTTATTGAAGGAAATGAAACTTTCGAGTTTTTTATTTTTTTATTTACTTTTCGTAATACTTCTGTTTGATGCAACTGAAAGCAGGGAACTTATATGGTTAGGGTACTCTTTTTTAGCCACGCCCTTTTTTCCTTTTCCTTCATCAATCAAACCTAATATGGACAGAATGGTCAGCCTTTCTTTCTTCCTCGATTTTACTTAACTTTTCCTGTGGCATTTTCAGTGAGAGACATTAACAAGGAAAAGATTAATTTTCCTTTCCAATTTCACCAAAATAGAATTAACATTTGAATCAATATTCTTATTTTTATCTACTATTTCAATTATTTAAATGGCAATAGGTACTCAGCTCGATCGGTTCTACAATTGTTGTTCAGACTGACCATTTTTACATATTTTCCAAAAAAATTGACTGGGGGTGGGAAACTATATAAGTACCGTATTTTATTGTGTTTTCCAGTTTTTGCGTGTTTAAAATCATATTTTTTTACAAAATGCCGACCGTTTTACCCCTTTTTAGAAATTTTTGGACCTCTGTAATCCAGCTCAGAGATCTCACGTACAGAGTTTTTGTCATACGTCTCAGCCCAGCTCGATGAGTCATCCGAGTCAGCTCTATTTCTCTCTTTATTTTAAACAAAAAATTGACCTCAACTCAATTGATTGATGGTTGAGAGGGAAAAAGAGTAAAAGAATAATGATGGAAAAGGAAAAAAGGGCGTGGCTAAAAAAAGAGTACCCAAACCATATAAGTTCCGAAAGCAGCTCAAACCAAACCTACCGTCGTTTTCAACCTCGAGATGTTGAAACAAGCGGGACAGGAACTAGTGAACATGAAAGGACCGGAAGTATACCCACAACGAGTGTGGGACACAATCAAGGAGTCAATTCTGGCCAAGAAATTGCTGCAAATTCGTCAGATTTTGGTCAAATTTTTGGAAGCCATCCGTTTGTTTTGAATTTCGCTCAACAACAAAATCAAGGATTTGTATCAAATCAAGCAAAAATAAAGGATAATTCCGGTTAAAAATATTAAATTATTATATATATTTTTACTTACTTAATTTAAATTAAACTCCACTGATGAAACGTCTCTTATTTCTATAAAGTAGGAAATCGAGCATTGCTGTTATTATGTAGACAGATAACGGGGGGGGGGGCATTTACTGCTTGACTTTATTATTTATAAATACTTTTTTCAATTGGTTTTATTCTTTAACAAACTCCTGCACATTCAAAATCTAAAAACTACGAAATACCATTATCAACCCTAACTACGCCTTATCCAAATAAATGAAAATTATTAAGAGAATTACTTCAAAATTTTATTAAATAAGTGTTTAAAATTAAAAAATTTATATTTAGATCGAAAAATAATCTTGCAAGAATTCATTAATGAGCTTCCTATAAATTCTGAAATGTATAAAGTAATCAAAGAAGGAAATGATTTTTACATTTATTGTACTACATGTAAGGAAAAATTTAATAAGGAAAGAGTAAATCAACTTCTTATGTATCACAATAATAGTTTACATGGAGGATATGAAACTGCAGGTATTTTAAATAAATAATTAGGATTTAATGGGAATTTTATATAAATATATAGAGCATAGAACTACTTTGGTAAGATGGTTGAATGAACTTTGCCAAAAAAACAATTTTGACATCAAGGAAAATACTAATGCTCTCATCTGTAAAATGTGTGGTGTTGAAGTAAAATTTCAATAATTGTATACATTAAATTTAACTAAATTTAAGTTAAAACCTTGTAGGAAAAGTGCTATTACACAACATCTTGAATCATCCTATCATAAAAACGAGAATAATACCCTTAGTAATGTTAATGTTTAAATTCACTTGTTAAATAATCTTTTAATTAAAATCATAGGTACTAAGCAAAAACAAGCAAAAAACTATTTAATAAAAGAACAGGAAAAATATATCAGAAAAGTCGGTAATAAATTAACATGCATATTATGTGATTCTGTGGTTTGTAATATTAATAAATTTATTTCTAAAAATATTTTAGTTTGTTGGTAGAACCACAAGACACTTAGAAAGTCTAAAACATCAGAATAATTTACAAAAAGGTAGGAATTTTATATAATATCTGTATCTATAAAGTGAATTTAAAAGCGATTTGAATGTTAGGATAATTAATAAATGCGAAGTTTGTCTATAAAAAATGCATGAATATCCTAAGAAAAATAAATGTTGCTGGAAACATAAAAAAATTAGTTGATTGAATCGATTTTGGGTTTTGTTCAGTTCCAGTGTACCGACTAATGTTTTTGATAAATACCTATGGTTAATAAAATTTTCAGCTATTTATTTCGTCCTAGCGTGTTTCTGCGAAATAATTATGCTGTCATCCGACAAAGCTCACCAAGCTCTTCATATGACATAAATATCGTCTAAATTAAAATCGCCCGGTAAAGTGCAGTTAAGCTTATAATGGGCAAATACTTTTTAAATTGTAACTTATATTTATAAATTACTGCGAGAAATTAATATTTCAATAAATAATTTAATCAGCCGAACCGCAACAATTTGAACAAGAGCAATTAGCCGGACAAAATTTTGGACAATTTGGAGGACAACAATTCGGTTAGTTATCTGTGTAGAAGTGGGGGAGGGCAAATTTTTTTTAATTTATATTAAATTTGGGCAGAATTTTAATGTTACTATTTAATAATGAGAATAAATTTAAATTTAAAATTCGATTAGAATGTAAAATAATGTCGGAATTATCACTAATATAGGTAAAATTATGATTCAAAGTAAATACTTTGAGATAGAGAGTATTCTATCACTTGTAAGACACAACAATACGCGTAAGCAAACTTGAACGAAAACACCTCTAAGAACACCTCTAAGTAATAGATAAAACTATTAACTTAATAATTTAAAAAACAGTTCGAAAGCAGAGGATTGAAAAATTGAAAAAATTCAAACAAATAATTGAAAAGGAGTTAAAATTAAAATTAGATTATATTAATATTGACGAAAATGCTTGCTTATTTGTTTGTAATCCATGTAAAGAATATAGTAGATTTAAAAATTTCTTGGTATGTTGGTAAAATTGTGAAATTTAAACTTGGAAACTTTTAGCTAAATCCTCATGAAACCACTGATTTTAGAAAGCATTTAAACACAAAAAAACATAAAGATGCTATGGAAAGTAAAATTTTTAAACATTACAAGGTACTTTATGGATATGTCACCCCCCCCCCTCCCCCCTCCTATTTTGAGTCTCAGAGTTTTCTTTATGCGTAGAAAATGGTTAGAGATTATTTTCTTCTTCATGTCAATCTTTTTTTTCTTCTTCAAGTATTTTGCTTTTTTATTTTGCCTTTTCACATATTTTTGAATTTTGTACTTACATCTCACACATTTCGTTTCCAAATTCACTTATTTTGCTTGAAGAAATAAAATGATTGGCATGGAGAAGAAAATAACCTTTTTGTACCTTTTTGTAAATTATTCTGATGTTTTAGACTTTCTAAGTGTCTTGTGGTTCTACCAACAAACTAAAATATTTTTAGAAATAAATTTATTAATATTACAAACCACAGAATCACATAATATGCATGTTAATTTATTACCGACTTTTCTGATATATTTTTCCTGTTCTTTTATTAAATAGTTTTTTGCTTGTTTTTGCTTAGTACCTATGATTTTAATTAAAAGATTATTTAACAAGTGAATTTAAACATTAACATTACTAAGGGTATTATTCTCGTTTTTATGATAGGATGATTCAAGATGTTGTGTAATAGCACTTTTCCTACAAGGTTTTAACTTAAATTTAGTTAAATTTAATGTATACAATTATTGAAATTTTACTTCAACACCACACATTTTACAGATGAGAGCATTAGTATTTTCCTTGATGTCAAAATTGTTTTTTTGGCAAAGTTCATTCAACCATCTTACCAAAGTAGTTCTATGCTCTATATATTTATATAAAATTCCCATTAAATCCTAATTATTTATTTAAAATACCTGCAGTTTCATATCCTCCATGTAAACTATTATTGTGATACATAAGAAGTTGATTTACTCTTTCCTTATTAAATTTTTCCTTACATGTAGTACAATAAATGTAAAAATCATTTCCTTCTTTGATTACTTTATACATTTCAGAATTTATAGGAAGCTCATTAATGAATTCTTGCAAGATTATTTTTCGATCTAAATATAAATTTTTTAATTTTAAACACTTATTTAATAAAATTTTGAAGTAATTCTCTTAATAATTTTCATTTATTTGGATAAGGCGTAGTTAGGGTTGATAATGGTATTTCGTAGTTTTTAGATTTTGAATGTGCAGGAGTTTGTTAAAGAATAAAACCAATTGAAAAAAGTATTTATAAATAATAAAGTCAAGCAGTAAATGCCCCCCCCCCCGTTATCTGTCTACATAATAACAGCAATGCTCGATTTCCTACTTTATAGAAATAAGAGACGTTTCATCAGTGGAGTTTAATTTAAATTAAGTAAGTAAAAATATATATAATAATTTAATATTTTTAACCGGAATTATCCTTTATTTTTGCTTGATTTGATACAAATCCTTGATTTTGTTGTTGAGCGAAATTCAAAACAAACGGATGGCTTCCAAAAATTTGACCAAAATCTGACGAATTTGCAGCAATTTCTTGGCCAGAATTGACTCCTTGATTGTGTCCCACACTCGTTGTGGGTATACTTCCGGTCCTTTCATGTTCACTAGTTCCTGTCCCGCTTGTTTCAACATCTCGAGGTTGAAAACGACGGTAGGTTTGGTTTGAGCTGCTTTCAGTTGCATCAAACAGAAGTATTACGAAAAGTAAATAAAAAAATAAAAAACTCGAAAGTTTCATTTCCTTCAATAAAGAATAACTTTTGAGAAAAATTTTTAAATAATTAAATAATAAATTATAATGATGAAATGGATTGATTGATACTAAAATATTCATTAATTAACTTTGTCGAAGGGACGTATAATATGAATCTATTGTGCTTTTAAGCTGAGCTAGTTAAACAAAAATATGTAGCTATTTTAGTATGTAAAAGCTATAACACGTGAATTGCATTTTCTTAAATCAACAATTAAATCTTTTATGGGAAAGCGTTACTTTTTGGGAGAGCGTTACTTTTTTGCGTAACTTTGGAAATATCCCAATGAAGAAATTTGCTTTTATAATTAAATTTAATTGATTTGAAAATAAAGTTAGCCTTATAATTGAAAATCCTATTGCCTATTTTCAAAAATGTTGAAAAATAGAGCCCTACGCGCAATTTGTGCCCCCACGCTGTAATATATCCCCACCTTGGAGGATAATTGAAAAATGGAGCTACTTAAGGCTATAATACAAAAAATACATGTGTAAGAGCTGTAGTTGTATATTTCTAGATATTATTTTTGTTTTATATTAATAAAATTTAAAAGGCTAGTTTTTTGAGAAGTTTGTGATTTTAGAATTTCTGATTTAAAATATTTTAGATATTTATTATTATTTAAAAAATAAAAAAAAAATAATTAAATTTTATTAATAAAGTAAAATTTATAAAAAAATTTTTAAATATTTAAATGAGCATTTAACAGTAAATCGGTGTTTTATAAATTCTTCGATTATGGGCGTATGATTAAGTATGGGCAGGAAAAAATTTAGAACGTTATTAAATTTTGTCGACAGAGGGCATTGAGAATATTAATTGATTGAGAATGTAGATAAGATGTCGAAACAATTAAGAATATCTAAAAATTTTCGTAGATAACTTTTTAACTTCAATTAAAAAACTTTTATTTAGTTAAAAAATCCTTTATAGCGTATCGTTATTTCAACTAAGAACCGGGATAAGGATTTTGGAATGATTAACCGCGATCCCGCCTCTTTTTACTACCCGCTTCTTTTTAATTTATGTGGTATAACATAGGTCTAAAGACAATCCGGTCTCTAAAGATAATTACTAAAGAGGGTCAACTATCTAACCTCAAGAACTATTATTAACCCCAAAAACTATTATGAATTTTTTTCATTCCTTGACTCTCAGATATCCACTCTCATCCCATGACAAGCCTTCAGATCCAGCGATATCCCCCTTAAATAGCCAAATCCATCATTAGCTCCGTTAATCCAATCAGATCGACTGATTAAAATTGTAAAGAAATCAAAGAAAAGAATTTTGTTCATCAAAAAATTGTAGTCTTCAAGGTTAATATTTCCTAACCAGCACCGCAAGCGAACATTTTGAAAATTTTGGAGAAACCTATAGTCGGAAATATGTTATACCACATAGTTAAATTAAAAAAGAAGTGAGTAGTCCCGAGTCGGGATCGCGGTCGGTCCATGAACGTAAAAAAACATAACTCACAATATCCCGTTCTTGGAACAACACCCCCCCCCCCCTTTAACTAACAAACTAACTTGCGCCAAAATGTATGCACATCAAAAGATAATAAAAGATAGTTTTGGGACTTTTGTCTGTGAATCCTATGTACTTGGGTATTGTCCGACAAAAATGGATTTTCTGCATGTCAAATTTTGATTAAAAAGTTTATGACTAAATCTTATGAGATTCAATACCCAAATTCCGTTTGGCTCTTTTGTAAGGGGCACTTAGTCTGCACAGTCTCGGTTGACGGCCATTCTAACGAGTTTTTATAATATACATATTTGAACTTAATATTTTCAATTTTAATTATTAGAAAATAATCAAGGAGAAGAGATTAGTGAGGAGCTTAACAACTTTTTATTAACACAACTTGGTAATAGCATAATTGATACAGCTAGAAACATTCGCTATGCATTTGGTCGAGAAGTTATAAGTAAAACTACGATTGAGAAATGGTTCAAAAAATTCCATAAACAAAAAGATTTAGAGGCAGCTAACAAAGCATCAATGCGGGAAATACAAAGAGGAATTCTTGGTAATTTTTTAAATATTTAGTGTAAGGAATAGAACGTTCGAGCCGGGTAGAATTTAAAATACTTATTATCTGGCGTTTTAATATCTAATAAATGGCAATGTGAAAGTAGCGTCCCGGTATCAATCGGAAGAACTTCTGTCTAGCAAAATCGTCTAAGAAGTCTGCCATGTAGTCTTGATTCAACTAGCGAGGGTTAATGTTCGAAAAATAGAATTTATTTAAAAAATATATTTAAATATATTTAAAATATATTTAAAAAAATAGTCCTCAAAAAGCTCCATAACATCTTCAACTTAACTCGATTTCCATGTTGCACACAATCAGTCAATAAAAATTAATTATTATAATTTGACATATGAAGATGAAAGAAATGAGGAGAAAGCCACACATTTTTTCATAAAATTCTAAGGATTTCGGTTCTTAGGACGTCTAAGGGTATCCGGAACCGAAACGAAAAATCTCTTCGTTAAATCAATTCAGAACGATCATAACTGACCATTCATAATACATTTCTAACCATTTTAAATCATAAAGGAAGGAAAAAGAAAAGCGGTTTACGAACTTCAATTTTACCATTTTTTTAATACAATTATATATAAACATATTTTCAGAAAAATAATGAAAATTTCAATTATTATTTTTCTTTTTTTATTTGTAACGCCTATAAAAGGATCGGGAAGAGGAAAAAAGGAAGTTCTTCAAAAAGAGGTAGACTTAATCCTACAGAATACCGTGATGTGGAATCAAGTGGAACTGAAACAGAACCAACATACATTGGTGGAACAGGCTCAGCTGACCTAAATGTTCATCAAGGAGCGGAGCCATTAGCTTCAGAAAACGTTCCTTTTCAAGTAATGGAAAATTTATATTCTAATAATCCGTTTTTTACAATATTCCTCAGCATATGCAATTACATATCAGTAAAGTGCATATGAAAATAATTCCTAATGAAGCAAAAGGAAGTCATAAATCAAAAGCCTGTAAGTTATTAAAAATATGTTTTTAAAATATAATTTAAATCGAACATTATAATCCGGCACATAATTTAAACATTTTTAAAATTAATATTAAAAATTAACTAGATCGTTATAATTGGATTGAAGCTGTTGAGGAAGGTTTGAATAATTATCATCTGGCTGAAGGAATGAAAGATAAAAAGATATATGTTGGTTGTAATCGTTGCAGGAGATATGTAATTTAATAAAAATATTAAAATTTAAATAATATTTTATGTTTAAGTTTTGGTTCAGGGAAATTGATAATTTTAAAGCCCACAACAATGCACATAAGAATTTTGATAAAAGAATAACAAAAATAACTAATGATGAAAAAAGTAGACAATTAATAAGATTATTATTATTTAATTAATAAATTCGTCACAGAATTTCATTTACTTAACGGCAATCATTAAAATCCATGAAAACTAATGGCCCGTGAAAGAAATTAAGTATTTTGGTTGTAATCTACCGGAATTTCTACCTGAAACCCCAGAAATATTTTTAGTTTTATTTCTACAATATTTCCCGGAACTCGGCAAATAATTTGTAGAATTTATCAAAAATCCATTTTGATTATAAAATTAAAATTTACAGAAAAGAAGGAATTAGAATCAATATTTATTGGAGTCAAGAAAAATTTATATAAAATTAAAGAATTGGATCCAAGAAATTTTCTTATCCCTAATAATGAAGCTTTTTGTTATGAATGTGAAGCGTGTAGAGTTAATGGCTATAACTTTGTGGTTCTTACTCCTGACATGACAAAGATTAAATACCATTTGAATTCTTCAGATCATAAAACTGCAGTTAACCGTAATCATTTTAATTTTATTATTTTACAATATTTAAAACATTTAGTATAACAAAGTCCGTTATTCAAAAAATTCCTAAGCTATTACCAAGTTGAGTTAATAAAAAGCTGTTAAGCTCCTCACTAATCTCATCTTCTTGATTATTTTCTATAATTAAAATTTAAAATATTAAGTTCAAATATAAACAGTCAGAATGGTCATCAACCGAGACTGTGCAAACTAAGTGCCCCTTACAAAAGAGCCAAACGGAATTTGGGATTTGAATCTCGCGAGATTTAGTCTTATAAACTTTTTAATCTAAATGGGGGATGCAGAAAATCCATTTATGCTGGACAATCATCGACTCTTTAAGAATCGATTCCAAATTTATTTGTGGCTCGAATTAGATTAAAGTTGACCGAAGACACGAAGCTAAATAATCCAAATCTAATGAGAGGATCGTAACATATGATAGGCATGTGCTTATATTTGTATCGTGTCACGCAGAAGGTGATGCGACTTTTGCGGCGCGTAAACTTGCGGCCCAGACTATTGCGGTTTTGCCATTTGAGGCTTCCCCCTATTGTGACACTTGCGGCCCGACATTTGCGGCCCCAACATTTATTATCTTTTGATGTGCATACATTTTGGCGCAAGGTAGTTTGTTAGATAAAGGAGGGTGTGTTGTTCCAAGAACGGGATATTGTGAGTTATGTTTTTTTATGTTAATGGATAGTTTTAGTCTATCAGGTGTCATTCGAAAGAGCTTGGAATCGCATCCCTAAACACCACACAGTTTAGGTATATGAGAAATAAGCTCTTTGATCAACAATAGTATGTGTAGATCATTTGATCAAATTTTCAGCCTTCGTTTATTTTAATAAGAAATTATTTTTTACCTTCAAAGTCTACATCATTGTAATCAATAGAACGTTGTTCAGTTGTGTTATACCCTTTAAAGTGCTATTTTTCAACCTATACATATTTTATTATGTTACATTTATTATTATTTCGAGGACGTAAAAACTAAATCACATTTTTTATTATTTTCATTTTGTATGTTTAGAATTTTTCAATATTTCCCCGAAAAATTTCTCTCTGATAAAAGTCACATCCCTGACTTCCGGACGATTGTCGCGATACAGCTATGTTCAGTACATAAGCTAATAAGTAAGACGAAAGGATATGTATTTTGTACGTTAGCTTAGGAATTTTTTGGATAAGGGACTTTGTTATACTAAATGTTTTAAATATTGTAAAATAATAAAATTAAAATGATTACGGTTAACTGCAGTTTTATGAGCTGAAGAATTCAAATGGTATTTAATCTTTGTCATGTCAGGAGTAAGAACCACAAAGTTATAGCCATTAACTCTACACGCTTCACATTCATAACAAAAAGCTTCATTATTAGGGATAAATAAATTTTCTGGATCTAACGTTTTGATTTTATCTGAATTGTTCCTTCTTTTCTGTAAATTTTTATTTTATAATCAGAGTGGATTTTTTGTAAAATTCCACAAATTTTTGGGCGAGTTCCAGGAAATATTTTAGAAATAAAACTAAAAATATTTCTGGGTTTCCCGGTAGAAATAACATAATTTTTTTCACGGGCTATTAGTTTTTATGTATTTTTATTATTGCCGTTTAGTAAATGTTAATTTTGAGACGAATTTATTAATTAAATAATTATAATATTAGTAATCGTTACTTTTTTCATCATGAGTTATTTTTGTTACTCTTTCATCAAAATTCTTATGCGCATTGTTGTGGCCTTTAAAATGAGCTTTATGCTCAAACCAAAACTTAAACATAAAATAATTTAAATTTTAATATTTTATTAAATTACATATCTCCCACAGCGATTACAACCAACATAAATCTTTTTATCTTTCATTCCTTCAGCCAGATGATAATTATTCAAACCGTTAACTTCTTCAATCCATTTATAACGATCTAATTAATTTTTAATATTAATTTTAAAAATGTTTAAATTATGTGCCGGATTATAATGTTCGATTTAAATAATATTTTGAAAACATATTTTTAATAACTTACAGGCTTTTGATTTAATGGAATCTTTCGGACTTTTATTAGGAATTATCTTCATATACACTTTGATGTTATGTAATTGCATAAGCTGAGGAATATTGTGAAAAAAGGGATTAGTATGCATATTTTCCATTTCGTGAATAGGAACGTTTTCTGAAGCTAAAGGCTCCGCTGATCCATGAACATTTGGGTCAGTAGAATCAGTTCCAGCAATGTTAGTTTGTTCTGTTTCAGTTCCACTTGATTCTGGCTCTCGGTATTCTGTAGGATTAAGTCTTGCTCTTTTTGAAGAACTTCCTTTTCCCGATCCAATTATAGGCGTTATAAATAAAAAAAGAAAAATAATGGTTGAAATTTTCATTATTTTTTCTGAAAATATTTTTATATTTAGAGTAGATTTGAAAAGTTTGTAATTATAAATAAATTTTTAAATGGTCGCGCCGCTGAAGTTTGATTAATAAATAAGGTTACAATGTAACGAACACTCAAGTGCGTTTTCAACTTTCATATGATTAAGTATGGGCATATGATTAAGAATGGGCGTATGATTAAGTATGGGCGTATGATTAAATATGGGCATATGATTAAGTATGAGCATATGATTAAGTATGGGCGTATGATTAAGTATGGGCATATGATTAAGTATAGGCGTACGATTAAGTATGGGCATATGATTAAGTATGGGCGTATGAAGTATGGGCATATGTTAGTATGGGCATATGATTAAGTCCAGGCTGCTGTCGGAGACTTACCTAACATTTCCGAAGAATGGGCGTATGATTAAGTATGGGCGTATGATTAAATATGGGCATATGATTAAGTATGGGCATATGATTAAGAATGGGCGTATGATTAAGTATGGGCGTATGATGAAGTATGGGCATATGTTAAGTATGGGCATATGATTAAGTATGGGCGTATGAAGTATGGGCATATGTTAGTATGGGCATATGATTAAGTCCAGGCTGCTGTCGGAGACTTACCTAACATTTCCGACTCAGTGAAACTCTCCTATCTCAAATCCTGCCTCCGTTCGGCTCCTTTAGCCGTTATTTATCCTGCCCTCTTGTGGACCAATCTTACCCTCAGGCAGTCGATTTACTAGAACAGAAATATGAAAATCCTACCGAAATTTCCCGCTCATTATGCCAATCCCTCAAACAACTACCAACAGTTAGAAAAGGAGACAACTTTTGCCGTGATTTATCGTCCCTAGTTAATGGGTTTGAAAGCTAATCTGCTGATTTACTCAACAAGGAGAAAATACAGACAACATCCATATTCAATTGGAAATAGAATCCAAACTACCTACTTTTGTATTAGAAGAAATCTACAAAGCAAAGAAAATAACAAAGCAAAGAAAAAAAATAATCCGATTTAATGTTAGTTTATTTAACATACAGACATGGATAGTTTAGATTTTAGTTTTTGTCAGATGTATTTTTATCAATAATCTTATTATAGTATCACTTATGTTATCAATTGTTAAATCTTGACTTTTGAAAAACCTCCTACATGCCTTAGGAATTATTACTAATATTATTACTAATAATTCTTTACACAATGCTACAGTTCACAAGGTGATGCATAATAGATAAAATATAATAAATAATAATCGAATTTTCTCTTTGATTCAAAGATATGTTTTTTAGAGGTGTTTAGAACACTCAGTTATCTTTACGTGCTTTTCCATTACTTTTTTGAGTGAAAATTTTTTTATCTCTACTTACCCTCTCATATTACGTACAACCAACCAAGTTAGTTTAAATCTGTATAGAAAATATCGTGACAGGGCAAAACTATCTCCAGACAAAAATTTCGACCAAACAAAGTATATATCGGTTGATTTTGAAGAATATCGGGAATTGAAGGGATTAAGGAATCATACACTGCTCCACATAACTATAACCTCACCCACAGAAATCATATTAGGAATGCTTGAAAAATTTTACAAAAATTTAAGCAAACATTTCCATTGATAATAAGCGATTAGCAAAAAGAACGAAGTCTTTATGTGCTTTTTTCTTCGGGATCCAAAATCTCGAAAATCAACGGGAAATGGGAGGTACAGTACTTAAAAATATTTTCACAAGTGTAGACTGTAGATAAAATTTTTTATTATAGTCCATCTGAAAGCCCACAAAATTTGCTACAAAAAACATTTAGTCCTATCATCGAGAAAAATTTTATCACTGGAGAGCAATCGGTTAAATTTAGAAACTCGAAATAATGATATTTTATGGGGTAATTTGGGTGAATTCATTATGTGGAGCAGTGTATACTATTCTCATAAATCTTTTTCCTTATTAATACCTCCAAATTTCATTAATCCAAAAAATCTGACAAAAGAAGCCACCAAATCAATTTATATTTCATTTATATCGCCAAATCTTCAGTTTTGAACACTATTATGTCTGACGAAGTTTTAAGGAATGAAATTTTGTCTGGACTAAGATTTGCCCTGACACGATATTTTCATTAGTCTAGATTAATGGTTGTTAATAGTATAGGGAGATGGAATTATGAGAGAAAAATTTGTAGCCAAAAAAGTCAGTAAAAGCAGATAGAGATAACGGAGTAACTTTCCCTCGCAAAAATTAAAAAAATTTAATCATCGCAGTCTTCTTCATCCTCCTCTTCCTCTTCATCCTCCTCTTCTACTTCATCCTCTTCTTCTTCCTCCTCTTCTTCTTCTTGAGCACCTTCACTAAAACGATTTTCAATGAATACATGACCCAAATGTAGATTTGATTCCGAATTCTCCATCTTTAAACTAAACAATTCATCTCTTCCAACACCATAAAAAGAAAATTGGGCATATTGATAATTTATACTAACAGCAACAAATCCACCATTATTGTAGTTATCCATATCAAGCAATGCTTCTAATTCTTTCAATTGCTTCTTTATTTTCTTTAACTTTATTGCTAATTTTTCATCATTTATATTCCGAGCTTCAAGCCATTTTTTCTTCTCCTCGAGTAGCATCTTCTCTGTTTTTATGTTAACATTTTTAGAGCTTCTCAATTTGTCATTTTCGTCTTTTTGTTTTTTATTGAGACCATAAGGATAACTTAATTTTATGGATATAGTATAAATTGACTATTGTGTTAATCAAAATCGACCTCGTGTATCACAAACTTTGCTTGAGCTCGTGACTAGCACAAGATACGTTAATGGTAGAGTCCAAGTACGCCCTACTCTAATATGATTAAACTAGGCTGGACACGCCCTGGAAAAGTTCGGGGTCGTGTTAGTTGGGGTTGATAATGTCGGAGTCTGCCTCGATAAAATCCTTAAGGGTCTAGGTTGGAAGGTTTGGGGTTGGGGTGGGTTTATTTGAAAATGTTAAGTGTTCAGATTATGGTTAGACGGGATTGGATCTCTTGATTATACATATTTTTAATTTTTAATGCCTTGAGCTGGGAAGCCCAAAAATGTTTTTTTTACGTCCGAGCACTTTAGGACCCGGTTCTTAATGCATATATTTGCATATTTAAAGGGACATTTTTAAAGGGACAATAAAGGGACTTCTCAAACATATCCTTATTACTTATACATACATACCCTTCGCTTAAAAATGTTGTCTGCAAGAAAGTATAAAAATCACTCCACACATTAGCCAATGCCTAGAAGAATATAGGAACACCAAAGATTGTATATAGAGTCCAAAATCCCTGATTCAACTCATTGCATGGCCAAATATATTACATCACGGGATATAACATCACCCATTTTCACTTTTATTATTTAAGTTTCATTTGTAAAATTTTTATAAATATAAAAATGAGTAAATAACCTTTTTATTTTTTTAAAAATTATTTATAGATATTTTACAATTATTCGAAATTAATATTTTTTAAAAGAATAATATTCAAAAATTTTCCTCAACTATTAATTTCGTTAATTTATTCAGAAATTAATTATTAAATATCTTTATTTATTTCCTAAAAATTTTTAAATAAAATAAAATTTTTTGGAAATAACTTAATTTTTAAAAATTTTCTTCAAAAATTAAATATTTAAAAAATTTTTTAAAAGTTAAAGATAATTTTTTCAAAAGCTTTTAAAAATGTATTTTCAAAAATTAATTATTTAAAAAATTTATTATTTTAACAATTTCTTACTTAAAAATTTTTTAATTGCTTAAAGCTTTTAACTCCTTCAAATATTAATTACTTTAAAAATTTCTAGAAAAATTAATTTAATTTATTTAAAAATCACTTATTTAAAAATTTATATTTATTTCATCATTTTTACAAAGAATAATTTTCGGGGAATAAATATGAATTTTTAAAAAAGTTTTCTAAAAAAAGTAATAATTATATTTACATATTTAGATTTCCTTAAATTTAAAATTTTTTTATTAATTTCTTTATTTATTAATTAAAAATTTTATTCAATATTTTTCTTTTTTCAAAAATTAATTTTAATTTATAGAATTGTATTTTTACGCGGCTTTTAAGACAAAACTTGTTTTGTCTTAAAAGTCGTGTATAGACTACTTACATTTCTTAGGCAACCGTCAAAATTGTTTATAAAAAATATAAAAAACTTCAACTTTGGCATAGAATTCTGGGAAATTAAAATATATGTATGTACGTTAATAAAAGACCATTAAATGTGGGAAAAAAGTAAAACCCATAAATTTTGAAACAAAAGTACTTTAAATTAAATGCGTGATAAACATATTAAAAAATTTTTTATAGCCTTTAGTTTTTTTCGCATTATTAAAGTTAGCATTAAAATGGATGAAAATTATTATCACGATCTCTTAATAATACTCATACAACAGTCAATTTCCATTGTTGGCATTATTCTTAATTTGACAGTCGTATGGGTGACTTTCAAACACAAGTCTTTTAATTTTTTAACTTTTCTGAGTACTTACACCAAACTTTGAAAATCCACCTCTATTCGACTAACATTATCAAGCTGTGTCGAATGGTACAACTAATGCTCCTTGGCTGTGGACCAAGAGTATGTATATGGTCCTTGCAATTCGAAAAATCACAAGGGGTGACTTGATTTTGGTTGAAAATTTCGAATATACAAATGACAGGTCATTCAAATGATTCAGCTGAGTCACCATTAAATGTGGGAAAAAAGTAAAACTAAAACTGATTCGAATAGAACCGGATTTTTTCAATTTGTGGAACAAACGACTATATTCTTATAATAAATTCCAGAAATCTCCAAACAAGTTATGGACTTTTTCTTTCTATTAATTGTCTATGTGACGCAATTCTCGAGTCTGGATCATTTTTGCCGACAATTCTAGTGATAATGCACACAAAAATTCCTATAACCTATTGTTCATTTGCTACCAGCTGGCAAAATATAGTCACAAGCATAAATTCCAACCTCAATATGTTTTTCATTAGCGTGGATCGTATTGTTGCTCTACTTTTTCCATTATTGTAAGTCTTTAAAAATTTTAGGAATTAGGTTAGTAGTACTCCCTCATTTTCCTTTTTAGTTCACTGAAAATTTTGAGCTTTATTTTATCTCTTTTTCCTTAACTTTTCTTAAGTTTTTAATAAAATATGCAACTAAAATATTTAACAATAAAATGATTTGTGTAACTATGATTAAACGACATCGAGCTCGGTACTTTCTTGAAGAGCTTGAACATGGTCATGTGAAGAATAAAGGAAAAATACCGAAGTGTAAATGTGAAAGATGGACAGTGAAATATGAAAATAATTAGGTTAACCAATATCCCCTTGGTTGACCACTGCATTGTAATAAGCTATTTTAATAAGCTATTGTAATAAGCTATTGTAATAAGCTATTGTAATAAGCTATTGTAATAAGCTTCCCTATTTTCATCTCCAAGGCATAATTTTCTTTCCCAATTGAATCTTTTAAAGTAAAATTAATACTTTAATTTAAGTTACCGCTTTGTTCTAAAGAAAGGGGCCGTTAAATACGTAATGGTTCTTAATACACTTTCTCTGACATATTGCTTTATTATCATGATTTTTGGTTTTAACTATGCTCTTGAAAACCCGGATATGTATGTTATTAAAGGGAAATCTTTTAACTTAAAATTACCCTTTAGTAAAGTTTACTGCAATGTCCCAGAACAAATTGGAGGCGAAATACGTAGTTTTGCTTATTACGAGTTTACTTTGGTTACTTTCGTTACTATTATTAATTATATCGTTGTTGGAATTATTATAAAATGTATGTTTAATTTAAATTTTTATGTTGCTATTAACATAATCGGTTGTAAGTCCATTTATTTCCGGGCCGTAATCCTGCAAATTCAATCGGATCCGCTTCGCCATGAATACGAAACTCAGAATATAATAATTTTGCATGTAAAGTTATAATGAGACTACTAGAAGACCATTCAGATTCATGACATGTGATGATCACTGGTTTCGTATATCACGATCCGCGATCTTTATCCAAACCTAAAATTTGGAACGGGCATTCCTAGTGGCTAGATAAGGATATCCTAATAATTAATTTATACTGTTTTATGATTTAATGTTTCAGTATATCAAAACGGAGAATCAAACATTCAACAACTTCAAACCAAGCGGATCTACAGATCACTTATTATAATATTATTTGTCATAGTTTTCTTGAATTTAAATGGAGTGTGTTTCACTAAATTTATTATTCCGTTAATAACAAATGATCCAGAAATGATATTATTTTATGTTCGTCTATTTGCTCAGTTAATACCGATCTCTGGTGCAATAAATGCACCAGTTTTGTATTTTTGCAGGTAAATATAAATTATTTAAAAGAAATTTAAAATTGGTTCATTTTCCTTTATCAATACATATAATCGGCTTTTTTGGACTTTCTTGCAGACAACATTTTTAAGCGAAGGGTATGTATGTATAAGTAAGAAGGATATGTTTGAGAAGTCCCTTTATTGTCCCTATAAAAATACCGTATTTTATCAATTAGATTTTCTATCTTTTAAAATTACAGCTCTGAATATCGGCATGCTCTGAACAAAGAATTTGCTTGGATTTTAAAGTTCTTCCGAAAGATACCGTCAATATACCCTACCTCGAGTATTGTTATAAAGGTTCAAGCAGTTACAACTGTTCATCCTTTTCAAAATCAATTACAACCAAAATGAAGGGAGGATTTTAAAGATTTCTCTTGATTTTTTGAAGGATTTCTCTTTGATTCCGCGATTGTCTCTAAATTTTCCGGTCATTAATTTGAAGCTTGATATTTTATTAAATAAATTGCGTTTGATTCTTTTAGCTTAAACTTTAAAAATTTAATTAAGCCAAACTTTGGTTCAAAATAATTATTAAATTATATTAAACAGACAGGAAGCAAGCGTTAAATTATTAAATTAATTTACAATTTTTATAAAATGAAAGAACAATTTGACACACCTACGATTTTTCACTTTATTCCACGTCTTATTTGATTATTGTTTTAATTTTAAAAATCTTTTTCAATTTTATAGAACAGTTTTTTTTGCTGAAAGTTTTCCATTACTGATCCTATGTGACACTTAAAGAGTGACGTAGTAGAGAGTGTCTACATTGTTTTTAACTGCTATTAAATTATTTTTAATATTTCCAAAAAATTTTTAACACAAAAATAAATTTTTTTAAATTATGTAACACAAACATCATACTAAAAAGGAGAAGTTATTTTTTTCAGATTACCTGTCTATTTTTAAAATAAAATTTTTTAAATTATAATTTTGTCTGAATTTTTCTTTTTAATTTAAAAAATTAATTCAAAGAAGTACTTTATTTAAATTAAAATTTAAAAGAAAAAATAGAAATTTTTTTCTAGTCTTTAAAAGTACAAAAAAGGAATTTTTTAATAAATTCTCGCGATAATTTTAATAAAAATAAAAATGAATATTTAATGACTAAAGACTCACAAAATATGCACGGAAAATCGCAAAATATGCGCATATATATGCACCGAAAAAGTCCCAAATATGCACTGAAATATGCAAAATTTCCCAAAATATGCACTAAATATGCATCAAAAAATGGTGAAAAATTGCTGTAAAAACCGAAATTTTAAGTATAAAACACTAATTTAGCCTAGAATTTTGAATTTCAAGAACACCTATAAAAGATTTTATTGATATAAAATTTATGTTAAAATTTTTTTGAAAAAAAATTTTCGTGAAAATTTTTCGAAAAAATTTTTTCGAAAAATTTTTATAAGAAATTTTTTAAACAAAAATTTTTAAAATTTTCTACAATTTTTACTAAAATTTGCCAAAAAATGACGAAATATGGAACAAAATATGCAAAATTTCCCAAAATATGCACAAATATGCAAATATGCACGGGATGGCCGAAATATGCAAATATATGCATTAAGAACCGGTTCCTAAAGTGCTCGGACCAACGTAAAAACACCATTTTTGGGCTTCTCAGCTCAAGGCATATCCGCTCACAAAACATGCATTTGCATGTTTTGTGAGTCCATAATTATAACTAGTCCTGCTCGGCCGGTACATTTAACGTCATTTTCACAACAAAGTTTAGAAAAATTTCTTTTTTACTTTTAATATTGAATAAAAATTGAAAAATTTTAACCAAATTTCTTCCATATTTCAATTTCCTCGTCCATATAATTTCCAGCCCTAGTTGTAACTCTTAAATAAGGGCTCCGAGGAAAAACTGTTATTTGCGCAGTTTAAAAATGTATTTGCTCTATAACTTGAGACAATATTTTTGACTGCAGGCATAATCTTGTCAAGTTATACTCACAAATTTAAGGCATTTTAACATAGTTTTACGTCAAACTTGAATACCCCCACTAATGCCAAGCCGTTTTCCAATCCCCGACTCAATCTTTTGGCTCTCCTTTCTATCACTTATCCACTTTTCACCCCCAAGCTCCAACCCCTTTCTCTCTACTACTTAGTTTGGAAGAAGGAAGAAGATGTTGGTTCATTCTTTGTTTTTTGTTGTTAAATGTTTTGGAATGGAGATGAGAATGTTTATTGGAATTAATTTATTTTTGATTTTGCCTTGTATTTACTTTTGATTTTAATGCCTTATTTCATTTATATTTTGGACTATTTTAATTCATATATCTTTTGATGCTAAATAAATATTTGTTAAAAAGCCCTCTTTATTTATTGAGATTAGGGAGAATCCTCTGCGCCACCCCAATCCCAATCCGACGTTTTGTCATCCTGTCTTCCCCCTCCTTTCTCCTTTCTGGCGCTCCGAAGATACCGGGAGGAAAAGTCCTGACCGTCTGTCCCGCGTATAACTATAGAAATAATGATTTTACTACAATCTAAATGAATAAATGTTTTGTAATGTTTTAGATAAAATAATTCCCAAATAACATCCTTTTTCTATCACTAAATTTTCTTTAACATTTCTTCAGTCGGAATCAGTTTCAGGATCCTCATTTAAAACAATTTGTTTCCCTTTTCCTTTAGGATCCTCATTTAAATCAATTTGTATCCCCTTCCCATTACGGTTCCCAGTTGACATTCCATGGCCATGAAATGTTGAATGTTCTTGATCTGTTGGCTCTTAAATAATTTAAAATAAAAATATTTTCAAAATATCTAGAC
This sequence comes from Meloidogyne enterolobii, assembly GCA_963681835.1. NCBI lineage: Eukaryota > Metazoa > Nematoda > Chromadorea > Rhabditida > Meloidogynidae > Meloidogyne > Meloidogyne enterolobii. The sequence goes on along the minus strand of CAVMJV010000079.1, from coordinate 782,056 downwards.
CTTGAATTATAGGTCCTCGAGCTCGACCTTGTTGTGCTAAAAACATTCGACCAGACTCATCCATAGCTTGTTGCATTTGTTGAGGATTAAATTCTATTTTTTAAATTTTAATAATAAAATATTATAGACTGAAATCTCTCTCATAAATGGTGTGTTAATAAATAATCCACACTAACTAATCCTAAGTAATTCTTACTTTAGGATTAAAAAATGGTCAAAGGATTACAAAATCGCCATCTAACTTGTTTTCCTAAACCTACTATCATTTAGTGACATTTTGTGTAAAATTTATTGCTGCTAGAATAAAAATGGTAGAATAAAGAAGAATAGAAATAAAAACGATAAAAATGGTTGAAAAAGTTGATAAAAAAATTGGTGAAAATGTTGATAAAAATAATAAGTTGGAAGTTGAAAAAGTTGATAAAAATAAAAATTTGATAACAAATTAGATATTTGAAGTCTTTAAAAGCATATACTTTTTATTCCCTTTAAAAGACAATCACTTTTTTCCACTAGTTGTATACTTTTCACCACTTCATTACTTCTTCCTTGTGTTTTTCCTAGCAACTTTTCACTTTATGCGGACTTTCCCATTAGACACCTTTCTTTTATTCACCACACTTTTTAATGTATTTGTTAAATTAAATTAAAGTAAATAAATTTATTAAATTTATTTAAATGTTTTTCCTAAATTAGCGATTTTCTGAGCAATCGCTAAAAATTTATAAAATAGCATTTGAACATCAACAAATGCAACAAGCTATGGATGAATCTGGTCGAATGTTTCAAGCACAACAAGGTCGAACACAAGGACCAATGATTAGAGGCATGAATATTTTGAATATATTTTTATTTTTAAATATTCAAGAGCCAACATGTCAAGAACATTCAACATTTCATGGTCATGGAATGTCAACACAATTGATTTTTTTTTTCAAAAAATCAAACAAATTGATTTTTTTTATGCACCACTTTAATGTATTTTAAAATACCTGTGGTTTGCTGATAAATAAATAAATAAATAAAACTCGATACCCTAAAGGGAAGGGGAAACAGATTGATTTAAATGAGGACCCTAAAGGAAAGGGGAAACAAATTGATTTAAATGAAGAGCCTGATTCTGATGATTCTGATTAAAGAAATGTTAAAGAAATTAGAGTGATAAAAAAAGAAAGTTGGAATGATTTTATTGAGAACATACGAAACATGGATCCATTATTATTATTAAGAAAGAGAATTTTTATTTTTTTTCATATCACCAAAATGCCTCAACGATCATTTGCATAATGAAATTTTTAAATTGTCATTCCCATTTGATAAAATTACGATCCTATTTTTCTCTAATTATTTTAAATATAGTCTGAAGTTAGAGAAAGATGAGAAAATCGATCAAAAGTATAAAAATGTTTTGCTTATCTCGATATAAGGGGATAGCTAAAACAGATTTTAAAAAGTGAATGACAAATTTGAAAGTTAATTTCAAAAAAGGCAAGACTTCGACGAATGGAAAAAGCAATAAGGAGAAAGGTCTTTACATATATACTAGAATAAATTTTCGTAAAACCTTTATAAAATGGAAACATTTATCTATGATTTTTGAAAATTTTTAGTCAAAAAGAAATCATTTAAAGATTAATTTTTCAATGAATAAAAATTTGTTTGTATCTTTGAATAATTTTAAAAATCATTTCCTCAGAACTAAAATAAAATAAAACTAAAATTAGCTAAACTTAAATCAAATAGTCATTTCCTCAAACTTCAAAATTTTTAAATTTGTTCTTCAACTTTTTCAAATAACATTACAAATCTATTCTTAATGAAATCGTGGATCTTTTTGCTTTCTTTTGCCTTTTGGATCGTTTGAAGATTGTCCTTGTTCTTGGTGTTGAGGAGGTTCTTAATTATTTAAAATTAGAAAAATTTAATTAAATAATTAAAAAGCCTCGTATTATTGGGCCTTGATGTTGAAAATGAGGTTGAATATTTTGAGTGGACTCAAACATTGCTTGTTCCAATTGTCTTTGATATTCTTTATATTAACAGATAATTTAAATATTGAAAAGTTTTATTACCTTCTTCAGAAAAGGCATATTGAGAATGATGGCCGAACGGATGGTCAAAGTGATAATCATGTTGATCAATTCCAAAATTTTGGTAACCATGGGCTTGTCCTTAAATTTAATCTTATTAATAGATTAATAAATTACCGTGATAAGAAGGAAGACTTTCGGGCAATGGTGGTAATTCATATTGTTGAGGATTTTGATTTTCTTAAATTTTAGCTTAATTAAAACGATTTAAAATTTTGAAACTAATATTTCTATTTTACGATTCTTAGTTTTAAAATATATTTTTGGATTTAACTGATTAATGTCACACGATTCGCAATTATTTGTTCAAATTTATATATATAGTAAAGCGGTTGGTCCCGTTCCCCAGTGCCTTGCTGTTCAGTTGATATTATTAGCAGAGCCGCGCATGTTGCAATCATGTGTGAACTCCGCAGAGTATAGAAATAAGTTAATCGCTCGCAGTGAGGGAATATAGGGAGACGTCTTCCCTACAAGGATGGATTGGCCGGCCGGCAACTCTGTTGAATGAATGAAGAAGTGATCCACCTTTGCCTATTCCTTTAGGGCTTATATGCACCAGCCTACTTCCTTATTGCTTTCCCAAGGATAAGTTAGTGGCGATGCTAAGCTTAGATAATGGGCGGCTAATAACTCTCTGGGAATGGCCGTTTGTAATATTCTTTGCACCTTCCTGCAAACTTCCGTTAACTAGAGCGACATTGCTCTTCACGTGTTTTTAGGATGATATCCGCCTTACACCTCTAACCTTCCAATAGACCGTCCCTGGTCGTTAAGATTTGACCATCCTCAACACCTCTAACCTTCCAATGGACCGTCCCTGTTATCTTTTTATTTTATTTTTATATTACATGAATCCCTCAGGATTTAAATTTTTTGTAAAATATTAATTCACTTGTTTTTTTTTTGTTACATGTGAGAGTCCCTCAGGACTTATTTTTTTCTGAAACAAGAATTAAAAATTTGCGTAACGTTAAGAGAAAAAATGTAGCGAGATTATGAGGCGTGAAAATATAATATAGTTAAGTAAAACTAGGAGAGTAGAACTAGCAAGGAAAGATATGAGTGATATTCGGTGATTATAGAATAAATTTTAGTTTAAGGTGCCTAGCCAGATTTAGCTTTAATTATTTTTTTTTGAGTCCCTGATTTCCATGGGGAGTGAATAGTCTCTATCTTTAGTATCTCAATGTGAAAATCAAATTTAAAACGGCTTTATAACTGTAGATTTGTTTCTTATTCCATTTAATGGTTTCGCCCCATGGGTTTTGTTAATTGGTTCTATAATTGTGTTGAAGCTCACGCATGCCGAGACCTGATCCGAGACCGTAAAATCTTCCTTTCCAGGTGTGAGCTCAGTACAATTTCGTCTAGGTTGGGGACCTAAATATTTCCCAAGTTGCTCCTATCATACTATATCTGCATATTTTATTTGATTCAGGTTCCCAAAGACCAAATGTGTTGTCATTTAAAGTAAAGAATCCTTAGTTACAATGACAATCAAGAGTGGCTCCCACAGGAGTTATAATTGCGATTGCTCCAGTGTGAGTATACCTAGGTTTCGAACGTGTAGCAATTTTCGATTTGTTTATTTTCCCAGGAAAAGTAACCTATGAGTCATTACTCTATCTTCTTATTAGTGTGCCATAAGCCTGTTTCATTTTGGAGGTAGCGTTCATTGTATTGACTCAGGAAAGTGGAATTCAATGAATTATATTTTTAGAACCACCTGTGGTTTGATAAACAGGATGTGGATGTCTGATACTTATTAAAATGCTTTTTTATGTAAAAATTCATGACTAGCGCAGCAGAACTTAGAAGATTTTTGGCTTTCTAAAACCCCGTTATAGAGTTTTGTTTCAAGGATTTCGAAATTTTGAAATTATGGGTCAAATATACGATTATTCACATTTTAAATGGCCTATAAACAGGATCCTCAATCCCAAGTGGAATAGATGCTGTAGGCCACCTCAGTGGTTTATTGTTAGTTCATTGATTTTACTGACAAGGTCGTTTAATATTTCACCTTGTTTTTTTAGAATTTCTTTGATGATGAGTTGTTCTTCGACAACTTCTTCCAGAGTTGGATAATGTTCCTGGTTCTGTCGTTTCCTACAATTGATCTCAAAATGACCTACCTTGTCACAATAGTTGCATATTGGTTGGTTGTCCCATCGACCATAGTTATGAGCTGATTCACCTTTTAATTTGCAAGAACCCCACGGGGTTTTAGTTTTGAAATCTTCATTCAATTCTTCTTCATATGTTAATATATTGCGTGATGTGCCTTGATCGGTTATCGAGCATAGCGGAGTGAACGTAGCTTTTGTGTTGGCACATAGCATCAGCATGCCTCTTGAGCATTTAGAAGTAGGGCCCAGTTTCCGAACTCAATTACTGAATTGCCCGAAAAAAATTGTGAATGTTGGAGAGTTCTCTGTTGAGAGCATACTAATATAATGGAATCCCTCAGAATTTTTATAAAATTCGTTTGTGACTCCCTCAGGAGTTTTGATTGTATTATTGTTTTTTAAAGAATTTGAGGATCTTTCCTCATAAGGAAAAAAAAACATTGAATTAGTCGAGATTGGAATTAATAATAAATAATTTTTAAACCTGAAAAATAAAAATAAATAATATAGAAATAATTAAAGTAATTAAAAATAAATTAATATTTGACAAAACACAATAATGAAAGTATTAATAAGTGGAATAATATAAATAAGATATCAGCCTTTTTTTTAACTTCCAGCTTTCCCATTGACTAATCTTTTATTTATAGAAGTGAGAATAGGGAATTTTGTAAAAGCAATATTATCTGGGAATTGTTTTTATATTTTATTTGGGAGTTTTATTTACTATCTGGGAATTGTTTACATTAAAATGAAAAAGAAGAAAATTTTATTGTAAAATTGACTTCCGATCACTGCGAAGAGATTATTGTGGCTTATAGTAATAACTCCTGTGGGAAACATTTTTTGAAATAATAAAATGAAAAAGAAAAATTTTTTGAAATGTGTAAATAAGTACATTTTGATGGACTTTGTTTTAAAATAAAATTGTAATTTTTCTTGAAAATTTTTTTGTATATTTTCGATTATAGAAAATTGAAGGAAATTTAGGCAATTAAAAAGAAAAAAATAACTTTCAAATGTTTTCTAGAGAGGGTCTGATTGAAAAATTATAATTAGAGAAAAAGAAAAATTAGGAAGAACGAGAAATAAAAAAATTTAATGTCTGCCCTCAGAATTTTAATATTCAATGGAACCCGCAGGTTATAAGGTAAAACCGGTTCATGCTTTGAGAGATATAGTTTTTCTATTAGTATTTTTGAGGGCCCACGCAAAGATTATTTTCGCTATGGAATTTTGTTTATCCTCGTGTGAAAATGTTTCATTTTCCCCTCAGAATTGATCTTTTTTGGTGATAAAATTAGACATCGGACACTTTATGTAATTAGAAATGATTTTGGATCTTTTATTCATAAAAAAAATTTGCTCAATGATCCAAAAAATGAATTAAAATCAAAAATTAAAGAGAGAATTAAAACCAATAATTAAAACCAAAAAATAATTGATCGCTTTAAAATTTTGGGTTCTAATTTGACTTGAAAATTGTTTCGAATCTTTTTTATATTTTGTGTGGCCTCCGCAGAGGTTATAGTCTTTGCTAAATACATACATATTTAATAATCATTTATTCAGCCAGCTAAAATTTATTTTTTTCAGTCTAAATAAGCCCTGCTTGAGAGGAAAAGTTAAAAACTTATGTGATCTATTATGAAATTCATTACTTGTAAAAATTAGAAAGAAAACTAAGAAAGATTTTTAAAAAAAAACGCGATAGAAGAGATTAAAAAGAGATCAAAATTTTTGGTCTTTTTCCAATAAGTTAAAAAAAAATTTTCTTGGGATTTCGAAATCGAATATTGAAACCAAGGCTTTTTTTGTTTTGCTTCTATATTTTTAAAATTTTTTTTGAAAATTTTCAAAAATAGAATTTATTGGGACAGATTTAAATTTTAGCTTGGATTTTCGATTTGTTTATTTATTTCGCAAAAAATTCTGAAAGCGGCTCTCAGTTATAAAATTAAAACACTAAAATGGTGGTTGGGGATATCAATTTTTTACTATAATTGAAAAATAAGAGAATAATATCAAAGGCTGTTTTATGCAAGCCTTAAAGAAAGGAATAGAGTACATAAGTATAATTTATATATAATTAACAGTCCTAGGTTAAAGCGAAGAATGAAAAATTAGACACGTGTATAAATTAAAGAGTCCTGCAGATAAGCAAATTACAATAGGATCCGTGAAAGGCTACGTATAAAATAATTTTGTAGAATGCGAGAAAAACAAAACCATAAGAAAAAATAAAAAATAAGATAAGGCTGAAAGAAAAAAAGAGTCGGTCCTCTCTTATTTCTGGAAAATTTGGAAAAAAAAATTTCTGGGGAGCCATCTAATAATTCAAAAATGTAAGTAAAACCCGCAGGTTATGTAAGAATGTATTTTCCGTTTAGAATGTGGGATTTCCCATTTAGAATTTGAAAACATTATCGAGAATATCAGGTAACAGTTTCAGGATAAAACAAAGAAAGAAAAATTAGACTAGTATATAGATTAAAGTTTCCCGCAGGCTGGTAAATTATAACAAGATTAGTAAGACTCCTTATAGAAAAATAATTTTTGAAGGACGTTTAAGTGAAGAGTAAGAAAAGGCAAAATAATACAAAAGAAAAAACAAAAAAGTGCTTCAGAATAAAATTAACAGTAAAGATCTTATGTCTTAACTCTGTTCTGGGCTGTTACAGTAATTGAAAGTACCAGATTTTTTCACTAATAACGTCTTATATTGAAAAAATTCCTTATACATAGTCATTTTTGATTTTGGAAATTTTGTTTTAGAGGTAATAATGTTGATTAAATGGTTATATTTATACATATTTGAAAGCCTTAAACATGCTTAAATGAATAATATTAATAAAAAGAAGATATTTGTGATTATTAGTGAAATTCTTAACATAAAAGTTTTTTAGTGAAAGAAATCGTTATAAATTTGCAACTACTGCACTATAAAAAAAATTTTTTTTAGCCCCGCAGGGAAGTCCTGATCTGAAATCTCTATAAATTAATTAATTTCACCTTTTTATTTGGAAAAAGGATGAAGATCTTCTGGATACAAAAGTAATTTAATTTGGTGTTTATTGATAAACAGCAAATTCCACAAGAGAGCGAAAAAAAATAGAAAGCCTTTCTGTATGTTGTCTCAAATTTTTGTGTAGTTTGTCAGGTTTTGTTATAATTGTTAAGAATTTTTTGAGGTAAAAGATTGAGAAATGTAACCAAAAAAATTGTTTTGTGAAAATTTCATATAAACGTCTTCTTATAGAGGAAGACTAAAAACAAACAATTTTTCTTGTTCGTATTTATAAACATATCCAAGTTTTGTAAACACTGTTGTTTAGCGACCTCCTAAGGCTAAACTTTTTTTGGCTTTATTAATGGTTTTTAGGAAACCCACATTATGATTCATTTCAGTTTGCTTTTTTTTAGAAAAATATCTGGTCTGGGCGAATTTTCATTTATTTCGCTCTTACTTGTCTTAAGGGGATTATGTGAGAAAGACGCTTAGAAATAAGAAGATATGTATGTATTACACAAAAAGTTTTAACGAGTAATTAAACTAGAGTCTGAAAATCCCAAAATTCCATATTAAATAAAATTTCCAATCTGAAATTTTAAAGGAAAAAATTTGTTATATTGTTTTATTTTGAGAAACCCGCAGGTTATAAAAACATTGTAAACCATGTTTTTTTTGGAAAGTTCATATTTAGCATTATCGATAAAAAGCAGAATCGATTTTTAAAAAGGCTTTAAGAATGTTCGCTCATCTTTAAGGGAGATGAGCGATGTAACAGAGATTTTGATGAGGGTACATATGGAATTTTTGACAATATAATTTAATTTTCTTGGACCCCGCAGGTAAATTATTCGAAATAAAGTAAAGAACTAACTCATTTCGTTGATGGATAAATTTATAGGAAAAGAATACTAAAATTAAAACATTTCCTATCCTTCTTTTCCTGTAAATTTCAGGAATGCTTTTCTTGTGAATGAAAGATTTCCTTGAAAACTAAAAGCGAATGCTTTTATTCATAAATATTTCAAAGCTCAAGTTTAATAATTTTTTATTGAATGGAAGAAAGGAAAAATCTGACCATTTTGGAAAAATATATGGGGAAAATTGGGGAGAAAAAAAAGGGGGTCTATATGCTTCAATATTACCGAAATTACTTTTCCATAACAAAAAGCACAGTCTTTCTCAAAAGAAGTTTTAAGAAAAGGTTTTCTCAAAAAAGTTTATGAATAATTAGCAAAAAAGATGAGAGAATTTTTAAAAGGTTAATGGATTTAATTCAATGGCCTCCTCAGAGGTTTCGAAACGATTAATAACTTCTTTATGATTATTATAAAAATAAAATTATTTTCCCATTTTCTGTGTTTTTATCAGTTAATAAGTATTAAGTTTTCTTTGAATATTTTTATTATTTCCTTTTTTTGTAAAGTACTAAACAATAAAGATTTAATTAGGCGTTTAATGAGTCATAATTGAACCCCGCAGGGTTTTATGCATATCATACAGTTAAAATTTACCTTTTCTTTAAGGAAGTGAATTTGTATTTTTAAATAAAAATAAATGGAGAATCAATATCTGAATAAAAGAATGATATAATAATAAGAATGACCTTTTCTCTATTTTTTTAACAAAATAAATTATTTTTTAGAGAAAATTTCTATTTCAAAGACATTTTTTAAAGACTTTACTTGCCTAAATCCGAATTAAGCATCTAATGAAAGTCAAAGATCAATTATGTTTTTAAGATACTTTAATTTTACCTACCTTTGTTGAAATTCTCGAGAAGTTTTTAAAGAGAATCTCCATTTGAGACGCTCGTATTAAGAATAATAAGTATTGAAAACCCTGCGGGGTACAGAACAAGTTTGATTGACGTACTTGGAGCATCTTATTAAGAAATATGTAGTTATTCATTCAGTTTGTTGCCAGTCTCGAGATGCATTTGCAATAAAGTAATAAGGAACACACAAAAAATAAATTAATAAAGATAAAATGAAAACGTTCATGAAAATAAAGTTAGCGAATGCCGCAGCATTTTTAAGGTATGAAAGTGAAATAAACTCCCCAAGATTAATTATGGGCCAATTTTTTAATGATTTTCTAATAGAGAACTATTTTCTTATTTTTTCTAAAATTATTTATTTAAATGACCTCCTCGGAGGATAGGAATACTTGGCATTAAAATTTATATTTTTCTATTTCATTTAAATTAATTCTTATTTGATTTAATTGTATTCCTTTTAGTTTTCCTTATTTTATAAATGTAAATGGCCTCCTCAGAGGTTAGATCACTTTAATTACCCCTTATATTTCTAAAATTCTTCATTCAAAAACTTATTTATTTATTATCAAAAACAGGGATATAAAATAAAATATAAATGGCCTCCGCAGAGGATAGATCACTATAAAATTAACCCCCTTAAATTTTTCTAAAATTCTTCATTCAATTATTAATTTATTATCAAAATGGGGGACCATGGATTTTGAGCGCAAAATATTTTTATTCTTATATAAATTATTCATTCATCAAATTAAATTAAACCGCGGATTTTGAGTGCACAATAAAAAAATAAAATCCATCTTTAAAAATTCTCCGACCTATTTCTTACTCATATTTTTACGGCAAAAGGTGAGGAACCATCCGGTGCTACCAGTAAAGCGGTTGGTCCCGTTCCCCAGTGCCTTGCTGTTCAGTTGATATTATTAGCAGAGCCGCGCATGTTGCAATCATGTGTGAACTCCTCAGAGTATAGAAATAAGTTAATCGCTCGCAGTGAGGGAATATAGGGAGACGTCTTCCCTACAAGGATGGATTGGCCGGCCGGCAACTCTGTTGAATGAATGAAGAAGTGATCCACCTTTGCCTATTCCTTTAGGGCTTATATGCACCAGCCTACTTCCTTATTGCTTTCCCAAGGATAAGTTAGTGGCGATGCTAAGCTTAGATAATGGGCGGCTAATAACTCTCTGGGAATGGCCGTTTGTAATATTCTTTGCACCTTCCTGCAAACTTCCGTTAACTAGAGCGACATTGCTCTTCACGTGTTTTTAGGATGATATACGCCTTACAATATATATATTTTCTTAAGATGATTATTTCAAATTAATTGATAAAATAAATATAATATGAATTTTAGCACAATTGAAGGATAGAAAACTTGAATGGTGTTTCGATGAATTTTGAGAGTATATCACTCAAATCCCCTAATATGCCTCAATACCTCTTTTCACATATATTTATCTTATAAGCCCTTATTCCAATGATATATTATAAACCCTTGTTAGCTTTTATAATGCCCGATAACAAACCCGTTTTACTCCCACAAATCCAGTTATAACCTACAAATAATATCCTAATATTTCCTTAATCCTCTACTAAAAAATTTTTAGGGTCGGTTATCCGTAAACTTTGGTTCAGTTTCGGTTAACAGAAAATTCTATTATATTAGATATACGATCCGTCATATAATATAATCCTTATATAGAGATCCCAAAGTAGCTGTTAAAATCAAGTGATAGGATTTGATCTACATATGTTCAATAGTGTCTGATTGAAGTTAGCCTAATGAAATCAAGGGATCATTTTGCTTTCACTTGCCTTTTGGATCGTTTGAAGATTGCCCTTGGTGTTGAGGAGTTTCTTAATTAATTGGAATTAGAAAAATTTTAGTAATTAATTAAAAAACCTCGAATTATTTGTCTTTCATGTTGAAAATGAGGTTGAATATTTTGAGTAGACTCAAACATTGCTTGTTCCAATTGTCTTTGATATTCTTTATTTTAAGGAAATATTTGTTTAAAGTGTTTAAATTTTAGTTACTCTCTTCAGAAAAGCCATAATGATGGCCATAAAAATTGCCAGATTGATGGAAATCCGATGTTCCATAATCGTAACCTTATCAGAAAACTTTATTTCAATACTAAATAAACAATTACCAGAATAAGGAAGACTTTCTGGAAGTGGAGCTAATTCGGCTTTTTGTTTCTTTTTATTTTCTTCGTATTTAGCTCAATTAAAACGATATAAATTAATCTAATAGTTCTTTTTATTTTCGTTCATATCTCTTATATTTTTTCTTGGGAGGCCAAGGAGCCAGAATTAATCTTTTTTGCTGCTCATTCAGTCTAGATTTTAATTTAATTTTTAGCGTAAGTCTATTTATTAGTACGACTTAAAATTATGTACAAATGTACGTTTTAAATTTTTCTGGAAATAATATACATCCAAAATAATGATAAGTAGTACTTTGATCATGCTGAACATTTTGATAATCAATTCCAAAATCTAAAAATTACTTTACTGCATAATAAAATTTTTGACACAAAAATAATTTTGCTTCAGTAATTTATACATATCGTTTAATATTCATCTAATTCAAATTATTTCATTTGAATCCCAACTTTACTAATAATATTCATATGCCAATATTATTTTGCATTCTAACGAAATTTATATTCGTATTTAGTCCCCATTATCTCTACCAATACAAGATTCTGTGCAACCAGATCACAAATTTATTAAAAATTGAAATAAATTTGCCAACTATTCCAACAGATAACTAACCGAATTGTTGTCCTACAAATTGTCCAAAATTATGTCCGGCTAATTGTTTATGTTCGACATGTTGTGTATTTGGTTTTTCAAAATTCCAAACAACCTGATTGCCTAAGTTAATTATTTACGGATACATTAATTTCTCTTATTAATTAAGAGCTATAATTTATAATTTAATTTACCTTTTTTTATGTTATCCTTATGTTCTTGCCTTTCTAAGTGCCTTGTGGGGTTGCTACCAAACTAAAATATTTTTAAAAATAAATTTATTAACATTACAAACCTCTGAGTCACATACTGTGCATTTATATTTATTACCGACTTTTTTGATATATTTTTCCTTTTCTTTTATTAAATCCTTTTTTGCTTGTTTTTGCTCAATACCTAATGATTTTAATTAAAAGATTATTTAACAAGTGAATATAAACAATAACATTACTAAGGGTATTATTCTTTTTGCGATGTTGTGATGATTTAAGATGGCTTTTAATATCACCTATCTGACAAGGTTTTAACTTAAATTTAGATAAATATCAATATATTCAATTATATAAATTTTACTTCAACGCCACAAATTTTACAAATAAGTTTATTTGTATTTTCATCAATGTCAAAATTGATTTGTTGTTCAAGTGCTATTAACCATTTATCCAGAGTTTTTCTATGTTCTATATATATATAAAAAAATCCCTTTCAATCCTAAATGTTTAAGTAAAATACCTTTATTTTCATATCCACCATGTCTACTATTATTGTGATATATGAGAAATTTGTCTACTCTTTTGCTAATAACTTTTTTCTTACATTCAATACAATAAATATAAAAATCATTTCCTTCTTTGATTACTTTATACTTTTCAGAACAGAAAGGGAGGTTTTTAATATATCCTTCATACTTTTCCTTTTGACCTACATAAATAGAAAATTTTTTAATTTAAACTAATTTATTAAAAATTTTTTTGATGAAATTTTGATTTAATGATTTATAATTTTCAATTATTCTGATTAGTTAAGGATAATGATTTTTTGTAGTTTTTCGTAGTTTTTAGATTTTAAATGACAGAAGTTTGTTAAAGAATAAAACCAATTTAAGGATTTGAAATAATAAGTAACAGAGTCAAGAGGTAAACGCCCCGTTATCTGTCTACATAATACCTAATAGCAATGTCCGATTCCTACTTTATAGAAATAGGAGACGTTTAATCAATGGAGTATAAATTTAAATCAATTCCGTAACTAAATATATAATAAATTAATATTTTTAACCGGAATTATTCTTTATTACCGTTGACGCCCCGTGAGGCGCGTGCCGCAAAACCCCGCGCGAAGCGCGGGGTTTAAAACTAAAATCTAAAAATCAATGTAATGTTAAATAAATAAATCCCAAATCACATCCTTCTTCTTTTTTCTGTTTCTTTACAATTTGTTCATTTATCGGAATCGGGATATTTATTTAAATCAAAATCTATTTGTTTCCCCTTACCTTTGGAACTCGGCCCTTCATCAAGTTCGGTAGTTGCAGGTCGAGTAGAACCTCCCTCTTTAATTATTTAAATTATATAAAATATTATTGAAAAGATACCATTAATATTTATTCCTCCACGATGTCGCCCACCTAAAGACGCAATCCTTGCCGCCTCGGTATCCTTTTCGAATTCTGAATTTTATTTTTAATTTAATTAAAGTAAAATGTTAATTCAATTACGTTCATCTGGGTTTTGTTGTGGCATTCCATAACCAAACTGATGGGAATATATTGTTCCTGCATTATGTTAAAGAATACAATCAGTTGCTTAATTACTAGGGACAGCCAAAACATGCAAATGCATGTTTTGTATGCGGATATGCCTTGAAGTGGGAAGCCCAAAAATGGTGTTTTTACATAAGTACGGGCACTTTAGGACCCGGTTCTTAATGCATATATTTGCATATTTCGACCATTTCGTGCATATTTGCATATTTGTGCATATTTTGGCAAAATTTGCATATTTTGGTCCATATTTAGGCATTTTTTGTAAAATTTTGCCAAAAATTGACAAAAATTTTGAAATTTTTTGGTCAAAAAAATTTTTTTATAAAAATTTTTTGAAAAAATATTTTCGAAAATTTTTTGGGGAAAATTTTTTTCCCCAAAATTTTTGCAGAAATTTTAAATATATTAAATCCTTTAGAAGTGTTCATAAAATGTAAAATTAAAGGCTAAATTAGTGTTTTTAAATTAAAATATTGATTTTTAAAGCATATTTTAACTATTTTTTGGTGCATATTTCACTGCATATTTTGGCAAATTTTGCATATTTTGATGCATATTTTGGGCTTTTTCGGTGCATATATATGCGCATATTTGGCAATTTTCCGTGCATATTTTGGCTGTCCCTATTAATTACCATAGTTAGGATCATAATAAGATTGATGGGTTTGATCATATGGATATTGGATTACTTGCCACCTATATTGTTGTTCAGGATTTGATTGCAGAGTTCCAGCACCTTTTGATTTTTCGGCTGTACTTTAGTACGTGGGTCCCGGAGTTAATATACAAATGTTATACCATTCGAAAGAGCTAGTCGAGCTGAGTCGAATGCCACCAGTATTAGCCCGAGGAAAAATTTTTGGACCGAGATATAGGTCCCCGAAATTTGAAAAATCATAGGGGGGACCAAGCACTTTTTTGGGGTGAAAAATTCGAAAATGCAAATGATACCTCATTCGAAAGAGCTCGTCGAGCTGAGTCGAATGACACCAAAATCAACGAAATCCGACTTGATTGGACAAAGTTATGATTTTTTATTTTAGCTCCTTACCTATGGCATCTGCGGAGATTTTTGCTGCTACGGAGGCCCCAAATACGTCCAGAGCAAGGGAGATAGGAATATGTTTATGTTACGAGCCCAGACCCAGCGCCCGTAGACTCCCCGCGAGGCGCGTGCCGCAAAACCCCGCGCGAAGCGCGGGGTTTTGCACAAACGCCTCGCCGACGCTCCATAAGTTTAGGTTTTTTTTGTTTTTTGTATCATAACTTTGTCTAATCTTGTTCAATCACGTTGATTTTGGTGTCATTCGACTCACTTTGGTGTTGATTTTGGTGTCACTTTCGAATGAGTTATAATTTTCATATTCATATTTTTTGACCCAAAAAATTTTCAAAATTCGGGGGTCTGTAACTCGGCCAAATCTAGTCAGATTTGATTTTGGTGTCATTCGACTCAGCTCGACGAGCTCTGTCGAATGAGGTATTATTTGCATTTTCGAATTTTTCACCCCAAAAAAGTGCTTGGTCCCCCCTATGCTTTTTCAAATTTCGGGGACCTATATCTCGGTCCAAAAATTTTTCCTCGGGCTAAAACTGGTGGCATTCGACTCAGCTCGACTAGCTCTTTCGAATGGTATAACATTTGTATATTAACTCCGGGACCCACGTACTAAAGTGACCCCATTTTTCTATTAGATTATTAATTAACTGCCATATTAGGGCCACTAGATCAAATAATATTAGTAGTTACCCCCCCCCCCCCAAATGTCCGACCTATTTTTCGGACATTTAGGTGGGGGAGGGGTCTGTCGGCAAAAACCAAAAGGTATAGGGGGTTTCAGGCGGCAAGATCAAGGGAAACCCAAGGGTGTAGGGGGTTTCCCGGACCCATCCTCATTAATTTGGCGGCAAGATCAAGGGAAACCAAAGGGTGTGGGGCAATTACTCATCCCATTTGTCCGAGTTTGTCGGCATGAACAAAGGGAAACCAGGGGGTTTGGGGTAATTAATCATCCCACCTGTCCGAGTTGTCAATTTTGATTGACAGGTACAAGTAAATCCCATTTGTCCGAGTTGTTATCCCATTTGTCCGAGTCCCATTTGTCCGAGTTTGGCGGTGTGATCAAGGGAAACCAATGGGTGTGGGGTACTTTCAGGTTCCCGGATTGCCAGATTTTGATTGATGGGTGACAGATTAATTTGATTGATTACAAGTACAAGGTACTTGTACCTTGTACTTGTACAAGGTACTTGTACCTTGTACAAGTACAATATACGGGTACAAGGTTTCAGTCTGGGACTGAAATATTTTGGGGGCCGGGGTCCGGAATACGGTAAAATTAATAAAAATAAATTAAATAAAAAATAAATTAATAAATAAAAAAAAATAGGGAGAGATAAAATTTACAAAATTTTACAAAAAAATTAAAATGATTTGCAAAAAAGGGTGGAAGTCAAAATGTAAGGGGGAGGTAACCAATTATTTCAAATTCTCAAGATCTTATCTAATTGATCGATGATTAATGAGTCTGGGACTGAAATCTCGGCGCAGCCCGCGGAGGGGGAGGAGGAAGATTTCCCTCTCAAGGTCATTTGCGGGAAAAATTATTCTTCTCGAAGTAGAATGGAATTTCAGTCTGGGACTGAAATATTTTGGGGTGGGAATTTCAGTCTGGGACTGAAATTTTCGAGTTTGAGAATTTCAGTCTGGGACTGAAATTTTCGAGTCAGGGATTTTCAGTCTGGGGCTGAAATTTTCGAGTCCGGGAATTTCAGTCTGGGACTGAAATATTTTCAGTCTTTGACTGAAATTTGCTGGGGGCAGGGGTCCAGGGTACGGTAAAATTAAAAATAATAAAAATAAAAAAATATTAATTAAATAAAATAATAAGGAGAAATAAAATTACAAAATTTTACAAAAAAATTAAAATGATTTGCAAAAAAGGGCGGAAGTCAGAATGTAAGGGGTTTTGTCTCAAGATCTTATCTGATTGGTTGATGATTAATGAGTTTTTGAGGCATCAAATTTTGAAGCCGACAGAGTTTGGATAAGTAAAATGGCCTTGAAGGTTACGAAATAAGGAAAAAGTTTATTAAAAAATATTTTCTTTTTATCTCAAGATCTTTCTGATTGATTAATGATTAATTAGTTTTGAGGCGACAAATTTTGAGCCGCCAAAAATATTTGGTAACATATAACCTTCAATTTTATGAAATAAGGAAAAATGGAACCTAATTTAAATTTTTCTTTTTATCTCGAGATCTTATCTGACAGACGGATGATTAAGGAGTCTTAAATGGAACAAATTTTACCAGTTCCGCATCACATGACCTTGACAAAAAATATTTCGCAATCGCCCATCCGTCTGAAAAGAGGAGTATAAAAGGCGAGGTTTTTTGTCATTCTTAACCATTTGCTTCAAAAAACGAAAAACCTCTCGACAATTAAAAAAATTAAAAACCTTAAAATGGCATTTAATAACGGTCAAAACGCGCCTTCCTCCAACAAGCGCGCAAGATTCCTCATCCGCGATCTCCTTCCCCATTTATTCAATGACGAACAAAACGGCGCGGGCGTAAATAACCCGAAAAATTATTATCGACAAATTGACTACGAAACAACATTCAATAGAAAATTCGCATTGATGGGGACATCTGGAAAGTTTATTATTGAGAAATTGCCTGAGAATCCGGAGGAACTACTGAGAAATATAATACAAGACTGTATGACTAAGACCGTAGAAGCTTCAATAAACCATTCAATTGAACCTGACCGATTAGGAGCTTTAATATCTTCACAATTATTAGACAACGACATTTGGATACCAATTAGAAGAATTGAAAATGATACTGTCGACAACATTCTTAATCGCTTCCAGCTTGTTTCCCAATCGAAGATAGAAAAGGGATCAATTCTTGGCCAACCTTTCACAGTGAAAATTCAAACACTTGGAATCTCCTCTCTTCCAAAAAATCAATCAATAAGAGGACGCGCACCACAAGACAACGGAACAGATGATGGCCAAATAAAAAGTGAATTATTGATTAAAATAGCTAATCCGAACAACTTATGCTTATTCTATGCCTTGGAAATTACTAGAAAATATGTTACTAAAGAATTGGGGGATTTAATGCATATATGCAATACAGTCATCGACAGATGAAAGATGTTTTGGACCTACTAAAAGCAGCAAAAATCCCTCATGATCTCCCTGAATATGACGCTGTGGAATATGTACCAATCATCGTCGATTTCTGGAACAATCAATATAAAGATGCAGGTTATAAATTCAGAGTATTTGTTTTTGGCAGGGACAATGAGAAACCTATATTTAAATATGGGGCTGAAAATTTCAATGTACAAGTTTCAATTCTTCACTCAAACAACCATTTTGACGGAATAAGAAATGTTGGAGGAATGTTTGGATTAAGAATGAAATATTGCTTCACCTGTGAAAAGAAATTCAGAAAATCAAAGGAACACGACATGAAATGTAAATCACGCTGCAATCTTTGTGGACGCGTTGGAAGTGAATACCCTTGTGTGGCATCAGGAAACTTTTACAAAAAATGTGATGAATGTGGGAAAAAATATTTAAATGAAGACTGCTTCAACCACCACAAAAAAAGCAGTAATTGTCGGCAAACAAAAATTTGTGAAAAATGTGGTGTTATATGGTCAATGAAAAATTACAAGAGAGAGGCTGAAAAGAAGCATGTTTGTGGCCAGAAGTGGTGTCAGATTTGTCGACAATTTCACAGCATGGATAGAGGATGCTTTATTCGCCCATTGGAACTGAAAAAAGTAGCTGATTATCGCCTGGTAACTTTCGATTTTGAGGCCACACAAAATGAAGTGATAAAAAATGGTAATGATGAAAGACGGGTCCACAAAGTAAACTTCATCGCCGCAACAGTAACCTGCACAAAATGTATGGAAAATGAACAATTATGGCGCTCACCTCTAAGGCAAAATAGAATCAGCTGTGCAATCTGCGGAAATAATAGATCAATCACATTTTCCCACCGCCCATTCAATCGAACAAAAGTTGATAAGCAAATTGTCACAGAAAACCCGCTTAAATTCTTTATACAATGGATTCTTTTTGAACTCAACCCCCAATATACAACAATGGCATTTTCACACAATGGAGGACGTTATGATATGATTATGGTGTTCAAAGAAATATACATGAATGGTGTTGCTCCCTCATAATTCGCCGTGGTAATAAACTTTATGAATTGAAAATTCCCCGCAACAACAAATGCAATGAGGTTATATTCCGGGACTCGTATAACCTTTGTCCAGTCGCCTTGGGGAAGCTGATTGGTGCATTTGGGCTACAAGTAACTGAAAAACAATTTTTCCCGCATTTGGCAAACATCTCCGAGAATTATGGTAGAACTCTACAACAACTACCTCCAAAATCTGATTATTTATACGAAGGAATGAGTCCTGCCAAACAGAATGAATTTATTAAATGGTATGAAGAAGAAAAAGATAGTCAGTTTTGTTTGGATGAAGCCTTGGCCGAATACTGCACAAACGATGTACAAATTCTTACAGAAGCACTGATCGCCTTTAGAAAAAAATTTTTTGAAATCAGCAAAAAGAAAAATACACAACCTGGGCCAGCAACAGAAGGAATCGATATTTTGAAAGATGCAATGACAATAGCATCGGCCTGTATGAAACATTTCCGCCTGAATCATCTTCAGCCTGACCATTTGGCAATTGTTCCGGAGAAAGGGTATGAAAACATTGATAACCAAAGCGAGCTTGCCCTGAAATATCTACAATGGTACGAAGAAACAAAAGGAGTTGAAATTCAAAGTGCACATTCGGAAGGTGGGGAATTTTTAGTGGCTGAAAGATATAAAGTTGATGGTTACATTGTGGCTGAAGACAGGGCAATTGAAGTGAATGGTTGTGTCTGGCATGCATGCCAAAAATGCTTCGGAAATAATTTGGACAAAATATTACCCAATGGAAAAACTGTGGGAGAGACACGTGAAGATGATGGGAAACGTCTGGAAATAATTAAAAAACATATAAAGAATGTTGATATAATATGGGAATGTGAAATTCACCAGATGCTGCGTCACAACAAAAAGATGAGGAAATCTTTTTCAAACTACCACAACAAAGGGCCAATCAATATTAGAGACTGTTATTTTGGCGGAAGGACTGGGCCACTACACATGCACTTTGACGCAGAAAAAGAACAACACAAAATTGCCTACTTAGACTTTAATTCACTTTACCCCTCAACAATTGCTACAACATCATTTCCGGTTGGGCATCCGAAAGTGCATGTTGTACCACTAGCTGAACAAAAAGTTTATTGGACAAGAAGTGACCAGATTCCATTCAAAGGAATTTTGAAAGTATTTTTGCTACCCCCGCCTCAACTGGATGTTCCTGTAATTCCAGTCAAGTTTGATGAAAGACTTCTATTCCCATTATGTAGAAAATGCTCACTCGCTTACCCAAATGGCGCAAACATCAAAGACTACCACTGTCCACACAATGATGATGAAAGAGGGTGGGTCTCAACAGTTACATCGATTGAATTGGAAGAAGCATTAAAAGTTGGATACACAGTTACAAGATTTTATAGAGCTCTACATTATGAGAAATGGGATGAAAATTTATTTAAAAATTATGTGGCCGAATTTATGGCAATGAAAATTCATGCTAGTGGTTTCCCTGAGGGCATAGAAGGAAAAGAAAATGAGGAAAAGTTTATAGAAGAATGCAAAGAAAAATTTGGTATTGAGCTTCAAAGAGAAAAAATGGTTCCGGATCAGGCCATGCGATACATTTCAAAACTAATGTTAAACTCTCTGTGGGGAAGGTTCAGCCTACGGAACACCTTGTCAAAAAGTGTAATCATCAGCTCCCCCAATGAACTACTTGAATTTGACAACAATCAATCAATTGAAATACAATCAGTAGATGAATTAACCGATGATACTGCTTTATTGACCTATAAACCAAGAGAAGAATTTATAATAGAACATGACACTTCAAATATTGTGATTTCCTTATGGACAACGTCGGCAGCAAGAATTAGACTATTAAAAGCAATGCAAAAGGTTGCTGGAAGACTTGACTGCAATCTTCTCTATGGGGACACCGACAGTATTTTATTCTCTTACCCAAAGGACATGGAATGTCCGCTCCAAACTGGCCCCCATCTGGGTGATCTGGCACGAGAGTACGCAGGATCTGAAATAAAAGAATATGTTGGAGGCGCGTGCAAGGCTTATGCACTGAGAATGGAGAACAACAAAAATGCCAAAAAAAGTAGTGTTCTGAAAGTACGTGGCATCACTTTAACAGCTGATGTCTGCAAAATTCTGCACTTTGACAGTTTCAAAGAAAGCGTACTTAAATATGCAAATGGGGGGAACGAAAATGAGGAAGATGATGATGCAGGAACAATTATGATTGAGAATCCAAACTTTATACGACGCAGTGTGAAGGATGGTATAGTTTATTCAACTAAAATGAGAAAAAAATTTAGACCAATCATACAAAAAGGGATAATTTCAAACCTCAAAATTGTAAATTTCGGACAAAAATAATTTGATTTCTCACCTTATATTTTCCACCGTATTTTATTATTTTTGTCCTTTAATTCATTCACAAATTTTTTTAATTGTACTTTAATATTTTCACAATGTTTATAAAATGTACCTTAATATTTTCACATTGTTTTTGTAAATTGTATTTAAATTTGTAGATAAATTGTTAAATTATTATAATGTTTAATTACTTTTAGGGTTTTATGAAAAAAGTTAAGGATTATAAGATAAGATTGATGCATAGTTAAGGATTATAAGATACAATTTTTTCAAAGTTAAGTGATGGGAGATAAAAATTAGCAAAGTTAAGCAATGCAAGATGCAGGTTTTGGGGGTAAACATATAAAGTTAAGCGATAGAAGATGCAATTGAATAAAAGTTAAGCATGGGAAGATACAAATGAATAAAAGTTAAGGATTAAAAGATGAAAATGATAAAAAGTTAGAAGAAATATCACATATTTACAATAAAAGGTAAAAAATATCTACATTTTCCACGCTTTCCCTCTTATTGGTGGGTGTGATGATTACGTACTGATTGGATGGATGAGATGATTGGATGGATGACATGATTGGATGGATGACACACTTACAGTATACAACTTTTTGATGTATACAGTACACCCTATTGGAAAGTTTACACGGTTTATCTTCAACAGAAAAACTTATTTCACCGAAAAATATTTTATTATAACAAATTACCAGTTTACTTAGAATACAAGCAATTCATAATTTGATAAAATACATTACCCAAAATGTTAATGTTTTCAATAATATTAATAACTTTTCCGTCCTTACTGGCAGGTAGTGTTGACGATAAACCGTGGAAGGGAGAAGAATCAGTGACGACATTATATCGGAGGACACCACTACCAATATGGCGGAGAACACCGCCCCCACTATTTCCTAACAGAGAAAAAAATAATTCAGTGGGAATACCATTATGGCGGAGAACACCGCCCCCACTATTTCCTGGCAGAGAAAAAAATACAACAGTTGAAATACCAATATGGCGGAGGACACCACCACCAATGTTTCCTAACAGTGATAAAAACAGTTCAGTGGAAATACCAATATGGCGGAGAACACCACCACCAATATTACCTAATAGAGATATAAATAGCTCAGAGGAGATTCAACGAGACGATAAATTAGGCAATAAATCATTGAATAAAGCTGATGTTGGGGAAAGATTATTTAGGAAATGGGTTGTAAAGGACATCTATCATCTGAACAAAACAGACTTGGCAAGAAACCGTGAAATAAAAAATATGGGGCGTTGGATTCTACGTTGGGATCTTTGGGACGAAAAGTTCAAATCTGGAAAACATAATCGAACAAATTACTTAATGTATTCAAGATGGCGATTTTTATACGAACCTCCTATTTCAAACATTATCGATTTTTTCAAAAATTTGTAATTTTTTAATGTTTAACATTTTTATGTAAAATTATTTAATAAACATGTACTTAAAATAAAATTTTCAAATTAATTAATCACAAAATATCAAAACATTGCGTTTTTCCCATTGGTTCGGTTTACCTTCTATTTCAATCCACAATATTCCTGGTCTAGATTTTTTCTTAATAGTTGTAGGTGGAAAACTTCCAAGGGATAATGGAATACTGTTGAGAGTAAGTGTTGATGATGACGAAGTTGCTTGTGTACGTCGACCCCCAAATTCTGAACAGTTTATAGGCGACGGAGGTGAGGTGGGGGCAAAGCATAAAAGTTCTAGAGGGTAGTATCTCTCACATATTCCATTCTTTGTGCATGTTCTTTCTATAACACATTGATGAAACGGATATTGGAGTTTTATCTTGTGGTGAGCAAAGAAATATGCAGCAACCGATATGTTGAATGGGTAAGCTAAGTCACCGAAGGCTTTTACAAAATGTGCTCCTGAAGTTGTAATTCCGTCACATCTAACTCTGCTATATAATCCTCTCCTATCAGAATAATTTGTCTCTAACTTTCCTTTCTCATTTATAAATTTTGCGATCAAATCGGCATTCTCCTGATACATTAATCTGTATCTCACCAAATAAATTGGACAGTTTAACTTTTTAGAAATCTCATCCAAAATAGAGGTCATTTTATTGATTAATTAGAATGATTGATGAATGACTTGATAAATTGTTAAGGTGAACGAAAATTTCGCCTTTTATACCCAAAGATTTGACCTTGAAAATTGACAGATATTTCGAAATATTAGGTAAGGGGCGGAGCTTAGCAGGAGTATATAAGGCGAAGGATTTTCAACTTTTCATTCATTTCTTCATTCATTAAAAATACTATTTTAAATTAATAAAAATGAGCGGATTAAAAAAAGAAAAGATCCCAAAATTAGAAACAGTTAATGAGCCAAAAATTGAGGAAGAAGATATAATTGAATTGGAAGAGGAAAAAGAAAAAGCAAGCAAAACAAAAGCCTATGCTTCAAAAGTTAATAATGGGAAAATTGAGAAGAGTAATTGTATAAATCCGCGTATTCTATGGAAACTTGTGCGCATCAGAGAAACACCTAGGATTGAAATTAAACTTTGCAAAAAATGTGCCAATGCGCTTTACAATGATAAAAATAAATTTACTCAGAAGGAAGATGGAAACATCGGAATCTGCTTTGAAATATGCGAAACCTGCGCAAAATTAAATATGCAACTCAAGGATTTTGTTGCTGACTGGGATGAAAAGAACATACAGAAATTGAAAAAGTGATTAATGATTAATGTTTTCTGTCAACTTTGTTATTTATTTTTGATTTCATTAATTGTAACTTTTTAATTCTAAATAAATATTTTTGAATTGTATTATTTTTTCATTAACTTAGGAAAAAATTAATCCCACTTTCTCGGAGACCACGCCCATTGTCAGAGTATAAATACTGAAAAATTTTCTCCAAGATCAAACTTCCGCCAAAAATTTGAATTCATTTATAAAATTTCTTGAAAAATGTCAGTAATCGAAAATAATTGCCAGCTCTTGGAAAAAGTGCTCCCTGAAGTGTTATTTACGGTATCTTCTACTGGTGTGACAATTTCGTCACCACGCCTCATATCCACACGTTTCGTGGAGTTTGACATGGCAGGAAAATGTAAAAGTTGCAGGGGAGAAAATGTGGACATAGATTTTATTGTTACTCCAAAGGACGTAACCTTATATTGCAACCGCCTAAAATCAGAAAAAGTGGTAATGTTTGATCATATTTATGAAATTCCTCAACAGTGCATTTTTCGTGTAAGGTCAAAAGGAAAGAATTTCAATATTTTGCACAAGGAACAAGTCTGGAATCCAAAACAGTTCATAGACGGAGATGAACAGCTGAGTGTCAAGGAATTTTTGTCAAAGTTTTCACAGAAGAAGGCTCAAGTAGAGAACGAAGAAACAAAAGAAAATATAAAAGAAGACGATAAAGAAAAAATATTAAACGATAATTCAATTACCCCTCTTAATCATTAATCATTTTATTTATTTTTTTATTTTCAACAAATAATTTAAACATGAATTATCATTTATTTTCAAATAAAGATTTAAAACTAAAACTTCCATTTGGGTGTATTATTAGCGGCCCAAGTTCAACTGGTAAAAGTACATTTGTACGAAAATTAATTTCCAATTCCGATAAACTCATTGACCCTATTCCAAAATCTATTCTTTACTGCTATGGTGAATATAATTCTCTTGTTCCCGAACTACAGCGAGCCGGAGTCTCAGTATATTCCGGAGTTCCCCCTGAGGACCTTATTAAGAAGCAACAACAACCTTCTCTAGTTATTCTCGATGACCTAATGTACTCAATTGACGAAAAATATTTATCGGAACTTTTCACAAAGAAATCTCATCATCTTAATTTTGGCATAATATTCATTACACAGAATCTCTTCGAGAAAAAACTCAGGGTCGCACGTCAAAATTCTATGTATATTGTATTAACCCGCGCACCAAATAGCGCATTGGCCGTTCGCAATTTAGGAGTACAATTATTCCCAGGAAGATTAAATTATTTTCTAGACGCATATCGACAAGCTACAAGCAGCAGTAATTATTCTTATCTATTTATCGATTTACACCCCTCATCAGACCCAACACTTAGACTACGAACAAATATATTTACAGACATAGAATCAGAAAACCCCGACAATTCATTACCAGTGATATTTTTACCCAAAAATTCCTCTAATTAAAATCATGTCAACGAAAATTAGCCAACTTGTCAAGGACAACCTACAGTTTCTAAAACAACTCGCAAAAACGCGTTCACTAACTAAAAGAAGTCGTGTGAGTAGACTCGTCGTGTGAGTAGACTAAAAACGGAAAGAGGAGCCCGACGTACAGTAATACAACAAGGAACCGGTTTACCAATTGGATTGTTTCCTGCCCTTTTAACTCCAATCATTATCGAATTAACAAAAACATTAACAAGCAATTAATAAAAATGGCAAATAAATTTATATTGATTCCTGAGGATATATATCGTGGACTACTTACTCACCCCTTACCAGAAACTGGAAATATCAATTTGGATTTTACACGAGAAAATTTGGAAAATATCAAAAGTCAAAATGCAAACACGGAATTGAAAAATATAAATTATAATCAGGAATTGAGACGTTATCTACACATGTTGAAGGATCAGAATGAGAGACCAATGAATGTTTCAGTACGCCAAATGGAAGATCCAGCCCTGGAGCAAATCAAAAAATTGCTTCCCCTACTCCAAACAAGCTCCAAAGAAAGTAATCAACAAGTCCTTGAACAAAATATACCCATACCAAAATTGTCCCCGTTAAATGAAGGTGGAAATTTAAACGAAGATGATCTTAGTATGCATACGGCCGAAGAAGAATCTCCGGATTCCAAGAGGAAAATGGAACCAAAGAAGGCCACAATAAGAGAAAAGACAAAGGAAATTTTTGAAAATATGAAACAGGAAAATCTAGATAAATATGATGTGAGCACAGATGGAAAGATTTTAAGTAAGAAGGGAGGAAAAGAAATACAGGGAAGCAATGCACAGAAGTCCATAGAGTGCATACTCAGAACAGGAATCACTGGGAAATTGAGATGGGGAGGTTGACACCACCGGGGACATCAGTTTTAGAAAATAAGTTAAAAAGTGATAACAAAATTTGGCCGTTGATAGAGAAGGCACGAGAAAGTTGTACTCCAAAAAGAACTAATACAAAGCAAAAAAGAAAAATACCTGAATCCAAAGAAATAGCTGAATCAAAATGGAGACTCCCAACAGAGTGGAAATGATATTAGATAAACTTTACAATGATCCAGCGAATCCGGCAGGATTTGCTGGTGTAAACCAGTTATGGACAGAGGCTAGAAAAAAAGATGCAAGTATTAAGAAGAAGGAAGTTGAGGAATATTTGGAAGGCCACAGAACTTACACAATTCACCGACCTAGGCGCGTGCACTTCAAAAGATCAATAACAACCCCATCTGGCTATATGACAGACGTTCAGTGCGACTTGGCAGATTTCCAAAAATTATCAAGGCAAAACAACGGGAAAAATTATGTGCTTGTGGCAATCGATGTGTTAAGCAAAAAAGTTTTCGCTGAACCTGTTCGCACTAAAAAGTCAAATGATATGATTGATGCATTTGAAAAAATTTTGGCAAGAATGGAAATGCACCCACACCGTATTTTTAGTGATAAGGGAACTGAATTTTGCAGCAAGGAAATTATTGCATTTTTCAGAGAAAAAGATATTGAAAAATACACGGCAACCTTTTCATCAGTTAAAGCGTCACTAGCTGAACGATGTATTCGAAACATTAAACAGAGACTGTACAGATTTATGAGTGAGAAGCATACATTAAAGTGGACAGAGGCATTACCGAAAATAGTTGACGCAATAAATCATTCAAAGTGTAGGGTTTTAGGTGGATTAAGACCGGTTGATGTAAACTTTAACAATGCAAAGGAAATTAGAGAAATGGTATTTGGTCCTATTGGGAAGAATAAACCTAGAAGAAACCCACGATTTAAGGAAAATGATCATGTACGTATGAGCAGAAACAAAAATATTTTTTCAAAGGGTTATCTCCCGAATTATAGCGATGAAATTCTTCAAATAGACCTTGTCAAAAAGAAGGCTAACCCCAACAGATACCGTATCCGTGACGATAATGGGGAAGTATTTAAAGGATATTTCTACCCTGAGGAATTAACCCGAGTGAGGAAGGATGAGAATACCAGCTACAGAATTGAGAAGGTTATTAAGAGCAGAAAGAAAAAAGATGGAGGAAAAGAATTTTTTGTTAAATTTTTTGATTACCCCCAACCACAGTGGATAGACGAAAACCAGTTTGTATAAAAGCCCAATTTTTTCATTCCCATAAATCATTTTTAATTATTTTTTCACTTTAATTGTTCAATTTATTATTATCTTTAAAATAAATAATGGCTAATACATTCTTTGTTGTTCTTCCTAGTAATGTTAGTGATTACCCAGATAATAAACCCAATAAATATCGAGTGCATCTTCCGAAACCAATAGAATTTCAAGGCGGAAACTGGGTATGTGGGCTCTACAGTATCCAATACCCCCAATCATGGGCTGCAACTATTGGCACCGACGTTAAACAATGGATCGAAATTAATTACAAAAATAAGAAACCACACAAAATTGGGATTCCCAAAACAACACAGCTAACACCCAACGGACTCAGCTTCTTTTTAAAACTTGTGTTATCCAATAAAGAAAAACCTAGGAAAAGACGCGATGTATCAATCGATACTTTGGAGGATGAAGTTATCATTGACCCAGAAATTGATTTAGTAGTGGAGCCAGCTAAGAAACGAAGAAAGAGAGAGGCAGATAAAGTAGATACTGTGCCATTATGGGTAAAGGAATTTTTTAATCAGTATCCACACAATTACTGGGAAGCCATACGCGATTATGAACAAGAATTAGAACAACATAAATCTGATGTAGAGGAAAAAACAAAACAAGTTCTTAATGAGAAGGATGATACACATAAGGGAGAATTACAGCAAGAACTTGATCACCTACATTCCCTTTCAGAAGGTAAAAAGAAGGAAATTCGTCTCTTAACAGAGGAAGCTAATAAGAGGGATAGGCGTGATGATGGACTAATAGCAAAGCAGTTTTTGGAACAACACCCAGATGATTATCACGAGGAAGTAATAAAGATGGAAATAAATATAATAGTAAGATACATTGAACTAGAAGACAAAATTAGAGAAAGCAGGGAAGAGGGTGTTAAGAATGCTCGTTCTGGTGATGAGATTCAGAGGTTTATTAATTCAATAAAACGTATGCGTAAGAATTTGGAAGCATTGGAATCCGCTATTATTGAAAGAGACTTGCAAATTACTAGAGATGAATTTCATCAGCAAAATTCAAATACACACTCAGAATTTGTCCAGAAATTTTTCGAGGACCACCCTGTAGATCATTGGACAGCGTTAAAGAAAAATTTAGGTGATCTACAGGAATTACATAGGCAAATTCGAGAAAAACGAGATGCCCATTCACAAGAACAAAATGAGGAAGAAAAGAATAAGCTGGGGAAGGAAATTGATCAATTAAATAAATTGGCTTCCTACAGAAGAAATAGATTTACAGCAATACACCATGCTGCCTACAAGAAATGGAAAAATTTTGAGCTGCCAATTCCCCCAACTAGAAATGAAATTAAGGAGATGCAAAAAATTGAAGAGAAAACTCATCCAGAATATTTGGAAGATGCCCAAAAGACAGATGATCAAGGTAAACCGGTGCCCATTCCTGCGCCCGTAATTACGGATGAAATGGTAGAAGTTGTCAAGGACAGACATGGCTATGAGCAGGACAAGGCCAGAGTGTCAGCGGAAAATGAAAGAAAAGATAAAGAGTTGAAAGAAACCAAGGAGCAATTAAAGCATGCAAGAAGAATAGATAAATATGGTGAGCCTATACCCCTTGAGCAACCAATAGATGAAGAGCAAGATACAGTACCTGATGAGGAAAGTTTCGAAGAAGAAGAAAGGTGGGAGGAGAAAAGTAGGGAAAGTCCAGTTTTAGATTTGGATTCATCAGAAGAGATTATACCAACAGAAGAGATATTTAAGGAGCAAAAGGAGGAGAAAAATACTGACGATCTGATAAATGAGAAGACAGTTACTTTGATTGAAGAAAAGGAATCTCAGGCAAAAGATTTACATTCTGACATCGAATTTGAATATTTGGACAGTATTGATCGTTTTCGGGTAATTTTTAATGATCCTGAGATTCGAAATATTGTTATCTCTTCACAACTATGCTATGTTCTCGGTTTCCCCATGGGACCATTGGTAAATGGACAAATTGGAAAATATGGAATTGATCTCAAAGGAGGGTTTACAAGCTTTGCTGTATATTCAAAGGGGTTAACTAACACTGTAATAATGGGTAATTCTGTCAGTTCATTACTCAGAATTGTGGCTGTTGAGAATAGGTCTGGAGGTGTTGTAGAAAGAGTGTATGATCAACCAATGTTCATACCTGTGTTACCCAGAGAGATTAACGAGATTGAAATTGAACTAAGATGGATGAACGGAAGTCTTGTTAAATTTGATCATGGAACTGTAATTATTACCCTAATGTTTAATAGAATGTTAAGATTTTAATTTAAAACTTTTTTGAAATTGTCAAAATTTATTATATATTTTTTATCATTTTGATAATAAAGGAAAAAACAAATTCGTCTGGGTTTGAATGTTTAAATAATAGGGAAAGGAATTTTTTATAAGAGTATCCAGATGAAATAAAATAAATAAAGGTGATACAATGGTGTCCACAAGTGGGTAAAAGAGGGTTTTGAACGGGAACATTATTCATTACACGGTTTGGAAATTTTGAAATAAAATTTTTTATTGAAATTGGAGGTTCAGGGAGTAGTAATGAATCAAAAATTAATATTTTCTCGGGGTTAATTATAAAAAATGCAATCCAATGTGATCCTCTTTGAGTAGCTTTTTCAAGGTTGACGACCAATGAGCACGGGTATTCTCGAAATTCTTGTGGAATTTTATCTGCGGCAAAGCATCCAATAAAATGTCTTCTAGTTATTCTGTTGTGAAATAAGATTTTGTCGATTTGTAAAGTGTCCATTTTCGTCAAAGAGGTGGAGGTTTGAATCTTTTCTTTGAATCTCCCCAAGTTCAATGTCTTTGCTGTTGTCTTTAATCTTTAGAAATTTTCTCAGTTGATAGGTCAATGCTGTTGCTAGCAATAAAAGCCAGAGTGCAATTAATGTATAACAGTAAATAGTTTGAGCAATTGATGTCTCTGATGAAGGAAATTCTTTGCAAGGAGAGGGAAATTGAACATTTTCAACGTGTTCCATTGACCAAAAATCCAAGATTGTAATATTT
This sequence comes from Meloidogyne enterolobii, assembly GCA_963681835.1. Classification (NCBI taxonomy): domain Eukaryota; kingdom Metazoa; phylum Nematoda; class Chromadorea; order Rhabditida; family Meloidogynidae; genus Meloidogyne; species Meloidogyne enterolobii. The sequence continues at coordinate 751,556 of CAVMJV010000079.1, read as the reverse complement.
TTCTCAGGGTTAAAGTTAGATGCTAGCCCAATACTATTTTGTACTCTTTGTGGAATTATTGGGAATTTTGTCGAAGACGAATTAATCATTTGTTCTGGTTTAGGAGTTATTGTATTAGCGTAATAGCCTATACGTTCTCTTAATTTTTCTCTATATTCTGGGTGTTCATCCTCATTAGACATAGAATATTGTTGTGTAAATTTATACAGGAAGAAAAATAAAATGAAACAAACAAAGCAAAATTCAATTTTTATAGTAATGTGACACATTTTTAAAATGAAATGGGAGAATGAAAAAAATAAGAAAAATTGAGGGTTTTTATACTGAAATATCTGTGGAAATGGTTCTGTTCCTATCTAACATTAGCAGCGAATCGATTTCACCCATGGCTACTAGTACAATCCCACCACTAGGAACCGGTTCGTTGAAGGTCATCCGTATACTTGTTGTACCATTCTTTATTAAATCAAACATCTCTGGGCCATTATCTTCCTGGCTATTTGTAAGGTTAAATACGAAGAAGCAATATCCTGCATATGCATAACGAAACATTGATATACCGTTACTTTCTAGTGATCCCGCGTACCCTATTGCTTCTTGCATGTCATGATAAATTCTAGCATAGTTTCCTTTAGGAAAATCAAGGGAATAAGGGGCTGCTGGAAAAGTTACTCCCCCAGCAGTAATGGAAATATCTCTCAAATTAAAATGTTGAAAATAAAATGGAGTTGTTTTTTGTCGTCCTACAAAATCTTTGTTATCAACCATTCCCAGTATGATTCTTCGAGGCACCTGATCCATCCATAGGTTAGCATTAAATTCAGTTCTATTTTCACTGATGAATAAAGATTTCAGAGATGTTTTTCTTATCGGTTATCTCGCGGGCTTTATTTCAAGTTTTTTTGCAATATCAAAGGCTAGGCTGTCCATCAACTCAATCTTCTTTACATATAATTTGCAAGCCAGAATTTCTAGATGATATTTTGGGGCAGTGTCCCAGGGCGCACTAAGCAGGAAACTTTATTCATTGGGTAGTAGTTCAATATCAACTTCACACTGGTTTACTAAATATCTTGGTTGATTACAAATATCAACATCCAGTTTGGCCATAAATTGTGCAGTACGCGGATTTCCATCTTCGTCTAAGAATAATCTTTTCCTTGATTTAACTCCATATCCATTAGAATCAACTCCTGGGTATGTTTGTGTGGCTCCATCATCATAATACCCCGCCACAGAAAGATAAGAGTTCTTCACACTTTGTGGGTAGGTTAGTTCGTAGTCAAAAATACTTTTGTATGCCATGAGGGAGTTCCCTTCAAAAACCTGAGTTCCATTAATATGCATACGGCAATTTTTCCAAAGTGTATGACCTATAAGTTGCACTGCCGATACATTATCATCCCTTCCTATATCAACAAGTTTCCCGTCCTTGTCTTCTTTTCTAATCCTAAGTTCAGTGAAAACATAAGTTTTGGCCAGATCAATATAATTTGTAGTCGCATGAATTTTGAAATGAAAGGGGGTGATATTTACAGGGTTGAGTGTGAGTAATTCAATAAATGAGGAGTTGCTAATACTGATATTTGTGTGGGGAGTTTCGAAAAATGATAAAGCGTTTGTTATTGCGTTGCCAGAATCGCGATCAATTTTCTGATGAGTAGACATTTTTATTTAATAAAGACCGAATGTGTCTATTTTTTGACGCTTCTTTTTTGGGGTAAGAGATGGAGGTCTTCCAATTATGAGTTGATGACTATTTTCTTTTGAAAATGATGAATGGGGTTTACGTTTTCTTTTGAGTCCTTTTATACTAGCTCTGGCTCGCAATCCGGTTCCAAATTGTTTTGGCAATCCTCCTTTCTCGAGTAATCTGTCCAACCCACGTTTTCCTTCACTTATTACTGTCTGCTTAAAATTTGGGTTAGAATCTTCTTTGCCGTACTCTGGATTCCCCACACTTTCTAGAATTCTTCCACCTGTATCCAATGCCTCCTTTGCTACAGCTGTACCCGCACGTTTTGCATACGGTAGAAGGAAACGCCAAAAATTTCTTAGTACATCTCCGACTCCGCCACCCGCTTGTCTCCCGTATCCACGTTGATAAGGGTTTAGTCCGCGAAAATAGTAATAGTTTTCATCTGCTCCCTGCCCTATTTGAGTAATAGGTGTATGATGGTCGTCGTAACCGACTGTTCTTGGGTCAAATGCTATATGAACCATGTTTGGATTGGTTTGGAATGTTATGTAATATTAAGTTAAGTGATCTATTGTATTTATCTTAAGTGATAATAGTAAGAAGTTAGATAATTGAAAGAAATATAAATTAATTGAAGGGGTTTAACTTTTTATGTTTTTAGATGAAGAGATAAATCTAAAAGTTGACGTTTTGTGGAGTGGCATTTTGTCGTTGTGGCATTTTGTCGTTTTAACATTTCGAAATTTGATATTTCGAAATAATTGGTTAACTTCCCCTTACATTCGGACTTCCACCCTTTTTTGCAAATCATTTTAATATTTTTGTAAAATTTTGTAAAAATTTATCCCTCCCTATTTTTTATTTTTTAATTAATTTATTTTTTATTATTTTTAATTTTACCGTACCCCGACCCCTGCCCCCAACTTTTTTACATCCCAGACTGAAAATCTCTGACTCGAAAATTTCAGTCCCAGACTGAAAATCTCTGACTCGAAAATTTCAGTTCCAGACTGAAATTCTCAAACTCGAAAATTTCAGTCCCAGACTGAAATTCCTAGCCCAAAATATTTCAGTCCCAGACTGAAATTCCATTCTTATACAAGAAGATTAATTTTTCCCGCAAATGACCTTGAGAGGGAAATCTTCCTCCTCCCCCTCCGCGGGCTGCGCCGAGATTTCAGTCCCAGACTCATTAATCATCGATCAATTAGATAAGATCTTGAGAATTTGAAATAATTGGTTACCTCCCCCTTACATTTTGACTTCCACCCTTTTTTGCAAATCATTTTAATTTTTTTGTAAAATTTTGTAAATTTTATCTCTCCCTATTTTTTATTTAATTTATTTAATATTTTTAATTTTAATTATTTTTAATTTTACCGTATCCCGGACCCCGGCCCCCAAAATATTTCAGTCCCAGACTGAAACCTTGTACCCGTATATTGTACTTGTACAAGGTACAAGTACCTTGTACAAGTACAAGGTACAAGTACCTTGTACTTGTAATCAATCAAATTAATCTGTCACCCATCAATCAAAATCTGGCAATCCGGGAACCTGAAAGTACCCCACACCCATTGGTTTCCCTTGATCACTCCGCCAAACTCGGACAAATGGGACTCGGACAAATGGGACTCGGACAAATTGGATTTACTTGTACCTGTCAATCAAAATTGACAACTCGGACAGGTGGGATGATTAATTACCCCAAACCCCCTGGTTTCCCTTTGTTCATGCCGACAAACTCGGACAAATGGGATGAGTAATTGCCCCACACCCTTTGGTTTCCCTTGATCTTGCCGCCAAATTAATGAGGATGGGTCCGGGAAACCCCCTACACCCTTGGGTTTCCCTTGATCTTGCCGCCTGAAACCCCCTATACCTTTTGGTTTTTGCCGACAGACCCCTCCCCCACCTAAATGTCCGAAAAATAGGTCGGACATTTGGGGGGGGGGGGGGGGGGGGTAACTACTAATATTAATCGTCCACACCTGAGATCCTATCTTAAACAGCCATTTAATAAGCTTTTTAATGCAAACCATCTGGATCTTTCTATTAATTTTACACTACTTATTTTAAAAAAGTACTTTGCATTTATTTCATTGATGCTTTGTTAGCTGCCGCTAAATCTTTTTCAATTTCCGAATTTTATTTTAATTGAAATAAAAAGGCTAATTAAATTACGATAGTTTGGATTTTGTTCATGGAATTCTGTGTACCAATTTTTAATCTCTATAAATAAATGAGTGATGAGTTATTTAATACCGCTAACTGACCAGCGCTGACCACTGTTTCTTTAAGTTCAACTCATCACTCATTTATCAGACTCATCACTCATTTATAGAGACCAAAAATTCACTTTTTTTAAAAATTCATTTTGGAGTTCCTTAAGCCAGAAAATAAATGAGTTACCGATTTTAGATAAAAATTAAAAAGAATTCTTTTCAATGAAATTTTTGGAACGATGATGCTAAATAAATTATTAATTTATTATTATTATTAAATAACTTTTTAGAAATATTTTGAATAAGAAATAATAAATTATAAAAATGAAATGGATGTATTAATACTAAAATACTCTTTAACTTTTTTTTCTTTAACTTTTTTTTTCTTTTCGGGTAGAATATCAAAGAAATTCTACCCGAAAAGTTGATTTAAAAGTTGATTTTATAATAATTTTGAAATTTGTTTTTTGCCTCGTACGAGTATGACTCAGATAATAATTAAAGATTCTGATCAAATGTATAAAATTTCATTTCTGATTTAGCTTTTTTGCACTTTTTCGTTAAATTTTCAAAAATCTTTGCTTGGTGACAAATCTTTGCTAATCCAAATTATTAACATAATAAAATTGAATTTTAATGAATAGTTGAGGAATGCGCGGATTGAGGATAAGTTAAGGAATGTAGGTACCTGTTATACGTTCCTTAAGTGAATTTGCAAGTTTTTCTCTAAATACATGATAGATAATGTAGGCGCAGGATTGAGGCGAGGAGATCAGTGGACTGATCACATTCTAGAAGACGAAGGAGATCAGTCCAACTAGAATGAAGCTGCATCACTACACAACAATTTTTGTGGTTAACATAAACCAAATATTCGTGTTATTATATGCAGTGATATATCAGGAAATAAAATAAGAAAATTTCTCTAATTATACACTAGATTTAGATAAAATATCAACGAAATTCTACCCGAAAAGTTGATTTATGCAAATAATGTTTAACAAAATTTTGATAATTTTTAAAAATCATATGCATATTTTTTCAAAATAATTTTTGTAAGAAAATTCTCAAAAGATGATAAAATATTAGATAAAATATGCATCAATAATAAATAAATATTTAAAATTTGACCGAAACTTAGAAATTGGTTAAAATAAATTTAAAAATAAAAGTCCCTAAAAGTAAAAACTTTCTTTAAATAAAAGAAATGCTCATCTGTATATCTTCAAAATACTCAAATACTATTTTCTTTACACTAGTCCTGAACCTTTCTTTTTCCTTTATCTGTAAAAATTTTTGTTTATTTTTTTAGTTTTTACTTATATAGATCCTATGATTAAAGTGATCTCATTTCATTTTAATTATAAATGAAAACCTTTTCTTGAACTGCCTACCGAGCGTGATCCGCTTCCTTGAAGTGAATGGCCTCCTAAATTTATTATTTGATTTAATACCATTTTAATACAAAATATAGATATTCTTCGTTACCTGGGTTAGACCCTGTTACTTGACCTTGGGCAATTTCCGTGACATTGGTCATTGTTTCAAGTTGAGTAGAACCGGGCTCTTTAATTATTTAGATATACAAAATATTTTTAAAATAAGTACCGCGAATATTTTTTCCTCCTAGATTTCGTCCTTCCATCGATGCGGCTAATGCTGCCTCCAAATCTTTATAAAATTATTATTTTAATTTTTAATTACTTTTCGAATCATATAAACTATTTTAAATTTAATTACCGTAGTCTGGATTTTGTTGGTGTGTATGAGGAATTACTGTATTATTTGTAATTTTTTTAAATTAATTATTAAATACCAAAGTGTGTATCATGAAATGGAAGGTTTTGAGCATATGGACTATGTAAGGCATGCTGCCCATATTGGAATTGTGAAAAATTTGGTTGCTGAGATACATCAGCTTTAATAATATTCGATCTTTTATTATTTAAAGTTTAAAATTATTATCAAAGTAAAAGTTTAATCTTCGGGTATAATTAAGCAAACATACGATTTTCGATTTCAGAAATATTTACTAAATGAGCTCGATTATTTATATCGTTTGTTTTATATTCTCTCTCTTTTCCGGTCTCGTTAAAATAAAATTAAACTTTATTTTTTATTCAGAAAAAACATTTCAAAAAAATAAATTTCAATAAATGTATATGATGATATTATTTATTTTAAAAATTAATTTTCTTACCTTGTTCATGAATATTATAATGAGGATTGAAAGATGAATAGTCAGGATTATAAATATCAGAAGTTCCATAACCATATCCTTCTAGTTAAACTTTATTCTAATAATAAATTAACAAATCACCATGAAAAGAAGTAAGACTTTGAGGTAATGGTGGTAACTCATATTCTTGGTTATCTTTATGTTCATCAAGTTTAGCTTAAGTAAAATTTTTTTAATTATGTTAAATTTTTGTATGACTGTAAATTTTTTCATGACAAATTAGTTTTTCTACCTTGATTAGGCACATATCCTTGTCCTTGATAATGTTGACCTTGATAATAAAATTTAATATTATAGCATATTAAATTTACCGAAAATAAAATATCAAATAATTATCAGAATTAATCTCTTATACGACTCATATGGTTCTATAATATCTTAATTTGCTTATATAGAAAAAAATGTCATCACAGTTTAGTCAAATCTGCTAATACACAACCATTGGGCTAATACACAACCATTAGTATACATTACTACAAAGAGTAAAGTTGTAGAAAAAGCTGTATTCGTTTAAAAGAGATTATTTTAAGATAACCATAATGAAAATAAAATAGAGTTAATTACAATCATCTGGATGGTTATAAGTAGGGCTCGGATTTGTATTGAAATATATTTTTTTTCCTGAATATATTATGGCGAGAGAAGCTCAAATATGCCATTGGTTTTTCGATATTATGATTTTGAACGAAGTAACATTTCAATATATTTCAATATTTTGCCAATTTTCCAGTTATTTCAATATTTGGCACATTTTTCAAATTATTTCAATATTTTTGCATATTTTTACCAAAATTTAGTGATTTTTCATTAATTAGTGAAGAAATCTGGCCGCCTGCCAACCAAAAATCTCAAAATTTTTGCCTGCGGCGCTAAAAATGGAAAAATTTGGCTTCTTGGTCTACCAAAATTCTCAGAATTTTTGCCTGCGGCGCTAAAAAGGGGATATTATGGCCTATTATTCACTACAGTACCGTTGCCTTCCCACTAATTATTCCCTAGACATTCTTCGTAACAGGACAAAAAAATTCTCAATTAACAAAAACCTCAAAATTTGTTGGGCAAAACCTCTAAAATGGCACATTGAGCAAAACCCACTAAATGTCCCAACCTCATTTTGTCAATCGCAAAATGTCCAAGAAAGTAAAGTACTCAATTCGTCGGGCTATAAAGCTAATGGGAAATTTTAAAAACATGATTTATTTTTTTGTTAAATTTCAACTTGTTTTTGGGGGGGGGTTTTCTAGTGAATAAACGATAATTTATTTCAATATTTCACTAATTTTTGGCATTTTTTGTCAATATTTTGCCCACTTATTTCAATATTTTATGGCCATATTTCGCGATTTTATTTCAATATAAATCCGAGCCCTAGTTATAAGTGAAATATTAATTTACTTTATGAACTAGTATTTAATATTAATTTAAGCAACCTATCTGCCCATAATATTGATGTGGATATGTAGCTCCTATAATTTTTTAATATTTAAAATTATTTGTTTAAATACCAAAATTTTGAGGATATTGATAATTTGCATGGGGCTGTGTATCAATTCCATGTTGCCAGCTTTGATGTAGTTCTGGATTTTGTTGCTGATTTCCAAAACCTTTTTTATAAAATGCGAAATTCAATAGTAACGCTAGTTTTAAAATTTTATCCAATTAATAACTATAATTTAACAACTTAGAAAAAATTATTCAGAATTTATATCGAGCGATCTATCATTTATATATAAAATCAGAGTTAAATTAGTAGTGTACATGATTAATATAAGTAACTCAGAGGTCTATTTAAAAATGGTTCAGCAGCTCTGCAACGTCGATATCCTATTACTAAATAGAAATATATCGCCACATCATCTCATATTGTGCAATTGATACTATGAATGCGAAACCTCAAAACCTATTAAATAAGCAAGGTATTTGATTTAATCTTTTGCAATATCTATAAATATTTCCTAGATCACTTATTTATAAAAAATTGTTAATGTCCAGCTCGCGATTCACATGTCTCAAAAAAATTTGCTGCATTTTTTATCTCCTTCTAGCCAATAATTTTTACTAATTGTACACCATCTTTCAGGTCTACTCCTTCTCCCTTCACAAATTTCACTATTTATAACATATCAAATAGTAACATTAATAAGGAAAAGATTAATTTTCATTTTTACCAACTATAACCAAACATTTGTATCAATATTGTGTGTCCAAATGTTGTTTAGAAATATTGTAAAATACCTGAAAATTGGACAGAACTTTGTATACGTCCTTGCTGTTTTTGATCATATTCCTCTGCAGATTTGTATGTTGGTTCATGAGGCAAATTATTATCCCAAACTACAATTTTTAATTCATTTTTGTGAGGTCAACAATTGAATTTTTATATGAATTCGATTGAAATATTGACTTTATATGTAAATATGCCTTACTGCCATTAATTACATGAGTAAATTAAGATATCTTACATTATCACCTTCTCAATCTATTAATGTTTCTATTAACTATTTTTAATCAACTCTTATAATATTAATATGGAAACCCAATTTCAATCAAATATAATAATTTAATTAAGTTATTTTTACATTGCTCAAAAGATATTTCATAATCTTGTGGAGGTGCAGCTAAATCTTTATTGAATACATATATATTTTTAATTAAATAATATTAACTTTGAGTTGGATCATTAACAGATTGTTGAGATTGTGTGACAGAACTAGCTCCGTGTCGACCTGATTGATTATCGTTAGATGTAATCCATAATAGATTACTCATTATTATATTTATGTTGTGGAAAATTCATTATACGGGAGATGGAATAGAACCATCACGGAATGAGCCCAGACCGAAGCACCGACTGTGACACCAATCAACACGATACGGATTAAATTATTCATTTATATATTTTTTCTGCAAGAACGGACACAACCGTGTAAGGGCCTGACAAAACTTCGTCCGACAAAAGTTCGTCCGACCACAATTTGGTCCAAAGAGACAGCTCGGAGTTATTTTGTTGCTTGTTTTTTTACAACGGCTGATATTTTTTCAAAAATTTTTTTGGTACAATCGGAAGTACCGGAGGTACTTCGTATATCATCGGTTTCTATTCAAACATTTATTAAGGTTCTTTTCCTATTCTGTATTGAATATGCCATAGGGGAATATAGTGAAATTGATCAAGGAAGAAAGGTCAGGAGAATTACGTTACTACGTAAATAGTACCAAATTTTTTATACCTTCAAGTTTTACATCATTGTAATTGATAGAACGTTGATCAGCAGTGTTATAGCCTTTAAAGTGAAAATTAGTTTTTAAGATTATTTTAAGTACTTAAACATATTTTATAGGGCTACATTGAATTTGCCACACGAAAATTTTTTAAAATGCTAATACATAATTTTTCAAAATTTTTAAAAGAATCCATTTTAAAAAGACTAGCGGGCAAATATGTGTTTTCACATTTACCACACTTGCAAATTTTTAAAAATGAAAATATTTTAGCGACATTATACTATTCTTAGTCTAATGATATTTCCTCGCAAGAAATTTTTTCTTCAATAAAGTCTCAAATCCCTGACTTTCAGGACGATTGACGCGGAAAAGCTTTTATTAGAATTAAGTAAAATAATAATTAAGACGAAGACTAATGCAAATGTACATATTTATAGCTAAGTAACTCTTCGGATAAGGAATTTTTTACTTTGAAGGATGTTTTAGATATTGTAAAAGAATAAAATTAAAATGTTTACGGTTAACTGCAGTTTTATGATTTGATGAATTCAAATGATTTATAATATTAACCATTGTAAGAATCTGTAAATATTTATTTCAAAATTATTCAAAAATTTCTTTTGTAAAACTAACCACAAAATCATTGCCATTAACTCTACATGCTTCACATTCATAACATAATGCTTCGTTATTCGGGTTTAGAAAATTGTTTTTATCTAATAGTTTAATCGTGTTTAAATTTTCTTCTTTTTTTAAAATTTTGAAACTTGATTCTAATTTCTTCTTTTCTATAAAATAAGGAAATTACTTTTCTAATTTCTTCTTACAGTAAACGCGGGGGAAGTTGTCCCGAACACTGAGGAAGTTTACACGAGCACTGTGAAAGTTGACCATAACAAGTGGGAAGGTGAACCGAACGCGGGAAAATTTTACCCGGACACTGGGAAGTTGACCCAAACAAGGAGGAAGTTTGATCCAAACACGTAGAAAGTTGTGTTGACCAGAACACGGGGGAGTTTGAAATACACAACTCTCTAATACACATATATCACTTATCGCCGACAAATTTTCGGCTCGGTTTTGGTTTTTAGTTGATTTTTTTTAAACAATTTTTTTAAAATTTGATAGCAAATTTTTTTAAAGTTCCGGTTCAGGGCCGGAACTTTGAAAAGTACCGTTTCCGTTTCCGGTCAAAATTTAGGTTCAGGTGAAACACTAATAATTAGATATAATTGAAAAGTTTTACCTTTTTCATTATTCAATAAATCTATTCTTTTATTTAAGCTGTCATGTGCATTGTTATGGATTTTAAATTTTTGTTCACTCTCAAAGAAAAACTTAAACATAAAATATGATTTAAATTTTAATATTTTTATTAAATTACATATCTCTTGCAACGATCACAACCAACATATATCTTTTTATTTTTTTCAGCCAGATGATAATGATTCAACCCATTAACTTCTTCAATCCAATAATAACGATCTATTTATTTTTAATGTTATTTAAAAATAGGTACTTTTCCGTTATCTCCCCCCATTTTCCTTTTCTTTTTTCTCTTTTCAAAATGGTCAAAAAGGATTAAATTAATTTAAAGAGGCATAAATACAAAAAATCATTCATGTTGTACTTGTTTTTTAAATTTAATTTCAGTTCAATAATATCTTTAATCTTCCGCAAATTTAAGATGCTATAATTAATTGTACAAACATTTTACCACTAAACTAATTGTGTAAATGGCCATGAAATGAATTCAAGCATTGGAAATTAGACTAGATATTGATGTCAAAAATCGAATTGTCGTTCGAAAGTCAAGATTCGAGTCGGAAATTAGAGGAAAGTCAGATCTATTTGTTATGTCCGCTTCATCTACTCATTGTCCTTAGAAAAATCACCTCCAAAATGCTTTTCTATTTTGATAAATTTGATTTGTTATCAATTCCATTATTTGCCTTTGACCATTTTGAACGGAAAAAAGGGAAGGAAAAGAATTGGAGAAGAAAAGGAAAATGGGTGAGGGGGAGATAACGGAAAAGTACCTAAAAATATTTAAATTATGAAACGGATTTTAATAAATGAGATAAATATTTAGATTTTGATTATATATTTTTCTATAACTTACAGGCTTTTGATCTATTGGAATCTTTTGGAATTTCATTATGAATTTTTTTCATTTGCACTTTATCATGTGATTGCATTTGCTGTGGAGGGTCGTCCAAAAATGGATGGCTGGAATACAGATTTTCCATTTCTTGTAAAGGAACGTTTTCTGAGGTTAACGTCACCGCTTCTTCATGAACATTAGGGTCAGTTGAACCAGTTCCGCCGATGTTGGTTTGTTCGCTTTCTGTTCCACTTGATTCTACTTCTCGGTATAGATGCGGATTAAATCTGCCCCTTTTTGATGAACTTCCTTTTACGGAATCGATTAAAGTCATTGAAGTTAAAATAAGAAAAATAATGTTTGAAATTTTCATTATTTTTCTGAAATATTTTATATTTAAAATAGATTTGAAAAGTTTGTAATTATTAAGTAAATTTTTAAAATGGTCGCGCCGCGAATATTTTGATTAATAAACGGAGTTACACGATAACCATTCTTCAAATGCGTGTCTACTTTTATAGTTTTGTAAAAATCCTAACTCTTTTAGAATGGAGTTATGAATTTTTTGGAGTTATTTATAATTTTCCAACATTTAAAATTTTGACTGATTTATTTAAAAGTTCAATTTTCTTGCAATTTACTACGTTTTTTATAAATGACTAAAAATGCTGTACTTTTTGCTAAAAGGCCGGATCCTCAAAGGTCGAATCCTCAAGGATTGATTTTCAAACGTCTTTCGACATCTCCCCAAACTACCATGAAATCTCCGTAATCCCACTGTATCAAATCCCCTTAGTTACTCCAATCCAACTATATCACCGTAAGCCCTTCCATACTCTTATATCAAATGATAATTTTTATAATTTTGAAAATTGCAAATAAAAATTAAAGAAAATTATAAAATGAGAAATATTAATCTATTAAACATATTTTAAATGGATTGAATGATATGTATTATGTTAGAATTCAATTATTTATATAAAGTAGTTTGGACAATAAAATAAACTTATCAGAAAATAAAAACACATGATTATTTCAAAATTATCAAATGCCAATAAATATTCAAATATCTTTTTTAAGCATACACGTCCTTAATATTTAATAGACTAAAATGTTTAATATCCATTAACTGTGATAGGATTAGAGAAAAAATATAAAAAATGAACTTCCGTTCAAAATCTTATTAATCAATTGCCAAATATTTAAAATTATCTAAAGTGCTTTCTCTATTTATTAAAAATATTTGCCCAGCTTCCGTTTAATCTGTAGAATCCTATCTCTATAGTGCAATCGATAAAAGATTTGATATTCAATAATTGTAAATAAAAAACAAGATAAACAATAATACAGCAAATTAACCCATCTCCGTGCAAAACTTAAAAAAAGAGACTGTTGAGAATCAGCAGTTAAGTCAGTAGTTAGTAATACCGCTTTTTAGCGGGACAATTAATGACCTTTTTTGGCCCAACACAAGGGTTTAGGGGAGTTTTCTTTTGATCTTAACAGCATTTCCTAAGGGTTTTGGAGGGGTCTAATTAAGATTAATTACAGTATACCAATTTCCCGCAAAGTTTTTCCTTTGAGTCTGATGACAACCTCAAAGGTTTAGGATGATTTTCCTTTTGATTTCCCGAGGAGTTTTGATTGATTGATGAGTGATTAACATTTTTTCTCGCAATATTATCAAGAGGGAAAGCCTAAAGGATTAGAAATGGTTTGAAATGAGATTATATCTTTTTTTGCTAAATGTTTGAGAGGTAAGTGATTGTTTGAATGAATTACTCTAATTCACTTGTTTTTACATGTTTTTTGGCATAATATTTTTTGGCTTTTGTTATCACCACTATCTCCCAAACATTTTGAGGTGATCTTTTTGGACAGAACTTTTTTCTTTTCTTTTCATTGAAAAGGTCAAGCAACGCTTTCTTATTGATTCACACAACAACTTTCTATTATTACTAACTTTATTTTCGTTAAAAATTTTTTAAATTTATAAACTTTATTAGGTATTGATTAATTGGTTTATTAATTAATTGACTTGTAAAAAACGAACTTTCAACATCTTTTTCAAATTTTACTAAAGAAGAAAAATTTTAAGAAGAAAAGAAACAAAACAAAGAAATTTAATTGAATTTAATTTTGTTGAGAATTTAAGTGCTACAGAATTAATTAATTTTGAAAGGTTTTTTTGTTTATTTTTTTGGTGATATATCTGTTTTTTTTTAATTTATATACTTAATTAATATTTTTTAAGACCAAATATTGACCAATTTTATTTTTTTTAGTAATAGATATTTTTTACTTTTAAAAAACGAACTTTCAACATCTTTTTCAAATTTTACTAAAGAAGGAAATTTTTTAAGAAGAGAAGAAACAAAACAGAAATTTAATTGAATTTAATTTTGTCGAGAATTTAAGTGCAGCAGAATTAATTAATTTTGAAAGGTTTTATTGTTTATTTTTTGGTGATAGATATTCGAGGGTACCGAATGGAAGTTCTGTTATTAGATCGGTGGTTTAAGATATCAGTGTTTTAGGATATTTTCGACACTATCGATCACAGCTTTTTATCATTAGATCAAGATTTTTTTCCTTTTTTAATGCTCTATCATTTTTGTACCAAGAATAAAAAGAGTAACCATCGCTTTATAAGTTATAGGTGCGGAACTGAACTGAACGTTTAGCTTTTAAGATCTTTCTTCTCAGATACAAACTATCTATAAAGGTGTTTATTTCTGATTTATTTCTACACCGATTCTTATCTTTTAACAGTTCGTTTTACTCCCCAATTTTAGAATCCCCAACTGAAGATTGTGCTGCCTATTTTTAAAATTTTGGTTGCAGTTTTATTAAAGTTGTAGTTTTAAAAAATTTTTATTAAAGTTTGGTGCACTTGACTCTTATTTTCACACTAGATCAAACCATGAAGTTTATCATTTTCAACCACTTTTTCCTAGACTGTGACTTGTACGAACTTGTTTTGTCGTTTCATCGTAATGAGATTGAGACAAAATTAATCCTTTACTGATTTTTGTCTCTCATTTGAATATACCACAGTAAAAATTAAGGAAATGAGAATGACTGACTGTTTATCATATTAAGCAAAGGTGCCGAAACTTGGAACTGCATCGGTTTTGAAACTGGAACTTTTGCGTCACGAATTCCAATTATTGAATATCACAACTTTTATCGGTTGCAATATAGAGATAGGATTCTACAGATTAAACGGAAGCTGGGCAAATATTTTTAATAAATAGAGAAAGCACTTTAGATAATTTTAAATATTTGGCAATTGATTAATAAGATTTTGAACGGAAGTTCATTTTTTATATTTTTTCTCTAATCCTATCACAGTTAATGGATATTAAACATTTTTAGTCGATTAAATTATTAAGGACGTGTATGCTTAAAAAAGATATTTGAATATTTATTGGCATTTGATAATTTTGAAATAATCATGTGTTTTTATTTTCTGATAAATTTATTTTATTGTCCAAACTACTTTATATAAATAATTGAATAATTCTAACCCAAATAATTAAATTCTAATCTTAATATTCATTCACTGAAATATTTTTTTTAAATAAATAAATATTTATTATATAAAAAAATTATTTAATTTATAATTATTTAAAATTATTTAATTTATTAATAATTTCTATTTTATAATATTTTCCTTTAAATTTTCTTTTCCTATTTTCAAAATTTAAAAATTATTCTTTAATGAAGCAATGAATATTTTAATTATTTTATTTCTTTCTTTATTCTTATCTCTAGCTTTGTTTGATTCAACTCAAGGGAGTTCAAAACATTCTTTCCATCCTTATAAACCTCGAGATGTTGGAACGAGCGGGACAGGAACTAGTGAAGCTGAAGGAACTGGAAGTATACCCACAACGAGTGTAGGAAACTTTCAAGGAGTAAATCTTTCTAGCTTAGAATTTGCTCAAAATTTTTCTTATTTGAATCAAATTCATGGCGCTAATCCTTTTTCTACTAGCTTACCGCAACAACTAACACAAGCATCTGAACTAAATAATAACGAAGCATCCAATATTTCACGTAAAAATAATAAAATTTTTATTCATATTTATAAGTGCTAAAGATAGTCTAAAGTAAACTTTAACAATATAGAATGTATTTCCAAATATTTATAGTACGATCATAAAGACAGTAAAATTTGCAGATTTATATGTATACACTGCTCCACAAAATTATAGCCCCACCTAATTTTTTCTTGATTTCAATACTGTAACCGTTTTTTTATTTTCAACTTTTTTGTAATAATAATTAGGGGTCTAATTAAAAAGCATTTTCGACCTATTAAGGGTAGTTTTAAATTTTTATTTTGGGCTCACCTGAAAGCCCTTGAAATTCGCTACAAGAAAGCAATGCTCATATATCTCAGAAAAATTCAATAGAGATGTGCAGGTCGTTAATCTCCTGGAGCTAATTTTATTGGTAATTAGGGCGTTTTTAGTGCTTTAGAAATTTCAAACTTAAGAACTTACTGAGATAATTTTTCTCGAAAATAAAATTTATCCTATCTTGTAGCAAATTCTAAGGGCTTTCGAATGAGCCCAAAATGAAATTTTAAAACAAAACATATATATTTAAAAAAACAAACATATATATTTAAAACAAAACATATATATTTTTTGAGGTATCTGGATCTCGACATTGAAGTGAGATATGGGTCAAATTCTTTTTTATTTTTTTAGTATCAATAGATATGCTTGCTCAAATTTTTGTAGATTTTTCCTATTGTTAGAAACTCGAAATTTCAAAGTGGGGCTATAATTTTGTGGAACCCCAAAACTGAGGATTTGCCTATAACTTTGGAAAAAATTGATTTGAAAACACAAATTTTTTATGAACCTAATCTTAGATCCCTAATTATTATTACAAAAAAGTATAAAAATAAAAAACGGTTACAGTATTGAAACAGAGAAAAAATTAAGTGGGGCTATAATTTGTGGATATAACATTATGAAATTAGTTTACAGTTTTTTCCTTATTTTTTTTCAATTTTTTCAGTCCATATTAAAATATGTGGTATTTCCTAACGAGTTATATGAAAATAAATTCAAATTTAAATCCAGAAGGATTATAAAAATAAAAAATAAATTTATATAAATTTAAAGATTTTGAGATGACTCTACTAAAAAAAGAATAGACCTTTTACAAAAATGGAAAAGAGAAAATCCCGAGGAATTTAAGCATATAAATGTTTCTGCAAATGGAAAATTTCTTGAGTGTGAAGCATGTATTAATAGAAATGGAGAAAGGACTTACAGAGTTAAATTTAAATTTAATTATTTATCTTTATAAATTTAAGACAGAAACTTTCGGTAAAACTGATATAGAAAGACATCTACAAAGTGATTTTCATAAAAGTTCCATCGGAGGTTAAATTTTTCATTGAAACACGCACATAATTATTACGGTAAATGTCAATTGGTGTCCTGCATACGCATTTTCTGACACGTACTTGAGTGTCCAAGATCAACACTTTATTAGGAAGACCTCGAGAATTTCTTTCCTTCCACTTTTTTTTTGCTGACAGGTAGGACATCAACCGGACATTTATTTTGTAATTTTTTCTAAATTATTAAATGAATCCAAAATTTTTAAAATTTAAATTTATATTTAGAAATTGATAAAAATTTGTTAAAGCAAATTGATATAAAAACTGTTTGTAATTGGTTTAATAAATTGAAAAATAAAGCTCAAGATAATTATAAATATATAACAATTAATGAAGATTATCAGTTTATTTGCGAAGCTTGCAAAATGATTAAAATTGGAAAATATACAGTTATTTAATTTAAAAATAAAAATAAATATTTAAATGTTTAGATTAATGCATCCACAAATGTCAAAAACCATTTTAAGAGTGCCATATATCAAGAATCAATCAAAAGTAATATTTTTATTTTTGATAAATTTGAGATTTTTATCCTTAATTTATATTATTTTTAATTTATTTCTAATTAACTTTGATTATGTTTCGATAAACATAATGAAATTTTAAACAAATCAAAAAAAAGCCAAAGAGAAATTTTAAAATCGGGCAATGAGTTATCCACAAAACAACAATAGTATGTAGTTTTTTTAAATTATTTTTGTAGTGATAAATTCTGAAATCGGAAACTCCGCACTGATTAAAATAGTTAAAGAAAACCATGATAAATGGGAAAGAATCTGCAAAGATTTCGAACCAAAACAACAATTTAATCAAGGTAATAATCTACTGTTTACATCTATTATTTTATAATTGCTAAATTTAAAAACTAGATGATGAAGAAAATCAAGCAAAAATTGATTTAATTAGCGAAAATAAAAAATATTTCATCCTTGATGGTAAAAAAACAAAATGCACTATATGCGATTTAGAGGTATTTTAATTGGTAAATGTTAAGTTCGTTATCACCTGTCAAAAGGGCTAAACTTTATGATTAATTAATAGTGAACAAAAAGTATTTGCATTTGATCTCTTTAAAACAAATATAGGTTTACTTAAGTACATTATAGTGTGTTAAGAAATTATAAGCGTTCCTAGATTTTTAATATTTCTCAATGTTTCTGTCATCGCATTTATTTGAAATTTTTACATCAATATTGTTATGTAAATAAGACATTATATACATATAAAAAATCTAAAATTAATTTTAACTCTCTCATTTTTTATAAGAGTTTTTCCGCAAAAAAGGTGTTAAAAAATTATAAGCGCATTTCGGATTTTCGTGTTTCATTAGAAAATCTACAAAAATTTTTTTCAAAATTATCCAAAAGTAGTCGAAAATATTTTTTAAAGAGACTTACTCTTGTTTTCATGGTATCGAGAACTCGACATTGAAATAAGATATGGGCCTAGTTCTTTTTCATTTTTTCAGTATCGGTAGATATGCTAGTTCAAATTTTTGTAATTAAAAAAAATTTATTAAGAAAAATCTACAAAAATTTGAACTAGCATATCTACCGATACTGAAAAAATGAAAAAGAACTAGGCCCATATCTTATTTCAAAGTCGCGATCTTGATACCCTGAAAACAAGGGTAAGTCTCTTTAAAAAAATTTTCTACTGCTTTTGGATAATTTTGAAATTTCAAAATAGGCTTATTTTAAAGCCCTTGAAATTCGCTACAAGATAGAATTAGTCTAATTTTTCAAAAAAATTCAATTGAGACCAATCGAAATATTTATTTTTGAAAAATTAGACTAATGCTATCATGTAGCAAATTTCAAGGGCTTTCAAATAAGCCTATTTTGAAATTTCAAAATTATCCAAAAGTAGTCGAAAATATTTTTTAAAGAGACTTACCACTGTTTTCAGGATATCGAGAACTCGACATTGAAATGAGATATGGGCCTAGTTCTTTTTTATTTTTTCTTAGTATCGATAGATATGCTAGTTCAAATTTTTGTAGATTTTTTCTAATGTTAGAAACACGAAAATCCAAAGTGCGCTTATAATTTTTTAACACCTTTTTGAGGAAAAACTCATAAAAAATGAGAGAGTTAAAATAAATTTTAGATTTTTTGTATCTCATTTTTATTTTTTATAAGATTTTTCCTAAAAAAGGTGTTAAGAAATTATAGCGCACTTCGGATTTTCGTGTCTTATTTACATAACAATATTTATGTAAAAATTTCAAATAAATTTGATAACAGAAACATTGAGAAATATGAAAAATCTAAATGCGTTTTAATTTATTAACACACAATATTTTTTACTGTTTTCTCCTTTTCCTTACATGTGTCAAAAGCATAACAGAGAAAAGAAGATTGAGTGAGCGACACTCTTTCGCAGAAAAAAATTCGTATCCTATTTGCGGACATGTTGATAGCGAACTGTACTTTTACATTAGAAATATTAAATCTATAATGATTATATGACAAATATTTTAGCTGGCACACAGAAGGCAATATACACAACACATTCAGACTAAAAGCCATCTGTATAATTTTCAAAAAGGTAGGAAATTTGAATAATAATGTTTATTAGTTGTGAAAAATTTCATAAAAATTAATGAGAAAAATATAAGGGCTAGACTGAAATGTTTAACCTAAATAATTTTAATTTAGCTAAACTTGAAGAAAATAAGAAAAATCAACAATATGAATATCAAACCGACCACGAAAGTCTTCCTTACCGTGGTATTTTTGTTATTAACATATCCTTTGTAGAATTTCTAAGTTTTATTTTCTAATTTTAAGCAAATAACTCACATTTCTAAGCAAATAGCTCAGTATTCTGAATCTTTCTCTGTATCCGACAAAGACCGACAAAGAACATTAACATATACAATTAATAATTGTATAGTTCCTACGTCCCTATACATTCCTATGTCCCTATTAAACCGCCTATTATCTGCCAAAAACAGAAAACTGGTCTTGCAAAAAAATTTCAGGACCAGTACTTTACCGTATCTATTAATTAAATTAAAATACATAATATAATGCAGGAACAAATAACCCTTATCAATTTGGTTATGGAATGCCACAACAATATTTCGAAGATCGTAATTGAATTTATTTTAATTTTAAAAAATTATAATTACATTTTAAATAAAATTTAGAATCAGATCTTTTTAGAGAGTCACTGGACTCAGGTAACATTCCTGATCTATGGAAAATTTCTCATATTACTCCTATTTTTAAAAAAGGTTCAAAAACTGACCCGTCTAACTATAGACTAATAGCTATAACCTCTGCCATAAGTAGAGTCATGGAACGATTAATACTTAATCACATTATTGAACATCTTAATGTTAACAGTATTATTGTTGATAGTCAATTTGGATTCATGAAAAAACGCTCGACTACTCTTCAAATGCTGTCTAACTTCAATTGCTGGTATGATGCAATCTTGAACAATAAAATAATCGATTGTATTTTCATTGATATAAAAAGTGCATTTGACTCAGTCCCCATAAAATTCTTAATTAATAAGTTACATACCATTGGTATAAGAGGTAAAGTACTAAATTGGATTTCTAATTTTTTAAATCACCGTACAGCAAAAGTAAAAATTAACAATCAATTTTCGGAAACTATTCAATTATACTCCGGTGTGCCTCAGGGCACAATCTTAGCTCCAGTTCTCTTTATTATTTACATCAATGACTTATCAAGCTCTATTCCTACATCTATCAATAGCTCACTTTTTGCAGATGATATTAAGATTTATCAATGTCGTAATAAAAATGATTCATCTAATCTTCAATCAAGTTTAGATAAAATTTCTAAATGGTGTTCTGATAATGCTCTAGAAATCTCTTTTAATAAAACTCTAGTATTACATATTGGTACTAATAATCCCAAACATAACTACTATTTCAATGGTCTACCATTGCAATGTGTTTCTACAATCTCAGATCTAGGAATTGATTATACAGATAGCTTATCTTTTGAACCTTATTATAAAAAAATTGTAAAAAATGCCTATTTTAGGGGTATGTCAATTATTAATAATCTCCACACGTCTAATCCCAAAATTTGGGGTATGGCATTTAAAACATATATTAGGCCAATTTTGGAATATTCCTCGGTTATATGGAATCCCAAAACTAAAAAACATAGAGAAAAATTAGAAAAGGTGCAAAAATGGTATACAAGGGTGGCTCTTTTTAAGTGTAAAATCCATAAAAAAAATTATATCCAAAGATTAAAATTATTTAATCTCGAATCACTGGCCCTCAGAAGAGTTTTATTCGATTTATCAACTATTTTTAAGATCATTAAAAATCACACCCACTTTACTTCTTCACAATTCTTTATGTTATCTGATAGACCTAATAGGAATAGACATAATTATCAAATAAAAGTAGCTCGTAAAACCTCCAAAACTGAACACTGGATCTTTAACAGATCCATTAATCTCTGGAATGCCCTACCTATAGAGATTGTTAACATTGATAATTATAAGATATTTTGGAACACCCTTAGATCATACCTTATAGAACTAGAAAGTACCAATGATAGCCTGCTATATTATCGCTATTGATATTAATAAATCAAAACTAACCTTACCCCCTACCCACTCCCCCCACCTACCTACTCCCCCCACCTACCCACTCCCTCCACCTACCCACTCCCTCCACCTACCCACTCCCTCCACCTACCCACTCCCTCCACCTACCCCCTCCCTCCACCTACCCTCTCCCTCCACCTACCCTCCCCCCCCCTTCTCTCCCATCTAGTTTATACTCGCTATTTTCTCATATACCAATTAATCGTCTTTACTCGATATTAATATTTCCCTAAACCATAACCCAGTTCAAATAATTACACTTTTCAGGCTTTAAAACGGCTGTTTATTGCTTTGTGGCGTTTTGTTTACTTAATACTCAAATGTCCCAATCGATTTTCATAAATTACCTTTTATTTTTTTTCGTTGTCGGTACCTTATTGTTTTTTCATTTTTATTCAAATTTTAATTGATTTTTTTTACATTTTAAGATTTATTCTTTAAGAATCAAATCTATTTCTTAAATTTTTATTTAAGAACCATGGTCATTGGACCATTACTTTCAAAGCACAAAAATAATAAAACTGCTTCTTAACCTAATATTAATTTACTACATGTCCATGGTTCTTAAATTTCCATCTTTTTATTGACTTAAATATATCTTGTTTCCTAGACATTATTTTTTTTATTTTAAATTTTAATTGATTTTTTTTTATTTAAGATTTATTATTTAAGGATCAAATTTATTTCTTAAATTCTTATTCAAAAACCATGGCAATGTTCCTATTACTTTCAAAACACTTAAAAATAAAATAACTGATTTTAACCGAATATTAATTTATTACATGTCCATGGTTTTTAAAGTTCCAATTTTTTTATTGACTTCGATTTTGTTTCCTAGGCATTATTTTTTTAATTTTTAAATTTTAATTATTTTTTTAATTTAAGATTTATCATTTAAGAATCAAATTTATTTCTTAAATTTTTATTCAAAAACCATGGTCAATGTTCCTATTTCGTCCAAAATACCAAAAAATAAAGGAACTGCTTCTAAATCAAATAGAAATTTAATTACATTCCCATGGTTTTTAAAATTATGTTTTTTATTTATTGACATCAATATTAATTGTTTCTGATTTAAGAGGCTCCTTTGTGAGTCCATTCGGATAAAAGTTATATATTTAAAAAGAAAATAAGAAAAATCAACAATATGAATATCAAACCGACCACGAAAGTCTTCCTTACCGTGGTAATTTTTGTTATTAACATATCCTTTGTAGAATTTCTAAGTTTTATTTTCTAATTTTAAGCAAATAACTCACATTTCTAAGCAAATAGCTCAGTATTCTGAATCTTTCTCTGTATCCGACAAAGACCGACAAAGAACATTAACATATACAATTAATAATTGTATAGTTCCTACGTCCCTATACATTCCTATGTCCCTATTAAACCGCCTATTATCTGCCAAAAACAGAAAACTGGTCTTGCAAAAAAATTTCAGGACCAGTACTTTACCGTATCTATTAATTAAATTAAAATACATAATATAATGCAGGAACAAATAACCCTTATCAATTTGGTTATGGAATGCCACAACAATATTTCGAAGATCGTAATTGAATTTATTTTAATTTTAAAAAATTTTAATTACATTTTAAATAAAATTTAGAATTTGAAAGGGATACCGATCAAGCAATGAGAGAATCAATGGGAGGACGACAAATGGGAGGAATAAATATTCGTGGTACTTCTTTTAAAAATATTTTATATCTATAATTAATTAAAATATAGAACATGGTGAAGAACATTGTCCTAAGTGGAAGGGTAAACAAATTGATTTGAATGAAGAGCCTGATTCTGATTCTGATTGAAGAATTTTAAAGAAAACCTAAAGAAAGAAAAACCACATTATTTGGAAATTAGTTAGCTAAAACATTTAAACATGATTCATTCATGTTGGGCTAAAACACGGTCGGACAAAACATGGAAAAAAAGAACACGGAACGACCAACAAAGCACGGAACAGACAAAACAGGGTCTTTCCATAACACGGAACGGACAGAACACAGAATGACTGAAACACGGAATACTTTTAGAATCATATTTTTTGAAAATCATAATTTATTTAAATCAGAGTCTTTTTAAAAATCAGAATATTTTTAAAATCAAATTTATTTAAATCAGAATATTAAAAAACAGAATTTAAAAATAATTCTGAATAATTAAAAAATCAGAATATTTTAAAAAATCAGAATTTTTAAAAAACTCCATTTAAAAAGTAATCCTGAAAAAATCTTATTTTTAAAAATAACTCTTGACTGTGTTATTGTCGTTGCGTGATTTGGCCATTCCGTGTTTTGGTAAGACCTTGTTTTGTCTTGTTCGTGTTTTAGTATGGTATGTATTTTGGTCGTTCCCTGTTTTGTCTATGTTTTTCTGTTCCGTGTTTTGGCATTCCTTGTTTTGGCCCTCACCCGATTCATTATAAGTAGGACTAACAAAACATGCAAATGCATGTTTTGTATGCGGATATGCCTTGAGCTGAGCTTGTTTAACACTCAAAAGGCTTCGGAACCTGTTGTAATCATCCGATATAAAAAGTCGCTACATCAAGATTTATCAATTTAAAAATAAGAAAAAATTCAGTATCTAAATCCTAGTTTTTAAATTTAAAAATTTTAATAAATTTTCCAAATAAAATCATTTTAGTAAATAAAATCAGTTTTAGTAATGCATGTACAACGTTTCCTTCATAATTAATGTTTTGTTGAGTTTTAGCTTTCCCTTTTCCTTTTGTTTTGTCGCGCGGAGATGAAGGCTGAGGTGGATTGGATGGAGCAGATTCTTGATCTTATTTTATTTTTAATTAGATTTTAAAGTAAGATAGTTGTTTTAAAGTAAGATAGTCTACAGAGTCGGTAGTATGCTAAC
Organism: Meloidogyne enterolobii; assembly: GCA_963681835.1. Classification (NCBI taxonomy): domain Eukaryota; kingdom Metazoa; phylum Nematoda; class Chromadorea; order Rhabditida; family Meloidogynidae; genus Meloidogyne; species Meloidogyne enterolobii. The sequence continues at coordinate 727,157 of CAVMJV010000079.1, read as the reverse complement.
ACAACCTCACATTCCCCTTTAATAAATCCGATCTACTACTTAGTAGTTGTTTTGAAGGACAATTAGCCATTTAAAGCATATAGCACTAGCCAAAGGAGGAAAAAATAGCTATAGCCTAGCTGCTTTACTTCAATTTTATCTCACTCTTTCCTTACATTAAAATAAAGACAAATTAAAAGGTAGACCATGTCTTGGTGGTTGCCTTAACTTATAAACGGTTGAAATCCTGAGGGAAAACATGTAAATAATTAAGAGTTCGGTATGTGATTAATTAAATAAAGATGTGGAATAGAAGTAATTCATTTTATAGATAATGCACCACGAATTTGAAAACCCGGCCAAGGTATAATCATAAAATAATAATAATAATAAAGGTATAATCATAACGATAAATAATCATAAAAAGAGCTAGTTTTCACTCACATTTTGGCAATACTCTTGTTTTAAATTTTAGAAAAAGTCATTATTAGTCCTCTAGTCTCAATTATTAAAACTTATAGCGTCGAATAACGATAAATAATCATAAAAAAGAGCTAGTTTTCACTCACCTTCTGGCAATACTCTTTTTTTTAATTTTAGAAAAAGTCATTATTAGTCCTCTAGTCTCAATTATTAAAACTTATAGCGTCGAATAACGATAAATAATCATAAAAAAGAGCTAGTTTTCACTCACCTTCTGGCAATACTCTTTTTTTTAATTTTAGAAAAAGTCATTATTAGTCCTCTAGTCTCAATTATTAAAACTTATAGCGTCGAATAACGATAAATAATCATAAAAAAGAGCTAGTTTTCACACACATTCTGGCACTACTCTTTTTTTTAATTTTAGAAAAAGTAATTATTAGTCAACTAGTCTCAATTATTAAAACTTATGGCGTCGAATAACGATAAATAATCATAAAAAAGAGCTAGTTTTCACACACATTCTGGCACTAATCTTTTTTTAAATTTTAGAAAAAATAATTATTAGTCCACTAGTCTCAATTATTAAAACTTATGGCGTCGAATAACAATAAATAATCATAAAAAAGAGCTAGTTTTCACACACATTCTGGCACTACTCTTTTTTTTAATTTTAGAAAAAGTAATTATTAGTCAACTAGTCTCAATTATTAAAACTTATGGCGTCGAATAACGATAAATAATCATAAAAAAGAGCTAGTTTTCACACACATTCTGGCACTACTCTTTTTTTTAATTTTAGAAAAAGTAATTATTAGTCAACTAGTCTCAATTATTAAAACTTATGGCGTCGAATAACGATAAATAATCATAAAAAAGAGCTAGTTTTCACACACATTCTGGCACTAATCTTTTTTTAAATTTTAGAAAAAATAATTATTAGTCCACTAGTCTCAATTATTAAAACTTATGGCGTCGAATAACGATAAATAATCATAAAAAAGAGCTAGTTTTCACACACATTCTGGCACTAATCTTTTTTTAAATTTTAGAAAAAGTAATTATTAGTCCACTAGTCTCAATTATTAAAACTTATGGCGTCGAATAACAATAAATAATCATAAAAAAGAACTAGTTTTCACACACATTCTGGCACTACTCTTTTTTTAAATTTTAGAAAAAGTAATTATTAGTCCACTAGTCTCAATTATTAAAACTTATGGCGTCGAATAACGATAAATAATCATAAAAAAGAGCTAGTTTTCACACACATTCTGGCACTACTCTTTTTTTAAATTTTAGAAAAAGTAATTATTAGTCCACTAGTCTCAATTATTAAAACTTATAGCGTCGAATAACGATAAATAATCATAAAAAAGAGCTAGTTTTCACACACATTCTGGCACTACTCTTTTTTTAAATATTAGAAAAAGTAATTATTAGTCCACTAGTCTCAATTATTAAAACTTATGGCGTCGAATAACGATAAATAATCCTAAAAAAGAGCTAGTTTTCACACACATTCTGGCACTAATCTTTTTTTAAATTTTAGAAAAAGTAATTATTAGTCCACTAGTCTCAATTATTAAAACTTATGGCGTCGAATAACGATAAATAATCATAAAAAAGAGCTAGTTTTCACACACATTCTGGCACTACTCTTTTTTTAAATTTTAGAAAAAGTAATTATTAGTCCACTAGTCTCAATTATTAAAACTTATAGCGTCGAATAACGATAAATAATCATAAAAAAGAGCTAGTTTTCACACACATTCTGGCACTACTCTTTTTTTAAATATTAGAAAAAGTAATTATTAGTCCACTAGTCTCAATTATTAAAACTTATGGCGTCGAATAACGATAAATAATCCTAAAAAAGAGCTAGTTTTCACACACATTCTGGCACTAATCTTTTTTTAAATTTTAGAAAAAGTAATTATTAGTCCACTAGTCTCAATTATTAAAACTTATAGCGTCGAATAACGATAAATAATCATAAAAAAGAGCTAGTTTTCACACACATTCTGGCACTACTCTTTTTTTAAATTTTAGAAAAAGTAATTATTAGTCCACTAGTCTCAATTATTAAAACTTATAGCGTCGAATAACGATAAATAATCATAAAAAAGAGCTAGTTTTCACACACATTCTGGCACTACTCTTTTTTTAAATTTTAGAAAAAGTAATTATTAGTCCACTAGTCTCAATTATTAAAACTTATAGCGTCGAATAACGATAAATAATCATAAAAAAGAGCTAGTTTTCACACACATTCTGGCACTACTCTTTTTTTAAATTTTAGAAAAAGTAATTATTAGTCCACTAGTCTCAATTATTAAAACTTATAGCGTCGAATAACGATAAATAATCATAAAAAAGAGCTAGTTTTCACACACATTCTGGCACTACTCTTTTTTTAAATTTTAGAAAAAGTAATTATTAGTCCACTAGTCTCAATTATTAAAACTTATAGCGTGAATAACGATAAATAATCATAAAAAAGAGCTAGTTTTCACACACATTCTGGCACTACTCTTTTTTTAAATTTTAGAAAAAGTAATTATTAGTCCACTAGTCTCAATTATTAAAACTTATGGCGTCGAATAACAATAAATAATCATAAAAAAGAGCTAGTTTTCACACACATTCTGGCACTAATCTTTTTTTAAATTTTAGAAAAAGTAATTATTAGTCCACTAGTCTCAATTATTAAAACTTATGGCGTCGAATAACAATAAATAATCATAAAAAAGAACTAGTTTTCACACACATTCTGGCACTACTCTTTTTTTAAATTTTAGAAAAAGTAATTATTAGTCCACTAGTCTCAATTATTAAAACTTATGGCGTCGAATAACGATAAATAATCATAAAAAAGAGCTAGTTTTCACACACATTCTGGCACTACTCTTTTTTTAAATTTTAGAAAAAGTAATTATTAGTCCACTAGTCTCAATTATTAAAACTTATAGCGTCGAATAACGATAAATAATCATAAAAAAGAGCTAGTTTTCACACACATTCTGGCACTACTCTTTTTTTAAATATTAGAAAAAGTAATTATTAGTCCACTAGTCTCAATTATTAAAACTTATGGCGTCGAATAACGATAAATAATCCTAAAAAAGAGCTAGTTTTCACACACATTCTGGCACTAATCTTTTTTTAAATTTTAGAAAAAGTAATTATTAGTCCACTAGTCTCAATTATTAAAACTTATAGCGTCGAATAACGATAAATAATCATAAAAAAGAGCTAGTTTTCACACACATTCTGGCACTACTCTTTTTTTAAATTTTAGAAAAAGTAATTATTAGTCCACTAGTCTCAATTATTAAAACTTATAGCGTCGAATAACGATAAATAATCATAAAAAAGAGCTAGTTTTCACACACATTCTGGCACTACTCTTTTTTTAAATTTTAGAAAAAGTAATTATTAGTCCACTAGTCTCAATTATTAAAACTTATAGCGTCGAATAACGATAAATAATCATAAAAAAGAGCTAGTTTTCACACACATTCTGGCACTACTCTTTTTTTAAATTTTAGAAAAAGTAATTATTAGTCCACTAGTCTCAATTATTAAAACTTATAGCGTCGAATAACGATAAATAATCATAAAAAAGAGCTAGTTTTCACACACATTCTGGCACTACTCTTTTTTTAAATTTTAGAAAAAGTAATTATTAGTCCACTAGTCTCAATTATTAAAACTTATAGCGTGAATAACGATAAATAATCATAAAAAAGAGCTAGTTTTCACACACATTCTGGCACTACTCTTTTTTTAAATTTTAGAAAAAGTAATTATTAGTCCACTAGTCTCAATTATTAAAACTTATAGCGTCGAATAACGATAAATAATCATAAAAAAGAGCTAGTTTTCACACACATTCTGGCACTACTCTTTTTTTAAATTTTAGAAAAAGTAATTATTAGTCCACTAGTCTCAATTATTAGAACTTATAGCGTCGAATAACGATAAATAATCATAAAAAAGAGCTAGTTTTCACACACATTCTGGCACTACTCTTTTTTTAAATTTTAGAAAAAGTAATTATTAGTCCACTAGTCTCAATTATTAAAACTTATAGCGTCGAATAACGATAAATAATCATAAAAAAGAGCTAGTTTTCACACACATTCTGGCACTACTCTTTTTTTAAATTTTAGAAAAAGTAATTATTAGTCCACTAGTCTCAATTATTAAAACTTATAGCGTCGAATAACGATAAATAATCATAAAAAAGAGCTAGTTTTCACACACATTCTGGCACTACTCTTTTTTTAAATTTTAGAAAAAGTAATTATTAGTCCACTAGTCTCAATTATTAAAACTTATAGCGTCGAATAACGATAAATAATCATAAAAAAGAGCTAGTTTTCACACACATTCTGGCACTACTCTTTTTTTAAATATTAGAAAAAGTAATTATTAGTCCACTAGTCTCAATTATTAAAACTTATGGCGTCGAATAACGATAAATAATCCTAAAAAAGAGCTAGTTTTCACACACATTCTGGCACTAATCTTTTTTTAAATTTTAGAAAAAGTAATTATTAGTCCACTAGTCTCAATTATTAAAACTTATAGCGTCGAATAACGATAAATAATCATAAAAAAGAGCTAGTTTTCACACACATTCTGGCACTACTCTTTTTTTAAATTTTAGAAAAAGTAATTATTAGTCCACTAGTCTCAATTATTAAAACTTATAGCGTCGAATAACGATAAATAATCATAAAAAAGAGCTAGTTTTCACACACATTCTGGCACTACTCTTTTTTTAAATTTTAGAAAAAGTAATTATTAGTCCACTAGTCTCAATTATTAAAACTTATAGCGTCGAATAACGATAAATAATCATAAAAAAGAGCTAGTTTTCACACACATTCTGGCACTACTCTTTTTTTAAATTTTAGAAAAAGTAATTATTAGTCCACTAGTCTCAATTATTAAAACTTATAGCGTCGAATAACGATAAATAATCATAAAAAAGAGCTAGTTTTCACACACATTCTGGCACTACTCTTTTTTTAAATTTTAGAAAAAGTAATTATTAGTCCACTAGTCTCAATTATTAAAACTTATAGCGTGAATAACGATAAATAATCATAAAAAAGAGCTAGTTTTCACACACATTCTGGCACTACTCTTTTTTTAAATTTTAGAAAAAGTAATTATTAGTCCACTAGTCTCAATTATTAAAACTTATAGCGTCGAATAACGATAAATAATCATAAAAAAGAGCTAGTTTTCACACACATTCTGGCACTACTCTTTTTTTAAATTTTAGAAAAAGTAATTATTAGTCCACTAGTCTCAATTATTAGAACTTATAGCGTCGAATAACGATAAATAATCATAAAAAAGAGCTAGTTTTCACACACATTCTGGCACTACTCTTTTTTTAAATTTTAGAAAAAGTAATTATTAGTCCACTAGTCTCAATTATTAAAACTTATAGCGTCGAATAACGATAAATAATCATAAAAAAGAGCTAGTTTTCACACACATTCTGGCACTAATCTTTTTTTAAATTTTAGAAAAAATAATTATTAGTCCACTAGTCTCAATTATTAAAACTTATGGCGTCGAATAACAATAAATAATCATAAAAAAGAGCTAGTTTTCACACACATTCTGGCACTAATCTTTTTTTAAATTTTAGAAAAAGTAATTATTAGTCCACTAGTCTCAATTATTAAAACTTATGGCGTCGAATAACAATAAATAATCATAAAAAAGAACTAGTTTTCACACACATTCTGGCACTACTCTTTTTTTAAATTTTAGAAAAAGTAATTATTAGTCCACTAGTCTCAATTATTAAAACTTATGGCGTCGAATAACGATAAATAATCATAAAAAAGAGCTAGTTTTCACACACATTCTGGCACTACTCTTTTTTTAAATTTTAGAAAAAGTAATTATTAGTCCACTAGTCTCAATTATTAAAACTTATAGCGTCGAATAACGATAAATAATCATAAAAAAGAGCTAGTTTTCACACACATTCTGGCACTACTCTTTTTTTAAATATTAGAAAAAGTAATTATTAGTCCACTAGTCTCAATTATTAAAACTTATGGCGTCGAATAACGATAAATAATCCTAAAAAAGAGCTAGTTTTCACACACATTCTGGCACTAATCTTTTTTTAAATTTTAGAAAAAGTAATTATTAGTCCACTAGTCTCAATTATTAAAACTTATAGCGTCGAATAACGATAAATAATCATAAAAAAGAGCTAGTTTTCACACACATTCTGGCACTACTCTTTTTTTAAATTTTAGAAAAAGTAATTATTAGTCCACTAGTCTCAATTATTAAAACTTATAGCGTCGAATAACGATAAATAATCATAAAAAAGAGCTAGTTTTCACACACATTCTGGCACTACTCTTTTTTTAAATTTTAGAAAAAGTAATTATTAGTCCACTAGTCTCAATTATTAAAACTTATAGCGTCGAATAACGATAAATAATCATAAAAAAGAGCTAGTTTTCACACACATTCTGGCACTACTCTTTTTTTAAATTTTAGAAAAAGTAATTATTAGTCCACTAGTCTCAATTATTAAAACTTATAGCGTCGAATAACGATAAATAATCATAAAAAAGAGCTAGTTTTCACACACATTCTGGCACTACTCTTTTTTTAAATTTTAGAAAAAGTAATTATTAGTCCACTAGTCTCAATTATTAAAACTTATAGCGTGAATAACGATAAATAATCATAAAAAAGAGCTAGTTTTCACACACATTCTGGCACTACTCTTTTTTTAAATTTTAGAAAAAGTAATTATTAGTCCACTAGTCTCAATTATTAAAACTTATAGCGTCGAATAACGATAAATAATCATAAAAAAGAGCTAGTTTTCACACACATTCTGGCACTACTCTTTTTTTAAATTTTAGAAAAAGTAATTATTAGTCCACTAGTCTCAATTATTAGAACTTATAGCGTCGAATAACGATAAATAATCATAAAAAAGAGCTAGTTTTCACACACATTCTGGCACTACTCTTTTTTTAAATTTTAGAAAAAGTAATTATTAGTCCACTAGTCTCAATTATTAAAACTTATAGCGTCGAATAACGATAAATAATCATAAAAAAGAGCTAGTTTTCACACACATTCTGGCACTACTCTTTTTTTAAATTTTAGAAAAAGTAATTATTAGTCCACTAGTCTCAATTATTAAAACTTATAGCGTCGAATAACGATAAATAATCATAAAAAAGAGCTAGTTTTCACACACATTCTGGCACTACTCTTTATTTAAATTTTAGAAAAAGTAATTATTAGTCCACTAGTCTCAATTATTAAAACTTATAGCGTGAATAACGATAAATAATCATAAAAAAGAGCTAGTTTTCACACACATTCTGGCACTACTCTTTTTTTAAATTTTAGAAAAAGTAATTATTAGTCCACTAGTCTCAATTATTAAAACTTATAGCGTCGAATAACGATAAATAATCATAAAAAAGAGCTAGTTTTCACACACATTCTGGCACTACTCTTTTTTTAAATTTTAGAAAAAGTAATTATTAGTCCACTAGTCTCAATTATTAAAACTTATAGCGTCGAATAACGATAAATTGTTGTGGTGTGGTGGCTACTATAAAAGCCTCACATAATTGTCAGTCCGTGTCTCCTAATTGTCTCCTAAATATTACCCCAACCTTATTCTATTACTTCAATATTATTGTATTTCTTTGTGTGCGATAAACACATTATTGTATTGCTTATTTCTTGTTGTGCAGAGACACAACAAATTTGGCGCGGTCGTAAACAAATTCAATTGTAAATTGTATTGAAGAAAACAAATCAGGTTAGTGGCATTGTTATTGTTCATTGAAAAAATATTGTATTGATTCTTCAGAATGAAAGCGGAAGACATTCAAAAACTCCTTGAACAACAACAAATGAAATTCAATCAACAGCAAAAAGAACTTCAGGAACACCAAAACCAACAATTGTTACTGCAGCAAAAACAGATTGCGGAATTGTTGAGTAAATTGGGCAATAGGCCAAATATTGAAAGTGCTACAACGCTTCAACAAGAAGGATCGGCACAATACGGTAAATTGCATAAATTGATTTCTGAGTTCCATTGTGATATTCCACGGGCATTCACGTTCGAAACGTGGTATGATAAGTACAAATCGTATTTTGAAATTGAGGGGGCCACATTGAGTGAGGAATTGAAAGCTAGATTGCTTATTTCGAAATTGGGTGGCCCCGAATATTTTAAAATTGCCCAAAAATTATTGCCACGAAAATTATCAGACCTGAAATATGGGGAATTGTTAAGTGAATTGAAAGAGGAGTTTAGGGACCCGAGGTCCAAATTGCTAAAGCGTTTCGATACGCTGAAATTGAAATGTAATGAATATGAAAATATATTGCAATTTGGGAATCTCGTAAATGCCGAATGCGAAAAGTCAGAAATGAATTTGACTATTGAAGAAATGAAAATATTGATTTTTATTGTAGGGCTTCCTGACTCTGCAATTGATTTAAAACAAAATTGTATTCGGCTGATAGAAAATAAATCAAAGAAAAAAGAAGATTGTAATTTCAAGGAATTATTGGAAGATTGTCGAGGATTCTTGTCTACGAAAAAAGAAGTCAAATTGTTGTCTGAACCTAAACAGGTCAGTAAAATTGAATTGGGTTCACCACCGGAAATAAATATTATTCAGGAACCCAAATTGCAACAACAAAGTATTGAAAAATCGAAAAGTATTGAAAACAAGAATCGCTATTATCCACCATTAAAAAGGCCATATTGTAAGCATTGCAAAAAGAAGGACATTGGATTGAAAATTGCTATTTTGCTGGTAAGCGTAAATTCTCACCTAGAGTGAATAATTTGAAAATTGGTTTAGACAAAAGCAATGATGGTCCTTATTGTATATTGTTGGATATTGAAGACAATGAAGTGTTGCAAAAACAAAATTGGATTGTTCAAAAATTGAAAATAAATGGAAATTCATTGAACATGATCATTGATACGGCTGCGCAAATCTCAATTATTTCAAAGGAAACGTGGTCACAGATTGGTGAACCAAAATTGGAGGAAGTTTCCTATAATGGAATTGCGATGGGCCAAGCAAAATTTAAAATTGAAGGGAAATTTGCAGCACACATTGATTGTAATAATAAGGAAGAAGAATTAGATTGCCATGTTGTGGAAGGCAAATTGAATTTAATTGGATTACCTTGGCTTAAAAGATTGAATTTATTGAAAAATATTGTTAATGTTCCAGAAATTGAAAAGGAAAGGAAGAAAATTGTATGGAACAAACAAAAGCCAATGTCAAAACCAATTGTAAAGAAAAAACTCTGGAAAGGCAAAAATGTAATTGTGAAGAACAAGAACAAAAGAACCAACAAAATTGAATGGTTAAAAGGCGAAATTGTAGGAAAAGTTGGTCAATTGTTTAGAGTTCAAGTTCATTGCCTGAAGAGTGTAATTCTGCGAAAAATTGAAGACATTAAAGAAGATTATCAACAACCAAGAATTGAATCAAAGAAGTGCTACGCTGTCAAACGTTCAGATGCGAGGCTGTACAATGAAGGCGCAACACCGAAAAAGAAAACAAAGATCTGGTCCGAGGAATCTGAAGATATGATGAAAAGCTGCTCTGAGGGTTCAATAATTTCTGAGGGTTTGGTAAATTCTGAGGGATCAAATATTGCTGAGGGATAGATGAAGTAAAGTAAAATAAATAGATAAAATATATTCTTTTGTTTGTAAAATTTTTGTTTGTTCCCTTATACCCTCATTTTTTTGTATGTATTTTGTTGACCGGACTTTTGTTATTGCTTGTATGTTTTGTATTGGTGTTGTAACCCCAGCCTTGCAAAGGGGGAGGTGTTGTGGTGTGGTGGCTACTATAAAAGCCTCACATAATTGTCAGTCCGTGTCTCCTAATTGTCTCCTAAATATTACCCCAACCTTATTCTATTACTTCAATATTATTGTATTTCTTTGTGTGCGATAAACACATTATTGTATTGCTTATCATAAAAAAGAGCTAGTTTTCACACACATTCTGGCACTACTCTTTTTTTAAATTTTAGAAAAAGTAATTATTAGTCCACTAGTCTCAATTATTAAAACTTATAGCGTCGAATAACGATAAATAATCATAAAAAAGAGCTAGTTTTCACACACATTCTGGCACTACTCTTTATTTAAATTTTAGAAAAAGTAATTATTAGTCCACTAGTCTCAATTATTAAAACTTATGGCGTCGAATAACGATAAATAATCCTAAAAAAGAGCTAGTTTTCACACACATTCTGGCACTAATCTTTTTTTAAATTTTAGAAAAAGTAATTATTAGTCCACTAGTCTCAATTATTAAAACTTATAGCGTCGAATAACGATAAATAATCATAAAAAAGAGCTAGTTTTCACACACATTCTGGCACTACTCTTTTTTTAAATTTTAAAAAAAGTAATTATTAGTCCACTAGTCTCAATTATTAAAACTTATGGCGTCGAATAACGATAAATAATCATAAAAAAGAGCTAGTTTTCGCACACATTCTGGCACTATCTTTATTTAAATTTTAGAAAAAGTAATTATTAGTCCACTAGTCTCAATTATTAAAACTTATAGCGTGAATAACGATAAATAATCATAAAAAAGAGCTAGTTTTCACACACATTCTGGCACTACTCTTTTTTTAAATTTTAGAAAAAGTAATTATTAGTCCACTAGTCTCAATTATTAAAACTTATGGCGTCGAATAACGATAAATAATCATAAAAAAAAGCTAGTTTTCACACACATTCTGGCACTACTCTTTTTTAAATTTTAGATAAAGTAATTATTAGTCCAATCGTCTCAATTATTAAAACTTATGGCGTCGAATAACGATAAATAATCATAAAAAAGAGCTAGTTTTCACACACATTCTGGCACTACTCTTTTTTTTTATTTTAGAAAATGTAATTATTAGTCCACTAGTCTCAATTATTAAAACTTATGGCGTCGAATAACGATAAATAATCATAAAAAAGAGCTAGTTTTCACACACATTCTGGCACTACTCTTTTTTTTTATTTTAGAAAATGTAATTATTAGTCCACTAGTAATTACATATAATAATGTAAAACATATAAACATTATTAATATAAAAATAATGTAAAACATAATCTCGGACATAACAATTTTCCAAGTACTAATATTTCCATACGAAGGAAATTTTTAATTTTAAGACAGACAAACTTAAATTTTTAAATTAACATTTTAGAGCTGCAAAAAATTAAAAGTATAATAAATGTAGATTTATCAGACAAATTTTTAGAATGAAAAAATCAGCTAAATCTAATTTTTGTGTTACTTTTTTTGCAAATTTTTCTAAATACTTTCTTTTTTCTCGCTAATTACATATCTCCCAGTTGTTTTTCTTCATAATCAATGTTTTTGTTTAGCTTTCCCTTTACGATCTCCGCTTGGGGTTGATTGTTGATCTTGATTGGTTGAAGCAGTTCCTTCGCCTTATTTTATTTTAATTAGCTTTTAACATGAGACATTAAGATTAGTAAATTAAGAAATGATAAATATTATGCCGTTGATAAAAACAGCACGATATAGGAATATGAAAATAGTGGTCAGCCGGCAATTAAAGCGTAGTATGAATTTGAATAGAGAAAATTATTCTAAGATAATCTACCTCGAATTTGAAAGCCCGGCTGCTGTTGCCCTTGATTTAAAGAAGCATTAGTCGCAAGTTGAATATGATAAAGCTCTTCTGGTGTTACTTAATAAAATTTATTTTATATCAGTGATGAAAATAAATAAATATTATATAGTACAATTAAAAACAGGTATATGGTACAGAGATTCAGTTAAGATATAATATTCTGTTAAGGCAGAAAATTGGCTGGTAAAACGTACAAAGATTTAGTCAAATATTAGATGGGAACGGTTTGTTTTTTCAAAAACTTACTCTCTTCATGATGACTTCCTTGACTGTAACGTTGACTACCTTGGGGAAAAGTCTGAGTTCCCGGATCAATATAATTAATTCTTGAATCAAAATACTGACTTCCTCGAGCAGTTTGACTTGCTGAATTAGTATAGTGATTATCTGTATCAGCATAATGCCTACCTAAATCATGAATAATACATTCTTCCATATAACGGTGACTCGCTTGAACATCTTAATTTTTATGTTTAATATATCTTAAGCATAAAAAATATTTTTACATTGATGTTGAGGAATCAATATATGGTTATCAATGCTATCCTCGTTAAAAGCAGTGAACTAAAAATTCAAATATCTTATTTAAACATGTCTCACATTTTTATTAAAGATTAAATTGCAAAATCGAACATAAAATATTAGATATATTATTTTAGCAAACATACTTGGGTACCACACAAATTACAAGAACAGATACATAAATTTAGAGCAGAATTTATGATGACGATTTTATCCGAACAACCAAGATCATTTATTCTTTGTATTATTTTTTCTTTAAATGAGACGTCTGACTTTTTTGAAAATATCATAGAAAATTCGGAACGCCCAGTTGAGTCCCTTTTGTTGAGTCCTGCTGATTGAGTAATCTCGTTAGGTGGAACAACTGTCCCAGTCGTTGGAACAATTATATTTATTGTTGGACCAACCTTACTCAGTAATGGAACAGTTTTGCTCAATGTTGGAACAAACCTCCCCGTAGTTGCTAGTTGAAACAACTTTTCCCGTCTTTGTTAAGTTGTTCCATTAACAAGAAAACTCAACCAGAGGGAATCAACCGGCCATGGACCCTTTGAACCCCCGCTATAATAAATTAGTTTAATACTTATTAAATTAAATAGAAACTTCGGTTTAAATAAAAAATTAATATAAAATTCCATGTAGTATCATTTGGAGAAGCTCAAAATGATTAAAAATCAATTAAATTTAAGCAATTTATTGCTTTTGGTAATAATCTTTTGATGCTTTCTATTTGGGTCAACTGCCTTACTAAATTATAAACATTTAAAATGACCTTTTGTGGTTACTGACACGGGTGGTTGTTTTTTTGTTGTTTAGTTTGAGTTTCCTTGCTTGTGATATTTTCATCCTCTAAATTTTTAAAATTAAATTTTGAATGAATAAAAATTTTAAACTGATTGCATTTTGATGATTGTCTGAATTAATATGTTGTTGAATACAATTTTCAACTCCCTCAGCATCGTTTACAATAAACTAAAATACAATGAACGATAACAACAATATTCTCAAATGAATATTGTTGTTATGGGCGAGATCCAAAAATGAATTAGTATTTAAGCCAGCCAAAAAATCCTCACTCTTTAATCTTCTCGTCTGACTCGGTTTTACTATATATATAATTACTAGGGATGTATACATGAAGTACCGATACTACTAAAACGAGCGGTCTCTAAGGTGACACAAACAAAAACATGCCTTAAATTTATTTGAGTTAATTTTGCTTTAATATTGTCCCTTGCTTTATTCACATTTTCCCTATTACTTATTTGATGATATTAAAAGATAAAATATTTTCAAATTAGACTTTATAAACTTTATAATAAGCTTACCTGAAAGTCATACTTATGTTTTTGACACAAATGACAGTATCCGCGAAGATGTCTACGTGTAAGATATTTAAAGCTGATTTGTTTTGTTGTATAACCAAGTTTTTTTACTAATTTTTCAGCCCTTTCCTTTTGTGACCTTAGCTTCGGTTTTTTATCTTTAATATGAAAAATTAATGCTGATAAATTTAATTTTATTACAAAAGTTTACCCTTTGAATCAGGTTGACTCTTTAGAGGAGCTTCCCCACCTTGTTCAGATGGTTGAACTTCTTGGTGAATTTCTTAATTGTTTACAAGATAAATAATTAGGTACTTTAGTGATTGGTAGTAACAGATCCCGTCCCTATTTGAGGCTCAAATTAATTTTTCTTTTATTTGTTTCTGTGTCGGGATGGTCAATTATTATATAAATGTTGATTTCTGCCTTTAGGCTTTTTCGGAATTTCGATTTTTTCAAATTTTTGAAAAAATTTAATTTTTGACGCTAAAATGGATAAATTATGGCTTCGCAGCCTTCAAATATTCTAAAAATTTATACCTTCAATCCATTGATTCAAATCGTCTTCTCCAACAAATGGTGTTGCCGGCTGATCATGTTGATCCCAAAAACTCTGTGGAGTAAAGGGCGATGGTGAAAATAATGACTGATAATTTATTGAAGTATAATCGGCTTGACCACTTGGATTGCTGTGTTCTGATACAGAACCTCCTGGTCCTAAACCTAAAATTAATCATAAGTATCACTTTGATAAATTGTCTATTCATGTGTATAAATATTGCGGATCTAAGCTACTCGGTTCATGAAAATATAGAATTGTCTATACAATGTTTACCAAAATCCGTCATCACGACATGGTTACCTCTCCCCACCCCTTCACCCATTTTTCCAAACAATAACGAATTAGTAAAAGGGGGAAAGAACCGTATGGAGTGAAGGAACCTAAACTTTGTTGTTGTTAAGTGTAGTCTGGTAGATTAAAATGCGGGAAAGAAGAACCAAAACTTGTCGGAGGCTGTTGTTCTTGTTGATTATGAAAGGGATGACTGCCAAAAATCTCATCCAATCCGAAAAAATTTGTTTGATGCTCTCCCTGCGGACTAGGCATTCCTGTACTTGTAGTAGCGTCTGGATTGCTTGTTCCTGTCCCCGTCCCGGTGTCGCTTCCCGACACACTTCGGCGTTTATTTGGATTATCATCTAAACTAGCTATTGTGTGTTTCTTTGGAGGACATACAATCCTTATTATGAATAAAGAAATTAAATAAATAATTAAGAGCTTCATTGCTCTCCTGGAAAATAATAATTCTTGTTATTTAAACTTTATTAGAAAATATTTTATTAAACAAGAATTAAAATAAATTAAGAAAAATATTTCAATGGCTAAGTTGGGACCCTAATACATACATATATGTATATATTTATTAAATAAATTTTTAAATAAATTTTTTTCTTTAAGTTTTAAAATTATTGAATTTTTTTTTATTTGACGGAAATTGACTGAGTAAAATAGGGAGGGAGGGAGAGGTGAAAGGAGGGAGAGGTGAAGGGAGGGAGAAGGGACTTCCACCATTTAGAGATGCTGGAAAATTAAAAATCAAATTTTCTAATAGCTATAGCCTCTTTCATAATGTCAAACAGCAATAATTAATGCTTATACAATTGATTTTATAAATTAAAATTTAAAAAGAGAGTGAAGGGATATAGTAGGCGAGAGGAAAAGATGGAGTGTAGGTTGGAAATATGTTGGGAATATTCATCTATGTTGGGAAACATCATTTTTTCGTCAGAGGTAATTTTTGTCAATTCTCTTTCAGAGCATATAAGCCTGATTCCGTTATTGGACATTTTTCTTGAAGAATCATCGTTCGCAAAATTTCAACTACTCACAAAGTTAAAAAATACACTGCCCAAAAATCTTTAAAAAATCTTGTCACCCTGTAGTTGTGGAACAAGTTGATCTGATTGATCTGACATTCCGGTACCGATTTTAAATTCTGTCGGAGTAGTACATTCGAATCTCACTAAAAACAACTCTTGTCATTTATTCGATACCCCCCGTAGCCTCCATTGAGGTTTACTATTTATAATTTTGTTCAGAATCATCAAATCGAGCAGATTTTGGTGCCATTCGATCTGATTTTGTGGTATTAAAAGGGCATATACTTCAGAAGAATGATTATCAAAAAAGGAAAGATTCAAAAAACTTTATGTGATCTACATTGTTTAACTCTAAAATCACCCGATTTACCCCAAATTCATGTTAATTATCATTTTTTGAAAGAATCTTTAATAGTTATATGTATATTCATCTCAAACAAAAAATTGACAGAAAATTTATAAAATTTATTGAAAATAGTCTAATTTTAATAAAAATCTTCAACAAATCTAAAAAGTCCAAAAAGCCGAATAAACCTACTTTAGTCGAATAAACCAACTCTATAAAATAATAAATAAAGGGAAAAACTTGGTTAAAAATGATTTTAGTTTAAAATGCCATTAGATTTTTAAAAGGAAAGATTATTGAGATTTTAATTTTATATAATTCATTTTCATTGAAAGGATTCGAACCTTTTGCATTTTTCGTTGTTACTAACCAATTAAACCATAATCCCGCACTGAAACCCTGGTTGCACTCTGGCTATTTTAGGTTGTTGTGTATGGTCTAAACCAAACTATTACCCGAACGTTACCGTACAATCGACATATTTTTCGGTATTTATCGATATTTAGTATCAGTAGTACGGTTTCGGCAGTACAGTAGATTTTGAAGTTCATCAGTAATTTTGGCTATTACTGTACGGAAACCTATATACTAATTATTAGAATATGTTTTTCAATATGAACAGAATAAAAAAATACATAAATTTATGAATACGGCAAAATTTATACTTATTAAATGATCAACTAAATCAATTATCTAATCAAACCAAAAACTTTTTCTAAAATAAATTTTTATCAGAGAAAATAGGTCATTTAAATTTCAGTTAATTTTTTGTAATCTTTTTAGTCCATCACTGTAAATTGAATATATGCAATAATAATATGGCAATTAAAATTGTTGTTTGCTCTCCTGTTTGCTCTCTCAAATGAGTTACATTCAAAAAAGGAAGCCAAGTATTTTTGGCATATTTCGTTTATTTTTTATCTTCTATATTACGCAAATAAAGGATATCTCTATAATATAGGGTTTTGCCAAGAAGAAATGGCAAAAATTTAGATAAACAAGCCATTCTCCATTTTTACTTTTTTTCCTCTATTAATTCTTTTTAAAAGCAATTTTTTTATTTAGATTTTATTTTTATATGTATATATTTTTTGATATAATTTTGAAAAATTTTTGTTGAAAAATAAATTTACTAGAAATTTTCGCGTAAAGTACCCCATTTTTGAGCGAAAAAGGGACTCATTCTCTCTAATAGGCATTTTTTATTTGGTTTTTCTTGTTATTTCAATCAGGCATCTTTTAAATTTTATAAGTTTTAAGTACTTTATTATGTAAATCACTCTCCTCTATCTATTTATATAAAGATTGGAGGGATTAAAAGGATATCGGTGGATTAAGAGGGATATTGGTGGATATTATTCTCGATCTCGATAACCGAGATATTCTATCGAGATCTCGTCTCGGTCGTTCTCTAAGCTTTAACATAAAATTCCAAGCTCTTCTATGCAGGAATTTTAACTGCTCCATTATTAATAATAAAATCAACCTTAAATGTTACTCCCAAAGATCCTTTGATATCTCTATTAATCCTCATAAAGCCATCGATAACCTTGTTAATCTCCTAAATAATTTCTTATGGCCAATCTTACTTATAAATATTTGCCATTTTAATATTTTTAAAATTTAAAAAATTAAGAAATCAAGGCAAAAATTATAATCGATTTTTACTTGACTCTAGGCCAAAAATCCGGTCAATGTCCCCATCAAAAATCAAGTCTCAAGGTTAGAGTTGTTTTTAAATTTCCTATCATTATTTACATAATTTTATTTTGATGCTAAAATTCTTTATAAAATTTAAAATTTCATTTTAGCTAAAAATTATAACATTTTTAAATTAAGTAATTTTAACTTATGAGTGACTTATAAATTATAAAATTTATCCGATCAAAAGAGAAAAAATTAAACTTTCAAAATCTTTTTTAATTTTGAAAATCGGCTCAGAATTGTCCGAGTAATATCCAAACTTTTAAAAAAGTTTTGTTTTATTTAAAATTGTCTAATTTTGGGAGATATTCCAAGAAGAGGGTTGTAGTTTAGTTTACCCGCAGCTGCGGGTAATCATCGTGTTCTGGGTTTATTTTCTGGAATAAAGGTTACCCCTCAGCTCGGATTCTATTACCCGAGTCAAAGAACCTGGTAAATTTACCAGGTACTCTTACCTCATTTTTAACATACCGTCCCAAGGATTGGAAGAGATAAGGAAGAACAAGATTTTCCTTTTTAAGCGCCGCAGGCGAAGTTTTGAGAATTTTTGAAGACTAAGTCACCAGATTTCTTCCTTTTTCAGCGCCAATAATTAATAAAAACTCCCGATTTTTTCCTGATTTTCAAAAAAAATGTCGTGAATCGGGAAGGTGAATTCACGAAAATTTCGAATTCCCAATTTTTGTGAATCGTGAATTTGCGAGCCAAAAATCGTCGGGAATTCACGAATTTCGGGAATCGTGAAACGGGTCGGCGCGATCCCTGTTGCACACGTACTTTCGCATAAATAATTTAATTCATGATTAAATTATAAAGTGGATATTCAGCGCATATTAACTGTTTAATATTTAATCGTTTTCTATTTCATTTCATTTAATTTTTATATTTCTAGAAGAAAACTGCTAGATATGCCCTTCAATTTGCTAATGAAATTGAATTGCTTAGGCAATACTGGGGATTACCAATTAAGCTTAATCATATTATTGATTTAAATGCCAGAAGATTAGAAAACTGGCCAATTTATACAGTGTGGCATAAAATAATTTGTGATTTTTTGTGGTAAGTTTAATATTTAAAATTGAAATTGAAGTCGGTCAATAAGCAATATCTTGCCCAGTGTTATTCAAATGCGCTTTTCGGGTACCGGATCGGTATTTTCGGTAAATATAGAACAAGAAGAAATACCGATTTTTTGCAAAATCGACCGGTAAAATCGACCGGTATTTTACCAGTAAAATACCGATACCAAAAAATAGCGCGGTATTTTCGGTTTTTTTGAAAACTCAAATGATCAAATTTATTACATGTTATAGATATGAAAACGAGTGAGAGACAAAACGTGGTTTTTCGTTTTGCGTTATTATTGTTACACGATACTAGTTAACTTTGAAATTATCAAATCGTATTGAATATTTTATTTTTTCAGTCTTATACTCTAATTGATGGAAGCACAATACAGCACGAATTGAGGAAATATATGTTATTGTGGATGAAGCTAACAACTGAAAATTATGATTCAGATGATAATAAAAATGTGAAATTCATCACTAAAGCAAAAAAAGATTCTATAATAAATTATAGAATTTCGGCGGGCCTGAACGACTATTATAAAAAATATATATTATTACAACAATTTGTACATGCATCAAAATATTCTAAATTAGCACAGTGGAATAAGAATTTTATCGGAATTAATTTAACTTCGAAAGTGGATATTGTTCTGAGGTGTGCAAAACAAATTGTAACAAAGGCAGCTGATATGAAAAGAAGTGCTAATTCTGTTGTCAGTTTCTTGGCGGACACGATATATGACGAGAGTGAGTGTAATTATTTTTTTCAAATAAATATGTCGTTTCTTAAATAATTTATCTTTTTCCAAAAAATAAATTTTTCAAGAAAAACCGTAAATCGCAAATATAATCAAATAAATTAAAAATCCATAACCTAATTTCTGATGAACTATACACCCAATAGAGTTTCGGCAGTGGCATGTTTAAAAAATCTGGCAAAAATAGTTATCACTAAAAGCAAGCAATAATTAGAAACGAACTTTTTTATGAAACGACCATAAATATCGAATAAGGAATTTTAGATTCATACGAAATTGTATTGAGCCCAATCGCAATAGAACCATTTTACAAAAATTTTGTTACTGTCAATAGCAGTCAATTTTCACAAGATTATGACATTCAAAGAAATCATAAAAGATGTTTAAAAAATTTGAGAAATGATAAGTTCTGAGAGCAGCGATTAATTTACATATTTGTGGTAGATAAAGACACATTTTAATGATTATGAATATGAAGAATATACGCGAAAGCGACAGCTTGTTAATGATAGCATTTCTTCAGGAATAGAAGGAAATTTCTATAGATTTATAACTCTTCACATGAAAGTAGAGAAAAGTCAATACAATAATTTATATGATTTGAACAATATTTACTATATGAATGGAAATTATGATCATATTCAAATAAAAAATTGTTCAATAAATTTAGCTAAAAAGTCGTCAAAATTAAAAAGAAGATTCATGACATTTTATTAAATCGTTATATGATTTATGATTTAAGTAAGTTTTTATTTACTAGATTAATTATGTATTTTTCGATAAATTGAGTATTTAAGTATGTGACACTTCGCTGAACATAAATTTTTCGACATAACTCATCTAAAATAAATATTCCTATAATCCCCATTTTCTTATAATACATCAATATAATATTTATTTTAAAAAGTCGTTTCGTTAAGAAAAAGTTTAGCGAATTTGCCGTCCCCTGCTTTATTAATTAAAATTAAAATCATAGGTTCAAATGAATATCATTATAATATTTTTGTGATGGAAAAATTTCACAACAAATTGTTGATAAAATTAAAAATGGCAATCATAGTTTTGTAATTCATCAATTAAATTCTGTTGCCGATGTAATCCGCAGTGAATTAATTAATTTACATTTTGTTGGCAACGTAGAATATGGAATTAAATGAATTAGCATATTGTGAGGTTATAGCTAAATTTCATGATGTTGTGTCTTGTAAAAATCGTTTTGTGTTGAGGCATTACCCCAGAAATAACAAAAAAGTTTATTTAACTAGCTCAAATTATCTTGCCGCTTTTTTCTTCCATTCCTAATTTCTAAAATCTACAAATTGTTAACGGTATATGCTAAAATGATTTTAAAAAAGAGGTATTATAATTTGCAATAAATTTAATTGGATATTTTAGCCGTCAATGTTTGCGACTGAAATTTATTATTTTAAGTTTGATGGAATGCGTAGGAGTTTTATATAATGAGATGTATGGGAAGGAAATGGTTGGCGAATTAATAGTGGATAGAAAGAAACGTGAATTACTTTATGCTTATTGTAGCAACCGCAAATCGGGATATGCAATTGATACAGGAGGAAGAGTAGCAAGTCTCAAACATGGATGTTCACTAGATTCTATAATTAAATAGCATAAAACAGATTATCACCTTAATAATTCAGTAATTTTTTCTTAATGTGTGTAATCATCTATATAATTAATTATATAAATAATAATTTAATAAGTTATCCGATTTTATTAATAATAATTAACATGCTAGATAAAATAAATAATAGAATATTTTTGAATAGGTTATTATTATTACTGGAAACATTGGCCGACAACAGTACACTGGAACAGAAATATTATAATAGAAATCCATTGCAATTTATACGGCCATTTACACCTTTTACAGCGCCTAACTTTAAAAAAACAGTTGATGAAAGAATATATTCTATATGATGATAATTCAATTGGTATTTATATTTTTATAAAACCTTTATAGAATTGTTATTTTCTAATAATATTTTTAATATTTTGTTAGAAGAAATATAGATTAAATAATTAAATTAAATCATTCAGCATTTAACGTTTAAATCTTTTATATCGAATGATTCTATACTTAACAAAAATTTAAAGTTTTAATTTATTATTTAAATTAGATTAAGGTTTTGGTGAAATTGGGTGGATTACCTATAATGCAATGATACTGCAACTGTGGTTTTGATGGCAACAAATTAATCAAATATGGCATAAAAGCTAAAAAAGAATTTATAATTAAATATAAAATTTTGTCGGGTTTGATGAGATTTCAAAAGATTTCTCCAGCTTAAAGAAACAGTTCATTGTTCAAAATATACTAAATAGACGATAAAATTTAATATATAATTTGCTTCAATAAAATTTAAAAAGAATATTAAAAATGAAGAAAAAAGCAAAGACTGAAAAGTATGATAAAGATTTTGATGATATGGCTAGTTTAGACTCTGACGAATTTGATCTTTTATTGGGTACTATAAAATTTTCATTTAATTAAATTTTTTATTCAACTCAAATTAAGTTTATATTATTAAACAGTGAAATTCCATTAGATGAACTACATCATTTTGCTTCAATAAAATTTAAAAAGAATATTAAAAATGAAGAAAAAAGCAAAGACTGAAAAGTATGATAAAGATTTTGATGATATGGCTAGTTTAGACTCTGACGAATTTGATCTTTTATTGGGTACTATAAAATTTTCATTTAATTAAATTTTTTATTCAACTCAAATTAAGTTTATATTATTAAACAGTGAAATTCCATTAGATGAACTACATCATTTTGCTTCAATAAAATTTAAAAAGAATATTAAAAATGAAGAAAAAAGCAAAGACTGAAAAGTATGATAAAGATTTTGATGATATGGCTAGTTTAGACTCTGACGAATTTGATCTTTTATTGGGTACTATTTATAATTAACAGATATTTTAATTTTTTTGTTCAAGAAAAGATTGAACCTGGTGATACTCGAATGTTTTTGATGTTGATTTTAAAGATGAATTAGGTGACGAGACAAACTCTAAACGTAAAAAGAAAGAGGTGAGGGCTAACTCAAGGAACAGACAAGTCATTTAAAATCAGAATATTTTAAAAACCAGAATTTTTAAATTCTGGTTTTTAAAGTATTCTAATTTGTTTTAAATTTTTATTTTCTAAAAATATTCAGATTTTTCAAAAAAATTTCAATTGTTAAAATATTCCATGAACAAGTCAAGGAAAAGACAAAACAAGGAACGACCAATTCATGGACTCAAGGAACGTAAAAAAAAAAGGGGCTAAAAAGAAAAAGTCAAGGAACGTAAAAAGAAAAAGTCAAGGAAAAGTTCATTGACTTGTCTTTTCCTTGACTTGTTGTTCCTGGACTTTTCGTTCTTTGTCTGTTCCTTGAGTTAGCCCGACATGAAAAGAAAGGTGTTCAAAAAGGAAAAATTATTGATGAGGATGATGGCTTTGTAAATGAATTGGCAGAATGGTGAGTTTGTTTTATTAATTTAATAAATTAATTTTTGATTTCCAAACAACTTTAAAAATAACTTACCGTAAATGCTCTAATAGAACCACACTCCTTATTTAGAGCAAACTCGGCTAAACTACAGTTTCCGGTCCAGGCTCAGAATTGGACGATTTATATGTCATTCGAAAGAGCTCGGCGAGCTGAGTCGAACGACACCAAAATTATTCAGCGGAAAAAATTCTGAGTCGAGTTACAGACCCCTAAATTTCAAAAAACCATAGGGGGGACCAAGCTGTTTTTGGGGGTGAAAAATTCGAATATGCAAATTATACCTCATTCGAAAGAGCTCGTCGAGCTGAGTCGAATGACACCAAAATCAACGAAATCTGGCTTGATTTG
Source organism: Meloidogyne enterolobii (assembly GCA_963681835.1). Taxonomy (NCBI): domain Eukaryota; kingdom Metazoa; phylum Nematoda; class Chromadorea; order Rhabditida; family Meloidogynidae; genus Meloidogyne; species Meloidogyne enterolobii. The sequence goes on along the minus strand of CAVMJV010000079.1, from coordinate 703,542 downwards.
ACAAAGTTATGATCTTTTATTTTAGCTCCTTACCTATGGCATCTGTGGAGATTTTTGCTGCTACGGAGGCCCCAAATACATCCAGAGCAAGTGAGATAGGAATATGTAGGTTTATGTTACGAGCCCAGACCTAACGCCCGTAGACTCCCCGCGAGGCGCGTGCCGCAAAACCCCGCGCGAAGCGCGGGGTTTTGCACAAGCGCCTCGCCGACGCCCCATAGGTTTAGGTTTTAGTTTTTCTATCGTAACTTTGTCCAAACTTGTCCAATCGAGCTGATTTTGGTGTCATTCAACTCAGCTCGTTGAGCCCTTTCGAATGAGCTATTATTTGTATATTCGAATTTTTCACCCCAAAAATGAGCTTACTCCCCCCTTTGATTTTTGACCATTTCGAGCCCTATATCTCGGCTCAGAATTTTTTCCGCTGAAAAATTTTGATGTCATTCGACTCAGCTCGCCGAGCTCTTTCGAATGACATATAAATCGTCCAATTCTGAGCCTGGACCGGAAACTGTAGTTAGGCCGCAAACTCCCTAATATAAGCACACCCCTAGTGCCTTGGCAGAAAAAAAAATCAAATCATTTTTTAGTTATATTTAGGACATATAAAAAGGCTTAAGGGAGATATACCCAAAACCTGATCCTCGAAAACTGATATACAGAAATCCGATACCTTCAAATCCGCGATACCCGTTCAACACTCTAATATCCTCCTTAATCCTACAGATCCCTTGATCTCCCCGATTTAGGAATTAAGAAGGGTTAATATTTATTAATATTTATGAATTCAATTGAAATTTAATTTCTGTTTTATGTAGGGGTTATATATGGATTTCTGTGCTCCAAAATTATATAAAATTAATTTATGTCAAGTAAAAATTTTGGTACTTTTCCGTTATGACGTAACCCCCTAAATTAATGTTCAAAATGTCATATATAGGGTAGAAAAAGGTGCTGAGTCGAACGAGATGCCTGTAGACGGAGATGCCTGTAGACCGAGGTATAGGGCTCGAAATGGTCAAAAACCATAGGGGGGAGTGCGCATCGCCACGCCCCATAAGTTTATGTTGACCATTTTGAGCTTGTTCATCTCGTCTCAAAATCAAGATTTTGAGCTGATTTTAGTGTCATTCTACTCAGCTCGAGGAGCTCTTTCGAATGAGCTAGCATTCAAAAAATGGAATTTTTTCCCCAAAATTGAGATTACTCCCCCCTATGGTTTTTGACCATTTCGAGCACTATACCTCGGTCCACAGGCATCTCCGTGAAAAAAGAGTGGTACCGTTCGACTAATCACCTTTTTCTACCCTATATATGACATTTTGAACATTAATTTAGGGGGTTACGTCATAACGGAAAAGTACCAAAATTTTCATTAAAAAAATTAAAAATAAATCGAAAAATAAAAGTACACTCCCTAATATAAGCAACCCTACGAGGAGATAGAAAAATAGGAGCACGTGTTCTATTAGAGTCTATTAGAGCATTTACGGTATTTTTAAAAACAACGAAAAAATGTTTGTTTGCTTAAATTTTTGATTTTTTGAAGTACTATGTATTATTAAAATAAATTTTTATATTTTTCAGCAGCGATGATATTGACGAAGAAGATGATACTGAAGAATTGGTAATAGTGTCGTTTCCAGGCCCCATTTTTTCTCCCCAATTTTTTACCCTATGTTTGTACGGAATGGTCAAATTTTCCCCTTTCTTTCATCAAATTTGCCTTTCCATATTTTGCCTAAAAACAATCAAAAAGCTTGGTGTTTCTCTTGGTGTTTCTCTCAACGCCCCCAATCATCCATACATCTTTCTTTGATGGTTGTCTGCCTCTTTTATATTTTCGTCTCACAACAACAGTCTTTCATTTTTGTTAATTGGGAAAATGATTCTTCTCATTACTCTAATACTTTTTTAAATATCACAAATTAATTTTTTTGATTGTTTTTAGGCAAAATATGGAAAAGCAAATTTGATGAAAAAAAGGGGAAAATTTGACCATTCCGTACAAACATAGGGTAAAAAATTGGGGAGAAAAAATGGGGCCTGGAAACGACACTATTACCGAAGAATTTTCATTTGAAAGAATTGAAGATGAATGTGGAATAGATTTCGACGAGGACGAAGAATTAAATGAAAGCGGGGATGAAGATAATTTTGAAATGTGTGAAAAAATATAGATAATGATAGTGATGTTCAAGAATTCGATAATGATTTATCTGATTAAAAGAGCGGGAAAATTGTTTGTGAAAATGAAAAATAAAAAAAGATTGTTTAATTGTTATTATTTTTCTTTTAAATACAAACTGTTAAGAAAGTTTAAGCACCCCTCAAATTTTTAGTAAACTTAACACCAATATTGACGTATGTTCTGATTGTTGGAGTTGGGAATGATTTTTCAAAACACTGAAAATCAACGTAAAACTGGGTTTTTCACTTTCTAAAAATATTTTCTACTCCTTAGGGTTTGTTTGAAATTTTAGTTTTATCCTCATTCGAAAGCCCTTACTTCATAAAATCTCTAAAAGTATTATATTACCGTTATTCGGTGTCAGTGCTTTTAACATTTTTTTAAATCATGTCTTAAAATGGGAACGCCCAAGTAGGCGCAAAGCCATAAATATCTGCAAAATTTCTGGACCTCAACAATTTTGGTACCAATATGGCTTTGCGCCTACTTGGGCTGTACCCCTTAAAATAAATAATATTAACTGAAGTTATCATTGATACACTCGAATCTTTTAGAGAAAGCTACGGAATGCCCAAAACCAAATTTTAAACCCAACATTTTTTATGGCCATACCTTAAATGTTTAATGTCCTTATATGATTCGCTATCTTTTTGTCCACCACAGTAATTATAAATATGTAACAGGAGGTTACATAAAAAATAATTTTTTGGATGGGAGTGATTGCGCAATAGCAAAAAGGAGGGTAAATTTTTTCGTTAACTTTCCCTAGACTACTTTCTTACATCCATCAACTAAAGATTTATTCTAGTAATGCCAAGCGAACATGGCTTGGTTTTTATTCGTTTGTCATTCAAAAACAAGTTTACTACTTTTTTTTACTTTATTCTTTTTAACTTTACATTTTTTGTCCTTATGTGTAGATATAACCAATTTTTAATAATTTTATTTATTCTTTCTTATTTTTTGTTCATATACCGTATTTCCTCTAAAATAACCCCCCTCTAGAGGTCGATCGAAAAAAAGACCCCCCTCTAAAATAGCCCCCCTCCAGAGGTTGATCGAAAAAAATAAACCCCGGGGGCTATTTTAGAGGAAATACGGTATTCACATCCTACCCCCCCCCCCCCTCCATTTAAATAAAAGTAAAAAAATTAAAAAATTTTAATAAAAACTTTGCTACTGTTTTTTGTGGACTTTTATCATAAAATATAGTAATATGTAATACTGAATTGTCAGCCCTTTTTTTCTTTTTTCTATAAATCTAAATATCCGATGAGCTTCCGAATTCAGATGTAATCCTTTTTACAAATTTATTTTGACCGAGAATCCTGATATTTATTTTGAACTGTGTCCGGATAATGGGTCAGTGGAATCCCCAAATCTCAACGATATCTTTTATCATCCTACCTAATTTCTCTCTCTCTTAATCAGCCAAAATCCCTTGTTAATTATTTCTAATTACTTTAGCCATCCATTAGTCCACTGAACGTTTCCGCTGACGCATTTCCGTGAATACCCTGAATACCTATTCTTCGTTCATAATTTCTTCCCTATTTTGTCTTTTTCACTCGTGTTTTCATAGTGAGAGATGTTTCGAAACATAAAATCTTCGACAATTGGAAATCGAAAGGAAAATAACCTCAAAAATCGAAAACGAAAATCGGAAAAAAATTTTTTAAATGGAAAACAATTTGTAGGTATTTGTTATGTTAGTAATTTGAGAAAGGCGGAGACTAGACGGTAGATCCTTGGAAATCACTAATACCCGAATCCCAAAATTCGGACAGTAAATCCAAACCAAAAATAGGAATAGGAACCGAATCACCGGCACCGCCTATGACCTTTTCAAATCTTTGGTCCGGAGCCTGGGGTTTCGGATCCGCTCCTTTTTCCGGCACGTTTTATCTCGCCAAAAGCTTGTCTTGCCAAACCCCCAAAAGCTGTTGACTCGCCAAACCGTGGAAAAAAGCTTGTTTCGCCAAACCCCCAAAAGCTGTTGAATTGCCAAGCAGTGGAAAAAAGCTTGTTTTGCCAAACCCCCAAAAGCTGATGAATTGCCAAATCGTGGAAAAATTTTATAAAACTCCTCTTTGTGTATAATATAATCCTCCTCCAAAATCATTCATAATACAAAGTGTGGAAACCTCTCACATGCCTACGCGGAAAAAAGTTTTTGCCGCTGCGGAGGAAGCCGGGCATGTCGAGCGGAACGACGGCCGCCGCTTCGCTACGGTCGCCGCGAGCGAAGCGAGCACGACCGCAGCGAAGCACGGCCATCGTGTAGCGAAGACCATGCCCGGCCTACCCTCCGTAGCAGCACAAAAACAGTTTTTCCAGCGAAGATTCAGTTGGTTATAATTCGGTTCAGAATCATCCAACCGAGCTGATTTTGGTGTCATTCGACTCAGCTCGTCGAGCACTTTCGAATGAGGTATCATCTGTATAATCGAATTTTTGAACCCAAAAATCAGCCTGGCACAAAAACAGTTTTTCCAGCGAAGACTAAAAACCAACAGGCTAAAAGCAACAGGTTATTCCGCCGCGAGGTAAATAATAAAAAATTCCACAGTTTTATTAACAAATTGAATAATAATAAGTTTTGGTATTTATTTGGCAAAACAAGCTTTTTTCCACGGTTTGGCGAGTCAACAGCTTTTGGGGGTTTGGCGAAACAAGCTTTTGGCGAGTCAAGCTTTGGCGAGTCAAGCTTTTGGCGAGTCAAGCTTTGGCGAGTCAAGCTTTTGGCGAGATAACACGATACCCCTTTTTCTGTGCTGCAGGCAAAAATTTTGAAAATTCTGGAGATCCTTAAGCCAAAACTCTTCCTTTTTCTGCGGCGCATGCGAAAATTTTTTTAATTTATGATGGCCGATAAGTCAAAATTCCTCCTTTTGGCGTTAAAAATTTAATTTTTTTCAAAAATCGGAAATCGAAAATATTTATTGCTAAATTTATAAAACCGAAAGAAAAAAACCCTCGAAAATCGAAATTTCGAAACAACTCTGTGGGTGATCCGTATTATAACGGACGTATTTAAAAGATTTGTTTTAAAAAGTGTAGTAAATGTGAGATTCTTTTCAATGGAATAAAAAATAGTTTCTTTGGTAGAATCATTTCTACGTTCAATAACGAATTTTTTATCTAAGACAAAATCTTTTTTACCATTATGCTTTGTTTAATTCTTATGTATCTTGTAAAAATTTAAATTTTTTGTTTTAAAATATGCCAAAATTTCAAAAATTTCTGTCCACATTTCTATCAATATTGAGTAGTTAACGGGAAATGGTAGAAGACACCCTTATTCATATCAGATTTTCCTCAAAAATGGATAGATACATATGTGTAAAATGGATTAGCTAAGTTACTTTGGCATTTACTTTACATTGTATTTTATCATTTTATTAGTAATATTTAAAGTTATGTATATTTTGCGAGATAAAATTTTTTTTTAATTATTATATGCTTTTTTATATTCGCTTTATATGTATGTATTTCTTATGGATACATGAGTTTTTATTTGTGGGCTTGGAACCATAGGTGGGGCGGAATTCCGATCTCCGACTTACGACGTTTTTCCTTCCGTTTTTCGATTTCCGACAATTTTGGAAAAATTTCCGAGATCAGTAGAATATCAGAGGGAATTAACGAGAAATTTTACGTTTCTTTAATTAACGAGAAATTTTACGTTTCTGGCAAAAATAAATATTTTGATAGGCTATAGGATTCCTCGAAAAACAAAATCGTTTTGATCTTAAAATTTTTGATCCGGTTTTCGATTTTAGAAAATTAAAAGGGGAAAAAATAATTTTAATAATTAATTAATTAAATTATTATTTGATTTTTAATTTTTTTAAAAATATTATTTTTTAAAAATACTCATAACAATGCCAGACTTTTTCGGACCTTATTTTTAGGTTAAAGCCTCGCGCCATAGTGGGCCGTACCCTGCTGTGCAGTAATTGATGTTCTAGATCATTTTTAAATTTTTAGTGATAAAAGGATGGATCCGCGCAAAAATATTTCTATTTCCAAGTCTGTTTTGACTTTATTAGAACAAGATTTGGCTCGATTGGCTTTGCTGCACAGGCTGTTCCTATGCACTTAAGCAAGCCGAGACCTAAAGTATTTTTATGATAAGAATATTAGAACAAGAAATGCTTCTTATTAGAACAAGAAGCATTTTCCGACTAGAGATTTTTACGATATTTTCAAAATTTTCGCCTGCGGCGCTGAAAATGATGTCTCGTTAATTCCCTCTGATATTCTACTGATCTCTCAATGTTCTATTAATTCTCCAGATACCCTCCTTAATCACCCTATGTCCCTTTAATCACTTGATATCTTCCGATGTAGCGGTAGGTCGAAACAATAATTACCTAGGGTAGTTATTAAATGATATACGGTACGCTACAAAAAAAAATAATTTTAAAAACTTATTGTCTCCTACATACACTTAGTATATACACAAAAGGTAAAACTGGAACATCCCTCTTGTTCCTTCGGTATCACGCCTATATCTCTCACATACGCTTTAAGTTGAAATACAGACTTACTTTTTACCTCTGCAAGCGAAAATTTTGTGAATTTTAGAAGGCATTTAATTTTATATCCGAAAGGGCTACTTATAAGCGCGGCGCGACATTTGGGGATCAGACCTATTTACCCATAAGAACTACAACTTTTTGATCAACTGAGACTCAAAATAGGGGGGATGATATATCCATGAAGTACCCTTTATTATCTTTGTCGAGGGATCTGAAGTTATTAAACTAGGATAAAGGGGGATGTGGAGGGATTAAGAGGTGGATTTGGAGCTTTAAAATGGTAGGTCGGGATTTCAACGATGAAAATCGGTAAAAGGAACATTTGACCTAAATAAACACTTGAAAATTCTTAATCATAGGGTGATACTTTAATAAAAAAAACTCATGCAAATGATAGCTCATTCGATAGAGCTAATGAAACTGAGTCGAATAACCCCAAATCAACGTGATTGGGCAAAATTTGACAAAGTTGTGAGATATGTCGCCGACTCCGTTAGGTCTACTTATGTCATAACTTTGTCAAATCTTGTCCAATCACGTTGACTTTGGTGTCATTCGACTCAGCTCGATGAACTCTTTCGAATGAGCTATCAATTGTTTAATTGTTCGACCTTATGGTTTTTTGCCCCTATGATTTTTCAATTTTCAGGGGTCTGTATCTCGGCAAATCAAGTCGGATATTTTGATTATTTAATTATTTATTTTTTAATTTTATTTAAAAATTTTTAATAATTTATTTAAAAAAGTTAACATTCTGATTACTATTATTTTTAGAATTATTCTAGTGCATCAATCCTAATTCGATATATTATTTAATAAAAAATGTGGACTAATATTACATCATTTGAATTATATAGAAATAGAATTCACATATTTAAATCAAAAAAATCTCGCCTTACCCTTGCTCTATCAAATTGCCTTGGTCCTGTAATTAAGGCAAATTTTAACTTTGGTAAGCTTTATTTCATTAGTTTTTAAGGGAATAAAACATGATTTACTATTTTAGCCACCGAGGCAGAAATGATTCTGGTGTCCCGCATATGCTCGAACATTGCATATTCCTGGGTTCAATGTTATATAATGGAAAAGGCCTGCTGGATATAGCAAGCAATTTGAGTATGTTTGATCATTAATAAACTGTTACAATTTGTAAGATAATTTTTCTTTTTAAAGATTATGTAATAGACACCAATGCTTCTACATCGCAAGACAACACATCATACTCATTTGAGTGTTCTGATTTCGATGGATTTTAAGGATTTTTGATATGTATCTTGATCATTTTATGGCCCCTTCTTTTGAAGTAATAATTTTTAATTTTTTTATTTTTATACAATTTATAAATACTTAGCCGATTTGTTGGCCTTAAAATCCTTTCAATTATGTCTTATAAAAACATGTAACAGTAATTCTGCAAACTTATATAAAAACCAAAAATTTAATTTGCCTTATACTTTTATATAAAAGTTGCAGTTAATATTGATAATCGAATAAAATCTTTTGTAAGAATGTTTTTCGACTGTAATGTATTACAATATTGACCATTTGCAAAATTTATTAGAATAGGAGAGAACAAAATAAAAAACTAAGTGAAATGTACATAATTTTTATCCTAGAAGGGAATAATATAATTAATACAAAAATAAAAATTAATTAGTTAAATTTGAAAAAATTAAAATTTTAAAATAAATTCTAGTCCAATCTATACAACAAGGAGGTTCATGCAGTCATGGTGAAAAAGTAGATATCGGTGTGTTATACAGTGAGATGGCAGGCAACGAAAGAAATAAATGTAGAATTGTTAAAAGGAGGACTTAAAAATTATTATATGGAAATAATTCATGTTATTCCTATAATACAAGAGGAATGGTGAGTTTAATAAGAACTTGAGCTAGAATATTGATAGAGCTAGAATATTGAACTTGAGCTAGAATATTGATGAGCTAGAATATTGATAAGTTATAGCTAAATTTCATGATGTATCGTCTTATAAAAAATTGAGTTGTGTTAGTGGAAGTTCTTAATAGAAATGTGGAATGAAATTACTTCTGTTGAGGTATACAACAATAGAATAAATATCTACAAATCGAGCAACCGAGGCCTTAGACGATTCTGGCATACCACATATGTTAGAACATTGCATTTTCTCAGGGTGTGGACTTTATAATGGAAGAGGTCTCCTAGACATTGCTTGCAATCTCAGTTTGTTTTAATATTAAAAATATTCATGGATGTTAAAAATATTCTAAAAAAATGTTTAATTTAAAATTTTTATTTTTGAAGACTTTGTTGTTGATACAAATGCTACAACTTCTCAAGATAGCACGTCATATTATTTTGATTGCTCCAACTTGAAAGGATTTCTAAATGCTTTTAATTTATTTTTTGAACATCTAATGTTACAGAGGCTTGAGGTTTTTATTATCAATATTTAATATGTCATAATCTTTTATATCCTTTCATATTATTAATGTCGGAATGGTCAATATAAATTTTAAATATAGTTTATTATAAGTAACTATAGATAAATTTTACTTAGGAAAAATAAATTTAAAAAAAATTTATTAATTAAATAATTGACATTATAAAAATTATTAAGCAAACTGACTAGTGAAATAAATAAATAATGAAATAATTTAGTTTAACAATTACAAAACAGAAGTGCATTCCATAGATGGCGAAGGAATCGATATTGGAGTGTTATATAGTGAAATGACAGGAGTAGAGAGAAATGTAAATAGAATTCTCAACAATACAACTAAAAAATTATTATATGGCGGAAATTCAATTTACTCCTACAATACTGGAGGTTTAATGTCTGAAATACGACGTGGATGTAATTTGGAAAAGATTATCAGCTTCCATAAACGATTCTACCATTTAGATAATCTTGTAGGATTTTTTTATAAATTAATATAATTAATGATTATTATTTTTTAAAAATATTGAGGTTTTCTATGGAGTCAAAGAATCCTCACAATCAGAATCCCCACTATAATAAATCGAATTTTAAAACTAGCAAATTTTGGGTTATAAATTTTCTAATAAAAATATTCTAAAAAATATAACAATATATAAAAATATAACGATAGTTTTTTATTCTTTATAAATAATTTAAATTTCTAATTTTTTTAATTTCTAAAATTAAACTTTAAAGTTTGTTATTATCTCTGGAGATATGGATTCTGAGATGATTCTTGAGAATATATCTATGGTTGAAAAAAAATTTATTAACCATAAGCCGCATAACTTCAAGAGAACAGTACCTACTATGCAACATTTAAATCAAGAAATAACAACTTTTGTTGATGCCCTTGCGATGACTCAAGATTAGGTACAATTTAATTATAAAATAGACCCCAGAAGTATTGTCTTGGTATAAAAGCGGATGTTAGGCATTATAAACTTGATTTAAGAAGATTCCGCCCTTATTTGTCTTTAATATAAAACTTATTATTTACAGGGTCAGTCAGAATGGCTTGGCTGCCCCTTTCTTATCCAAATGAAAATAAACCCAACAGAATGACTTCTATTCAAATCTTGACAGAATATCTTGAGGAGAATGTCATTGATCCTAATTTCATTTTTGAAAACCTCGCAACAAAAGCTTATTTCGAAATAATTGAAATGAGGTCACCATCATTGTATCTAACCTTCGAAGGAGTTCCATCATTAGCTACTGAGTACTACATGATGCCCAGATGGAATGCGCCCGGTCCGCAGGATCAAAATAAATTTGAAGATGTAAAAAAGAGGATTTTTTAAAGATTTTTTTAATAAAAATATTCGGAAAAATATAACAATATATAAAGATATAACGATAGTTTTTTATTCCTTAGGAGGGATTTAAATTTCTAAATTTTTAAAACTTATAAAAAAGACTATTGGACTATTGTCTTAAACTTTATATATCTCATAACTTTTTTCGGTAATATTGAACCGGACAGAAGCCCTTTCTCCCCAATTTTCCCCCTATATTTTTGCAAAATGGTCAGACTTTTTCCTTTCTTCATTCCATCCAAATCGCCTTTCGAATTTTTGTGTACAATCAGACAAAACGATTATTTAATTTTATACAAATGCAATTACATGCCAAAAACTAGTAGACGGAGGAAAATTATAGAGGGAAAATTGGGGAGGAAAAAAGGGATTCCGTCCGGTTCAATATTGCCTAGTTTTCCAAGTAAATGTAAAAAGATATTTTTTATATTAAAATTAAATTTTTTATATAAATAATTTTTATGAATGATTTAATGTTTATTTTAATGTCAATTATCTCAAAACTAGCACCACGATTAAATTTTCATAAAATAAATAAATCTAGTGAAAACTTTATTGAGCCTTCTTTTCTGATTTTTTGTCAGTACCACCAAGAACTTTTTTCCTTTGAACAAACATATAGCTTGAAAAAATTAAAATTTAAGATTATATAAGTAAAAGGACGTTTTGGTGGCATCGATTTATTGTCAACTAAGTCAGAAACGGGTAAACCCTAATGTACCGCCCGACCAAGTTACCGCTGATATTTTTTCAAAAGGGGGGAAGCAACGGGATAAGTTTTTCCAACAGCGGGGGAGGATGCGGGGACGGGGAATTTGTTCCGACAACGGCAAAGAGTGTGCAAGAACGGGGGAAGTTGTTCGTAGACCAGGAAAGTTAGTTAAAATAACGGGAATTTTCAAGAAGTCTTCTAAAGTCGTTCCATATCACCCTTTTTCAACATCATATGTGGGCTAATTAAAGAAATTTTTTGATTTTGAGCCTGCGGTAACTTGGGCTGCGGTACCTTCTAGAGCCTTCAATAACTTCCCAAAACTCCAAACCAAGATTAACCACAAACCCAGGACCGAAAAAACCGAAGATAAGTCTTATCAAGTCGCACCTCGCTTGTGACATCCCAATTATACAACTTCTAAAATGGTAGTCTAGGTTTAGCCCCATGACCTCTCAAACCTAAGATTTTGACTTCTGACACCAAAACGACACTTTCCAAAATTTTTTTAAAAATTTCCCTCACCCATACAACTGTGGAAACAACGGAATATAAGTCAAAGCCAACAAGATAACTGCCCAATAAAAATGGAAAGCAAAATTGGCAACATTTGGCATTTCTATTGTAAAGTGTTTGCGTTCACCAATTTCTGGTAAAGCTGCAAACATGGTTAATAATTCACCTCCAGCACCCAAAGGGTAAAGCAAGATGAAGAATGTATAGCTTTAAAAATTAATTAATTTTAAATTTAGTTAGCCACTAGAGAGGATGGAAATTAGAAATACAGGTTCTTTTCGGTTCTGCCACACCCATCCCATATATTCGCAGGTTATACTTTATTTTTTTCCTTCATGCGTACAGAATGGTCAGACTTCCTATTTTCTAGGGAAATTTGATTGAAGGGAAAACTGAGTAAAAAAATAATCTTTTCTTTATTAATGCCTCTAATTGAACATGCCAAAGGGAGAATTGAGTGAATTGAATAAAGGAAAAATTTACATATGGAGGAAAAATATAAAATATAACCTGCGAATATATGCCAGGGGTGTGGCAGAACCGAAAAGTACCGAAATACACATACTAAAATTGTATTCCGATAAAAGGTAACCCACCCCCCACTCCACACAATAATAATAACTCGGACCAATTGTTTAACTTTGGAATATCCACAAGTCATCAAAAATCTCTAAAGCCCGTCTCAACCTCGAGGTAATAGTCAAATTTTGACCATAACTTTATTTGTTATTAACCTACCGTAAATCCTCTAAAAGCCCCCCCCCCCCAAAAATAAGCCCCCCCCCCCCCCCAAAAATAAGCCCCCTCTAGAGGTCGATCAAAAAAATAAGCCCCGGGGTTTATTTTAGAGGATTTACGGTATTTAATAATTATATCCATAAAATTCTCGATGATTTAATTATTTTATCTAGCAGAATTAATTTGATCAGAACCTTCCGATAGAAGTTATAACCGGATGAATGTGCGCAATCGTGATTTCTGACATTTATCCGTCTGTAACTTTTTGTAGACTGATCTGATCAAATCAATCCTGTTATATAAAATAATCCACACATACATAGCTTTCGATTGATATAAAAATTACTCAAATCGGTTAAGAATCAAGAAAGTTATGGCCCAAAATAAAGCCTTAGATTGAGATGTCTACTGCTCAAAAATGGGCAGTATATAAACTTTTATAATTTTTTAAAAATTTACCGCATCCAAATAAGAAAACTTGGAACAGCATTAATCAAATTCAAAGCATAAAACGAATATCGAATGACTTCAGTAATCGACCACGCAATTAACAACATTGGAACACCAATACTAACGCGAGACTGGGGTAAAAAAAATTTTTTGGAACTTGTTTACTTTAACTTCCCACCCCAAAAATTTTCAACTTGGACAATTTAAGAAAGAGTTTGTAAGAGTTTAGCCACCGGGCACCTGCGACCTCCTCGTAGTTATTGCTAGGCGCTTTCGCTCACCACGTATATAGGAGCGGTATCACCTTTTTAGATCGTTTACCTCCCGCCTAAGCGTTTTAAATGCTGCTGGGTGAATCATCCTTACATCTCCATCCCTGCATCAGACCGGACCCTCAATCAAGCGTCATGACCGTGGATGGCTGGTTCACCCAGCAGCAAGTAGGGTTCCCTGTTAGCGGCACCAGAAAGTATTTGCAAAAGTTTAGCCACCGGGCAGGATGGAACCTGCGACCTCCTCGTCGTTATTGCTAGGTGTTTCGCTCACCACATATAGGAGCTCCAGCACTGAGCTACCTGGGCATCGACTAATGCTTTTTCTTTTATTCTTTTAGATTGCTTAACCCCCGCCTAAGCGTTTTAAATGCTCTATGTGAATTATCCTTACTTTTATATGCCTATCGATTCAGCCCAACGAGATTTATCAATGACATCAAAATCTGCCCTCGCTCTCAAGTCTCAGCCCAGACTAGGGGACTCAAAATGGTCAAAGCAAATCCGCGTGCGTAAGCGATGGGCGTCAGCGTTGCTCGTAATTTTATTCAAAATCATCGCTTAATTTTGATGTCATTGGATTCAGCTCGGTGAGCTCTTCCGATAAACATATAAATCTTGGGGTGGGTAGTTAAAAGTAAACAAGTTCCAAATTTTTTTTAAATTTTTTCAAATTTTTTTAATTACCGAGGCCACTTTGTAAAGAATCAACCAAACAACAGTAACACGAGAAAAGACCTTTTGTGGTGAAAAAAAAATTTTTTTTAATTGCAAAAAAATTCTTTTTTACTTGTGTAGTGGTTGTACCAACAGGGGATCGAACAAGGCGAAAAATACAATGAAAAATCTTAAGGTAAAAATTAGTTAGCTATAAATTTTGCTTAATAGTCGAGCCTCACTATGTCTAAAAATGAGGTTAAGTGTCCAAAAAATAAGGTTAAATTCGAATTTTTGGACTAGAATTATACCCTTTTGAGCCGTTTTGGCGCATGCTTGTTTTGGCGCGCGACTCGAAACTGACATTTAACCGAAAGCTAAATTCTTGGTAATTTTCTCAAAAGTTCTATAACATCCCTGACTAACATCTCTAAAAATTTCAGAATTTTATATCAAATATTTTTGGAGTTACAGTCAATAAACTTCGAAAAATAAGGAATTTCGAATGTTGTGACTTATAGGGGGTTTTTTTTGGCTGGACCGATTTGGACAAATGAGGTGTCATTCGAAAGAGCTCGTCGAGCTGAGTCGAACTAGGGGCGAGTGGAGTTGATCCGACAATCAGGGACCGAGATACAGACCCCTGAAGTTTGAAAAAGAGAAGGGGGGAGTAAGCTCATTTTGGGGTGAAAAATTCGAAAATGCAAATAATAGCTCATTCGACTCAGCTCGTCGAGCTGAGTCGAATGACACCAAAATCAGCTCGATATCTTGATTTTGAGCCAAGATAAACAGGTTAAAAATGGTCAACATAAACCTATGGAGCGTAGGCGAGGCGCTTGTGCGAAACCCCGCGCTTCGCGCGGGGTTTCGCGGCACGCGCCTCGCGGGGAGTCAACGGTCGCTGGGTCTGGGTCAGTAACATAAACCTATTCCTATCTCTCTTGCTCTGGGCGTATTTGGGGCCTCTGTAGCAGCAAAAACCTCAACAATGACCATAGGTAAGGAGCTAAAACAAACGATCATAACTTTGTCAAATCAAGTCGGTTCTCGGTGATTTTGGTGTCATTCGACTCAGCTCGACGAGCTGAGTCGAATAAGCTATTATTTGCATTTTCGAATTTTTCACCCCAAAATGAGCTTACTCCCCCCTTCTCTTTTTCAAAATTCAGGGGTCTGTATCTCGGTCCCTGATTGTCGGATCGACTCCACTCACCCCTAGTTCGACTCAGCTCGGCGAGCTCTTTCGAATGACACCTCATTTGTCCAAATCGGTCCAGCCAAAAAAAACCCCCTATAAGTCACAATACCCGGAATTTCTGAGTAGTTAATGGACATTTCCTGGCCATAATTTCTGAAATTCTGAAACCAAAAATTCTGAAATTTCAAAAATTCTGAAACCTGAAATTTTTGGAGAACTTAGTTGGAAATAAGAGAATTGCTATTGCAAAATTTGATCTTTATAGATAATCTATTAGTAACTGTTATACAGGCTCGCGCCAAAACAACCCCTACGGTAAGACGACCCCGCCATTAAGACGTCGTTAAGCAACGTTAAGCCGCCCTAGCTCCTAAACACCAAATTTGGAATAATGTACGTCAAATAGGGGGTGTATTTAATATTGAGTGTCTAAAAAATGAGGTTCGACCATATCACCCTCCTAAGAAAATCTTAAAGAAAATTTTTAATTAATTTTTATTAAACAAACTTCCAGAATAGCAGCAGTTTGAAATATTTTCAATTCCAACTCAACAGAATCATACAATTCTGGAAAAGTCAAATTGGACATTAAACCACGAACAGTTTTCAATAGAATAGAACCCCAACTTGAAGAAAGAAAAATTTTTTTGAAATTTTTTTAATTTTTTAAATTTACCCGAAAAATTGTAAAATATTGTAGGCGAGTAAATACAAATCTCCTGGCTTCATTTTTTATTTTTTTCTGAAGAAATAAGGGGAAAGAGTTGTTATTTAATTAATAAAATTTAGGCTATCCTTGAGTTTAGTAAAATTTTCAAAGTTTTGCTAAAAACAGAGACACGCCCAACTAGGCGCGAGGCCATAACGGCGCAAAGCCATAACCTGCTGGAAAATTTCTGGCCCTTATCAATTTTGGTATCAATCTCTTTAGCTCGATGAGAGGAATCGTTTAATACTAAATTTGCTAAGATTCGGAAATCTTGAAGCAAGTTATGGCTAAGCGCCGTTATGGCCGCGCGCCGGACTGTACCCCTAAAATTCGCTACTAAATGGCTTGCGATTAAATGGCCTTTTTATTTTGGGGGACGTTTCAGTGTCCAGTCTCGAGGCTCTATTTTAGGCCATAACTTTTTTGTTTCTTAATCGATTTGAATAATTTTTATAACATTCGAAAGCTCTGGATGTGAGGATTATTTTAGCTAACAGGATGAATTTGATCAGATCATCTACTAAAAGTTATGATTGGATAGGTGCGAGCAATCGTGATTTTTGATGTTTATTTGGCTGTAACTTTTTGTAGGATGATCTAATCAAATCAATCCTGTTGGCGAAAATAATCCTCACATCCAGGGCTTTCAATTGATATATTATTTATTTAAATCAATTAAGAATTGAAAAAGTTATGGCCCAAAATATACAAACGGCCGTTACACAAGTGTCCCCTACCCAGGAAAAGGGGGTCTGTCCGGTTCAATACTACCAAAATAATCCTCATATCCAAAGCTTTTAAATGATATAATACTTACATATATAAATCTTTATTAGTTTGTTTAGTTAAATAAGTCAAAAATCGCTCGGTCTAAGTTAATAATTTTGTTTCAACTGAACTTGAGAATTATTTTCCTGTGTTCCTTATCTTTTTTTGTTAGGTCAGACCATTTTTATCTTGCAGTTTATACTATAAGCTTTTCTTTTATCGATTTATATTTTTATAGTTTGCAAAAGCAAAAGAAAGTCCGCAAAATAGTCTGAAAGGAAAAGTCCGCAAACATAGTCCGCAAAAATCAGAAACGTCCGTAAAAGCAGAATCTGCAAAAATAGTCCGCAAACGTGAACTAACAAGGAAAGGTTGCGAGGTTTCCGACTTAAAAACGATCGAGACCGGGCTCATTTCGATCAAAAAACGGGCAAAAACGGCAACAAAATCCTTGCCATAAAAGGCACATTCTCTATCGATTGAGCCCTCTCGACTGTTTTTAGGTTGGACACCTCGCAACCTTTCCTTGTTAGCATTTTTTGGATTTTTTCTCATTATTTTCGCGGGGCATGTTGGGGATGTGTGGTTTTCAGTTTTTTGTCAACCTAGATTCCCCGCAAAATAGTCTGAAAAAAAAAGTCCGCAAAAATAGTCCGCAAATTCAAAATCAATTAAAAAAAGCCCGCAAAATCAGGGACACGCCCAATTAGGCGCGCGCCCATAACGGCGCAAAGCCATAACTTGCTGGAAAATTTCTGTACCTTATCAATTTTGGTACCAATCTCTTCAGCTCGATGAGAGGAATCGTTTAATACTAGATTTGCTAAGATTCGGAAATCTTGAAGCAAGTTATGGCTAAGCGCCTACTTGGCCTGCGCCTATTTGGGCTGTACCCGCAAAATCAAAAAAGGTCAGCAAAAGCCTTACGAGCGCATTTGCATTATTTTTTCCTTTTTCTAGTTTTAAAATGTTCTCTCCAACTTTTATTGTTCGACAGTCCCGTACAACTTTATTAGATTTTTGTCGTTTCAAGTCTGCTCTGACTCCCCATATTTTGCCTAAAACCAAATTGAACGACGAGGTTTAAATTTAAATTTCTCAAAATCAAATTAAAATTTAAAGGTTATTCTCTCCAAAAGCAACAATCGTTACACTGTGACTGCGCTGCCTGGTGATGGAATTGGACCTGAGGTTAAACGAAAAAATTTTTTTGTTAAAATTTTTGCGGATTTCGGTAAAATTCATGTTATCCCCTCTCCTCTCCTTTTTCCTTCCTCAAAGTGAGGGGGTTGATTTTGGTGACATTCGCCACAGATCGACGAGTTCTATAGCCTAGGACTTATAGCCTGAGACTTATTGCCCTTTTTTAATATTTTGAGGAAAGAAAATGGGGGGGGGGGGGCGAACTTGAATTTTTGCGGACTCTTTATTTCGTAATGAGTTAAATGGTTATTGGATTCGGGGTTGTCTTTTTTCGATTCCAAGACACTCTGGCTTCTAAGAACTCTTCTTGGGTCTTGGGTTCAAGAATAGTCCACAAATCTATAGACAATTTTTGCAGATAAATAGAATGTCCGCAATATTGAAAAAAGTCCGCAAGTGGGGAAATCTGCAGAAATTATCTCAAAATTGGCTTCATTTTATAAAGGGTTAAATGGGTATCAGATTTGGGGGATCTATCGGTTCTGGAAACCGTTCGGAGTTCTTGAACCCTTCTAATTTCATGGTCTAAAGAATAGTCCGCATTTATAATAGTCCGCAAAAAAAAAGTCCGTTCCAAAAATAGTCCGCAAATCCGTAGAGGGAGGGGAAATCTGTAAAAATGTCATAGGGAACAGTGATTGTGGACTCAGTAGCCCGATCTTAACCCTTAACCCGCTCCTATAGTCCGCAAAATTATATTTTTTGCGGACAATTTTTGCGGACTATCCTAACCCTTAACCCTCTCCTACTTTTTCTCAACCCGTAACATCCCTGAAGTCCGCAAAATTTGTCCGCAAAACATTCCTTTTCAATAACTTTTCTCTTTAAGATGCTTGCTCATGTTAAACGTATATTTTCTTCTTCAAACATTCCTGTTGATTTTAATGATGTTGAATTAAATTCGAAAGACCCATTGGATGAGGAATTGGAAAAAGTGGTTAATGCGATACATAAAACTGGAGCGGCTTTGAAGGTTTTTTTTCTGTATTTTTAGAAAGACGGGGCTGAATTGGTTACCTTACTGGGTTCTTATCGATTAACCTGATAAGTCCGCAAGTTCTGTCCGCAAGTTTATGTTCTTTTATTTTTAATAAATTGGGAAGCGTGGACTAATATTAATCCGCAAAGTTTGTCCGCAAGTCAACAGTCTTCTCTTTTTAACCAAATCAGAAAGATTGCGGACGCAGAGTTCGTGAGTTTTTTGCAATAAGTATAATGAAAATCGTTTTAGATAATTTAAAAACTTGCGGATCAAACTTGAAGACTTTGGAAAGGAAAATGTATCCAAACCTCACTTTATAGATACTCCGCATTCCGTCCCCAAAGTTTGAATTTGACACTGAAAATTCCTTCACCCTTCCCCCTCTTGGCGGTGTCTCTGAAAAATTTCACCGACATTTTTTCTTGGTCCCCTCCTTCCCCTACTGGGAACTACGGATCGAGATTTTTGAAAGCCGAGTCCTGTTCCTGGGTTTCAGGTTTGATTTATTGACCTGGGGTCTTAGGCCTAAATCCAGGAAAAATCAGGCATTGATCCTGGCCCACCCATTCCCCTACTGGGAATGCCTTTATAAGCTATTTCCTCATTCAAACGAGTATTACACTTAAGTGAGGTCCTTTTGTATTAAATTCTTATCCACTCTAAATTTTCAGGGAAATATTGAAACAAAATTTGACAATCCAGATTTTAAATCGAGAAATATGGAACTTCGTCGTCGTCTTGATTTGTAAGAAAAAAAAATTTTTTTCAAAATTTCAAAAATTTTTTTTAAAAGATATGCCAATGTTCTTCATTGTGTTTCTGTCCCAACCATTCATTCTCGTCATAAAGATCTTGATTTGGTTTTGATTAGAGAAAATACTGAAGGGGAATATAGTGGAC
Organism: Meloidogyne enterolobii; assembly: GCA_963681835.1. Classification (NCBI taxonomy): domain Eukaryota; kingdom Metazoa; phylum Nematoda; class Chromadorea; order Rhabditida; family Meloidogynidae; genus Meloidogyne; species Meloidogyne enterolobii. The sequence continues at coordinate 683,919 of CAVMJV010000079.1, read as the reverse complement.
TTGAACATGAATCGGTGAATGGAATTGTTGAGAGTTTGAAGGTTTTTTTTTGAATTTTTGGGGGTTGGAGGGTTTTAAAGGGGTTTTGGGACCTTTAAGGGGGATTTGGGGCCTTTTTTTTGGGTCTTTTGGTCGAACTTTTCGATTTTAGGGCTCCCAATTTTTATTTTTTTCCCGATTTTTCCCTCCGGTACGTGTTGACTCCCTTCGATTTTGACTTTTATTCTTTCATGAGTTTGGTAGGTTTTGGGGGGGGGGGGGTAGGTCTAAATCTAATAGCCATCTAATGGTGACAGTTCTACCATGGACTGTCACCATTAGATGGCTTGTTGGTCGTTTCTTTTGCTTTCCTGCTATTTGGGGAGGGCTGAAATTTCCTTCAGATCGTGTCCTGTGACGGAAAATTTTTTTGTTAACAGCTTTTGGGTAACCTTATCTATTTTTTGCCGTGAATCCTCTGACATGCCAACAGAGCTATCAATAATTCGACTTGTGATTCCGGGCCCAGTTTTTTTTCTAACCCTGGCAATGTTACAAAATCCAAAAGTTACCGTTAACATGAGACGGATTGATCGATGTTTGATACACAAAACTCGGACTTTTTTCGACCTAAACCCCGATCCGAAAAATAATTTGAAAAATCGGGTCTGAACCCTGGCGTAACTTTTTCCCATTCCTGATTAAAAAAGAGGGGAACCCTTGTGGGACAAAATGTCACCTCTTTAAAATTTCCTTTTTTTTCTTAAATTTAAAGATTGTGACACGCCACGGAATTGAAAGAATCGCTCGTTATGCCTATAATTATGCTGTTTTGAATAATCGACCAAATATTATCGTTATACACAAGGCAAACATTCAAAAATTGGGGGACGGTTTATTTCTGAAAGTGGCTAAAGAAATTTGTGATACTGAATATAAATCGAAAGGATTGCGTTTTGATTCGCTTATAGGTTTTTTTTAAATTTTGGAATTTATTTTCCCCTCTTTTTTTTTTATTTCTTCCAAATTTCCGTCCGTGCCTTTGAAAAATAATTGTTTCAGTATTTTGGGGCAGGAAACTAGGAAGGGGCCGGGTTGAAGAAAAAGTCGAATTTTCGGATCGAAAAGTTCGGGTTGCACTTACCAGGGCTGGGCGAAATCTAAAAATAAAATGCGGAATACGAAACTTTTCGCGCTGAAAAATGTGAAATATGCGAAAACAGCCCGGCCCTGGTATTTACCCATCCCTCATTGCCTTGTGATCATTCCTACTTTTTTGATTACTAGCTACGAATAATTTTTTGATGGTAATGGGTTAGAAAAATTTTTTCTCAATTAAAAAAATTTTTTCAATCTTTTATTATGTCATGTTAGTAATCTTTTTATTGATTTACCTGATCGGGACGTATTTTCCAGGTTCCAGACCCAAATCCTGATTTTTTTTCATAATCTCTGAATTATACCCAGAGCCTGGGTCAATTAAGAAAAATAGGGCCGGGGCTTGTTCGATTCTAGTTACAAATCAGATTGTCACTTGAATAGCTTTGAATTATTTCTTTTGTCGGATTTACGATTAAATTTCGTTTTAGAAAGGAAAAAAATTTTTTGGGAAAAATTAAAAGAGGAGACCCATAAAGTTCAAACTTTCCAATTTCCTTTAAAAATTAAAATTAATTTTTCTTTTCAGTCGATAATGCTTGTATGCAATTGGTTAGTCGTCCACAACAATTTAATAACGCAATTTTACTTATGCCTAATTTATATGGAAATATAATTTCAAATATTGCCTGTGGATTGGTAGGAGGTCCTGGACTTGTTCCTGGAATGAATATTGGAGAAGAATATGCTGTGTTTGAAACGGTTTGGGAAAAAATTAATTTTTTTTTAAATTCTTTTGGGGAGAGGGTGTTTATAATTCGGAGGGTTTTAATGAGTTTTGTGTCTTCCAGGCTTCACCCTTGTGAATTTTTGGAAGGCCAAGAAATCAAAAATATTCCTTTTATGGAAGTATTTTTATGGAGTATATCGAGGTTTCGGATTCGGTTTTCGAAAAAAATTTTTGGTTTGAAAAAAAGTTTAATATTTTCAAGCGACTTTTCCCTGGCTGGAAGCTTTGCCTTTAGCTGAAAAATTTTTTGTTGATTCACAGGCTTTATATTTGTGGATTTTATAATTCTATTCAGTTATTTTTGGTTATTCAGTTTCTGTGGACATTTTGTTGGGAATATTCTTTCTTTATATTTTTTCTCGATTTGCCTTTAGCATTCAACCAAACATTAAGAATCAGTTGAATGTAAGGGATGTCGAGTTTCGGGTTCACTTAAATCTTTAGTTAACCTAAACCGGAAAATTTTTTCGTTAATCGACGAGGTACCAAACGAGATACCAAAGGAAAACCAGGAAATAATAATGAAAAGTCCGCAAAAACCGTCCGCATTTTTTTTATCCGCAAAAAGCATCCTCCTAAATATCTTCTCATTTTTGCTTAAATTTTAAAATTATTTCTTTTACAAAATTTAGGGAACTAGAAATACAGGCACCTCGTTAACTGGAAAAGATTTGGCTAATCCAACAGCTTTTATTCGTGCAGCAATTGATATGCTTCGTTATTTGGGGGTTTAATTTTTTTTAATTTTATTTTTTATTTATTAAAAAAAATTTTTTTTTAAGTTGGATAGTTATGCCGATAAAATGTCTGATGCTCTTTTTATTGCTCTAACTGAACGGAAATTACATACGCCGGATATTGGCGTTTGTTATTTTTTTTAATTTTTTCTATAGGGCTAAATTTCCGGGGTCTCAGTTATTTTTTCCGCAAGTTTTCCGCAAAAAGTCCGCAAGTTTGTTTTTTATCCGCAAGTCTTTTTTTCGTCCGCAAGTCTGATTTTTTGTCCGCAAGTCTAATTTTTTTCCCCAAGTTTATTTTTTTTATTTTTTGAAAATATTCTCAAGAATTTGTTTATTTTGTATCTCTAAAATAAATTTTTTTGAGGAATCAAAAAATTTTTTGATTTCCGAATAGTAAAAAATTTTTCACTTTTCTGTCCGTTGTCGAATAGTAGTTTTCGAAAAAAAATTTTTTTCGCTGATTTATAGAATCCAAACATGTGATAATAAGCCACGCCGGTTATTTAATTTTGTGGTACAGCTCACGTAGGCGCAAAGCAATTTTTAGACCAAAATTTGTGTTTTCGGCCTACGCAAAATTATACGTCCACTTTTCTAAAAAGTCTTCAAAGTTTCCGAATCTTAACAAATTTTGTATTACATGGCCGCGCGCCTGCTTGGGCTGTACCCCAAAATTTTGTTCAAATTTTATTAAAAATTTTTTCTTGTTCCTTTCTTATATTTTTTTTTCTCATTTATAATTCATATTTATTATTATAGGGTACATGTCACAGTACAGACATTGTTGATGCTGTTATTGATTTGATGCAGAAATAAGGTGGTATTTTTTTTAAAGTTAGTTTTGAATTGTTAGGCTTTTTTCCTCTCTAATTAAAAAATTAATTTCTAAAAAAAGAGCTTTTTTTTAAAATACAACCATTCTTATAAATTAATTTTTTTAAATTTATTTTTTTGAGCTCTTAAACTTGTAAATTCTAGGAAACTTTAAAAATTCGAATTAATTTAAGTAACGATTGTATTTTTTAAAAATTAGGTAGGTAAATCCTTCTCCTTTTTGACTCATTATTTTTTCTTTTTCGTCTTGAAATTTATTTTCTAAAATTTTTCTTGACCAGGGTTGTCGGGTTCAACTACTTTTCAATATTTCGGGAAACGGGGACCGATTTCACAAAGAACGAGGGCTTCTCGGAAAGGACGGACGAAGGAACCTATGAAAGTTTACTCTTGGATCAAGGCGAATTCCTCCCCCTCCAGAGGGAGATCGGCCCCATAGTTTCAACCCGAACTTAAAAATCCCAATGGAACTGAACCATCAAAAAATTTTCTGGTTAATTTTTTTACTTAATTTTTCAATTAATTTGGTAAACCCGACAACCCTCTATCCTTGTGCATTTATTCTTCTCTATGTATTTTGGTCTGGATTAATTTTCTGAATTAATTTCTTAAAATTATTTTTTAAATCAAATTTATTTTAGAATTTTCAAAGAAAAAATTTTTTTCCGAAAATTTTTATTAAATTGAAAAATTATTCCAAGTTCCAGGCCACTTCAAAATTATTATTTTTTCTTTCTTAATCTTCCCTAAATCAGGTGTTAATTAAATAATAATTAAAATCACCGGTTATTTTTTGCTTTTAAAAATGATCTGATTTTTTAAATTTTTCTTTGTTGAGCTTCTCCTTTCCACGAATAAAATTTTGCTAATTTTTGTTATTTTTAATGCATTTATTTTTATTGCTCAATACAGTCGAACCTCGATAAAGGATACACCTCTATTTCAAGATACACCTTTTGAAATTTATTTGGCTAGTTAATAGGTGTGGGTGTGCCAATAAATTCAGCTTAAAGGGTACCCCTTCTAGCTAAAAATGACCCCAGTTTATGATATTAAGAGGAGGGGGGGGGTGGGGGGTGAGACCAAGCGATTACCCTCATTTTAATTTTTTTTTTGCCCAAAGAGGTAATTAAAATTGAAGTCTTCGATATTAGATACACCCCAATTTAACAAACAATTTTGATGACCACTTTATTTTGAGGAAGAGGCCTCTCTCCCCACCAAGTCACTCTAAAGTCCTCCATTTTAAGTGTGCTGGTTAGATATGTTTAGGCCTTACTCATACTCCCCACTCCCTTCCTTCCATTTTAAAAGTCCCCTTCATTATAAAATGTATTTTCTGCCCAAAGGGGGTACTTATAACGAGGTTCGACTGGACATACATTTAAATTCTCTTTTTCTAAATTTTCCTTTTAAAATTAATTTTTTTAACAAAAAATGGAAATTAATGATGAATCAAAATCCTCATCATCTTCCACTAAAACCAGTCAACAACCCAAAAAACCGTTTACTTTAAAACGATGGAATTTAATAGCTACATGGGCATGGGATGTTGAATGTGACACTTGTGCAATTTGTCGAGTTCATTTAATGGGTAATTTATAAGTGAGGTACTAACGCATTATTGGTAGGGTTGGGGGCCCGGTTCTGTTTGAATTTTGGCCCGGAAATGACTCCAACGTGCCGAAAGCTTCAACCTTAATTAGGTCGCACACACATCCATGTCGAAGGTTGCGACTGGCCCATTTTTTTAATTTTTTTACGAGCGTTAGGACGCCGCTTCGCGGCGTCCTAACGCTCGTATTATACGTTTTGATGTTCTTTTATGTTCTAAAACCTTGATCCTTGGGCCCTTAGATTTAACCTTCGATTATACCATCATACTAATCTCAAATCCCCTAATATATCAATTAATCTCTCAATCCCCAAAATCCATGATATTACCCTTTGTTATCAATGTCCTCCGTTAATCATCTCCAAAATCAATATATTACCATTGATCACCCAAAATCCTCTGAAATACCTTTTGTTCTCCCATTCACCAAACCAAGGGAATAGCTCCTTATTTTCCCAAATTCCCGATATCACCTTTCATCCCCAACATTCTCTGATATACTCCTTAGTCACTCCCAATCGTCAGGTTTCTCCTATACCACACCGAATTTCCCAAAATCACCATAACCTCTTTACTTCTCGAAGTCTCTATATCTCACTTTTTCCCCAACTTGCTATAACCCTTAATCTATCTCAATTTCTCCAATTTCATTAATCCCCTTATATCCCTGTTTTTTACCCGAAATAACAATGTCGTTTGAACCCACAGACATAACTTCATATCACTCATTACCTCCCAAACATCCGATAACATTTTTTATTCCCCAACCCCTAAATTTCTCAAGACTCAGATATAGATTTTTCCCAAAATTTCATCTATTACCCTTAACACACAAAACTACTTTATATCTCTCTTTGGTTTTCTTAATCCTCTGTTATCGCCTTTTAACCCCCTAAACACCCGATTTAACTTTTATTAATCCATAGGTATTATCTTACAAATCGCTAAATCATTCTTAATCCGACCAAATCCTGGATCTCCCTATTGATTTCCAAATCCCTCGTTGTCTGTTCTTGCCTTCTTTAAAAGTATTGAAAAAACTTATTGTGGTTGTTAGTGACCTGCCGGCTTTACACTCTGTCTCTTCTTATGCTTTTCCCTGATCTTGTTTTCTTTCCCTTTCGTCAGGTCTCCTTTTCTCGCAAATTCAGGAGGCTCCGGTACAAAATATGGAATCGTTAAAATATGGAATGGTTAAAATCGCGAATAGGCTAAAAAGGGGTTAAAATACCGAATCGTTAAAATATGGAATGGTTAAAATATCGAATCGGGTAAAAAAGGGTTAAAATATGGAATCGTCAAAATATCGAATTGATAAAATGTCGACACGGCCAAAATGGGTCAAAATGTCGAATTCTTTTAAAAAAGGGTCAGATTTGTGCCATACGTTGATTGTTGATAATTTTATCAACTTATCAGCTTATTGATGATAAGTTGATTGATAAGTTTGGTAAGTCGTAGTCCGTCGTAATCTTTTCTGTCTGAGTTCACTATACTTTACCGAGTAAAACCGGACCGGATAAATCAAGCATAATCGACCGGATCCGGTCCGGCATGATCGTACGGATCCGGAAAACATAACGCGATCCTGATATGGAAAAATTAAAGTGGTATGCATTAGTTTCTAGTTAAGACCTAAAGTTTGACCTTACCGTATACGGTATGGAATACCGAAATACCGATCAGCTTTTAAATTTTATCGGTCGGCATTCCGTACCGTACAACCGACACGGAATACCGAAAAATACCGTCGGTATTACGGTAACGCCCGGATTCAAGGTTTTGGCGCATCTTTAAAAAAATTCGACATTTTGACCTATTTTGGCCGTGTCGACGTTTTATCAATTCGATATTTTAACGATACGGTATTTTAACCCCTTTTTAGCCTATTCGCGATTTTAACCATTCCATATTTTAACGATTCCACATTTTAACCCCTTTATAGCCTATTCGCGATTTTAACCCATTTTTACCCGATTCGAGATTTTAACCCTTTTTTAGCCTATTCCATTAACGATTCGATATTTTGTCCGGACACGATTCAGGAGTGTCTTTCACTTAAACTGTTATTTTTTTCACTTTTTCTTTTTCTAAATCCACGATATTTTCAACAACTCAAATTCCTGAAGCACATTATAGAGCACGTTCTCTGTTTTAACTTTTTTCCCTCAAATATTCGTCATAAACCTTTTCCAATTGAAAACATCTTTTTACTCCAAATAACGCATATCACTTTTAATCAAATCGCAATCTTGATCTACCTTCTTTTGAGCTGACACTGATCCTTTTCTCACCCTTTTATGTGACTGTTCTCTTTCTCTTTACCTACCTGTTTTCTCGTCCAGAAACGAAACTGATCTACGTTTGTGTGATCTAACAACAGAACACTCCTGTGCTGTATTATTTCTACATTTACCTGATCTCTACCACCCTTTTCCGTCTTAATCTGCTATTATTCTTTTTTCATCGAAGAACCTTCTTAATACTACTTTTTGACCTTAAATACTCGGGCAAATTGCTCTAACCCTTTAATTCGTGTTTTATTTTTTGCCTGTGTACTTTATCGAATTTTGTTCTCCAGAAAAGAATCATCCCTTTTTTCCCAAAATCACCCATTATTCCTTTTTTTCACTTTAAATACACGTCATCACATTAAAATTATATCCTCTTTATCTCTCATATATCCCGATATCCATTTCAACTCAAAATCCCAGATATCCTCCACGCTTTATTTCTTTAAACTGAATTTCTGTCTTTTTACATCAAATCGCTTGTTAATCTTTTTATCCCCATCTCTTATTTTCTAAATTTATTTATTCTAAAAATTCCATAAAACCTCAAAATTCTTCTTAAACACTTAAAAATCGCCATATTTCACATAATCTCTCCCTTCTCTCGGCATTAAAATCCTCTATATTTATCTTTTTTTATCTTAATTCACCGCTAACGCTTGTAAACCCATCAAACCTCACGATATCCTTTCTTTTTTTGTTATCTCTTCTAATCCTCCAATATCTTCATTTATCACGTTTTCACCTCTTGATGCTCTGATATTTTCCCATATCACTCTCAAATCGCCGATATTTTCTTTTGTCGACTCTGTTGTCATCATCCTCAAACATACATTTTAAACTGCTTCAAACTTCAGCTTACTCTTGTTCTGTCCAGAACCCTATATCACTTTTAATCGCCCCCGAAATCTCAGATATCCCTTTTTAACTACTTAATACTATTATTAATACTCTGTTACCACTCCTGCATATTAATCCTCAAAATTATCATTTTCACCCTTAATCCATTTTATATTCTTGTTTTCTTTTATCAAACAAAACAATTAAATATTGCTAATCCCCCAAAACCTTCACAAATCTCTTAGTTTCTCTACAAAACCATCACATCATAATAATCCTCTTTTTTTTAAAAATCTATGTGTCATGTCTCCAAAGTCCTTAATTTGCCTACTGTTGATCCCTTCAAATTCTTTATCTATGTTAAATCCCCAAACCTTTAATGTTTCTTTTTAAAAAACATTGATTCTCTTTTAATTTCTCAAAACACTTAATATCTCTCTTAATTCATCAATCTTTTTACGCCCTTCACCAAATCCACGTTATACCGTCAAAACGCGGATTATATTTGATTATATCATTATTAATTGTATCAAATCTATTTTGCTGCAAATTTGATAAGCTTAGTTTTGTGAAAAACCCAGAATGTTTTCTCAGCAAGATCCTTGTGCTTCACGACGGCCGCCGCGAGCGAAGCGAGCGGCGGCCGCCGTCTCAGAAATTTTCATGTTCGAGTGTTTTTTAATTGTTTTTTTGTTTTCAGAACAAAAAATTGAAAATTCCTTTGGTCGTTCTGTCCTGATCTTTGCCTCTCATCAATGACGTACCTCTAACATTCTGGACCCTTTCCTCAACATTTTTTCCTGTGTTTCCGTTCTTTTATCCAATCTTAATCAGTCTCTCATACTTTTTTAGTCTTTGACAGACTAAATCATATGTATTTCCTTATTCAGTAAATTCAAAAATTTAGAATTTCTATTTTTTTCAAATCCAAATTACTAAATAAACAACATTTTTAACTTATGCAATATTTTTATCTTTCGTTTCAATTTAGTCTTTTGTATCTTTTACTCTGGTTAGACTTTTTGTTATTTAAAGCTAGTTAGGCCTTTTGTACATTTTAACTCTTTAGTCCTTTTGTGCTTTTTAAACCAGTTAGATCTTTTAAACTTTTAAATCTGTTTTGGTCTTTTGTAATATCTAAACTGATTAGATCTTTTGTAATATCTAAACTGATTAGGTCTTTTGTACTATCTAACTGATTAGGTCTTTTGTAGTATCTAACTGATTAGGTCTTTTGTACTATCTAACTGATTAGGTCTTTTGTACTATATAACTGATTAGGTCTTTTGTACTATATAAACTGATTAGGTCTTTTGTACCTTGTAGTTGTGTACCATTTTGTCAGTGCACTCGATGTTTACATTTAAAATTTTTAAAGAGACAAAGGAAAATCTTTTTCTCTTTCTTAGTATGTTATTTTCTTTTTTTCAACGCATTGTTATTGTTTACGACTTTAGAAAATTTTCGTTTCAATAAAAATTCTGTTTACACAATCAAAAAAATTTTCACGTGGACCATTAAATTAATATGGTTAATAAATCGGGCCGGACTTTTTTTCACTTGAATTCGAAACAGGTTTGGGCCCTGATGCGATAGTACAAAAATAAATTCAAAAATTTTTATAAAAAATATTTTTCCTTCAGAAGCCTGTCTTCGTTGCCAATCAGAATCTAAAGCACAAGAATGTGTTGTAATATGGGGAGAATGTAATCATTGTTTTCACTTATGTGGGTATTTTGGATTTCTAAAAATATTATATAATGGTGAAAATCTGTCAAAAAAATTTAAGAAAATTCTCAGAAAATTATCGAATATTTTTGAATTTTTAAAAAAAATTTTTCAAATTTTCATAATCATTCCTTTGAAGATTTTTAGAATTTTTTGTTCTTTAAACTATCAGTAAATTTTTTGATTTTTTTTTAGAATTTTTATTTTTTTTATGAAAAAAGGTATCTGAAAAAATTTTTCGAGATTTTTTTTTGAATTTTGCATTTTCTTCCTTTAAATTTCCAAAAAAAATATTTAAAAATTCCATAAAAATTCTTCCCATTTTTCTTGAAAATTCAAAAAAAAAAAATTTTTTTTAAAGGTTGTATGTCTCTTTGGGTGAAACAAAATAATCGTTGTCCTCTTTGCCAGGCCGAATGGAATGTTCAAAGAATTGGGAAATGAACAAAAAAAAAATTTTTTTTCAAAAATTTTAATCAAATTATTTTTTGGATTAAAATAATTGAAAAAAAAAATTTTTTTTAATTTTAATTTCGAATTATAACGATTTTATTATCGTTTATTTTACCTTTAAAATTTTTAAACTCACTCATTTACTATTAATTTTTTTACAAGAAACGTTTGATTGTACTCCTTTATTTTTTTTTTCGTTGGAAAGCAGATTTTTTGTGGTAAAAAATAATTTTTTAGCTTTAAAAATTATTTTTTTTTAATTTTTAGGATCGTTGATCTCTCCATTTGCATTATTTTTGATTTTATTTGGAATCTCTTTTTTTGGTAATAAAATTTTGGCTCTGATCCAGTTTATGCGTCCAATCGACTTTTATGCGTCCAATGAAAGTTTATGCGTCCAATAAAAAAATAATTGGATTTTTTTTAGTATTGCACAGTTGTGGTATGGTTCCAAAGCATTTCTTCATGTTCGGGACCTACGCCCACTGGGTCTTGGACAATTCCTTACCCTATTCCTCAAAATTTCGTAAAGTTATAATCGTTTTTCTGAAATTTTAAAAAATTGGCTATAACTTTAAAAAATTTCGAGAGGTCGGGTAATGAACGGTCCCAGAACCAGTGGACCTAGGTCCCGAACACGAAGAAATGTTGTGGTACCATACCTCAACTTTGCAATACTAAGAAAAACCAAATTGTTTTTTGATTGGACGCATAAACTGGAGTAGAGCCAAAATTTTTTGGATTTTATAAAATTTCAATTCAATCAGTTTAGTGTCATCTACACGTTTTTTAAGTGCCAATATTTATATTTTGATTGGTAGTCTTCAAATTTATTTGTGAGTTTGACATTTGTTGATCAAATTAATATTTGATTTTTATGGTTCTTTTTTGAAATTCTTTCATTTATATTCTGATTTATTAAAATGGCACAGGTACATATTATTTAATCGAGGCGCCCTTTTGCCTCATTGACTTTCTCCGGCCTTTTTTCTTAATAACCCCTTTTGGCAATCCCGGAGAATTGGGGTCCCTGCGGAAAAAAATTAAAAAGAAGAAAAAGGATTTTTCTAGGGTAAAAAAATATGCTGATTACGAATCCGAGCTCAGATTTTGAAAAAGTCGAATCACGGACCCGAAATTCGGACATTTGACATGTTGGGAAAATTTTCACAGAGTGTAAATTGGTCAAATAATATCTCATTCGAAAGAGCTAGACGAGCTGAGTCGAATGACACCAAAATCACCGCAATCGATCAAGATTAGGCGAAGTTATGACACAAAAAACATAGGTTTACGTTGTTTGTTTTTTGTGTCATAACTACGTCCGATCTTGTTCAATCACGGTGGTTTTGATGTCATTCGACTCAGCTCGTCAAGCTCTTTCGATTGTGCTATTATTTTCATTTTCGAATTTTTCACCCCAGAATCAGCTTGGTCCCCCCTATGGTTTTTCGATTTTGTAAGACTTATATTCGGGTTTGGGATTCGACTTTTTCAAAATCTGAGCTCGGATTCGTAATCAGCATATTTTTTTACCCTAGAAAAATCCTTTTTCTTATTTTTAAGATTTTTTCCCGCAGGGACCCCAATTCTCCGGGATTGCGCCCCCCTTTTGATAATTTCTGAAAAAGAAGGCTTTTTTGCCAAGTATTTTCCCCCTTTTTTTTGAGAAGCCTTGCCGATTTATAGTGGTTTGGAAAGGGCGCCCTCTATTTAACTTGTTAAATTGCCAATTTTTCCATTTTAGACTGTTAAAGTCAAGACTAATTTCGAATATGATGCAGAAGTTGAATTGCCTACAGATAATGAAGGCAGCTTGCTTGTAGAAACCCTTACTCATGCAGGCTTTCCTGGAGTCGTCACTTTGATGTACGTTGATCCGGATAGTGGAAGAACTATTAGAATGCAGTAATCTTTTAAATTTAATTGATAATAGGGTTGTACCCCGTCACCGAAAGTCGGGAAATTTGAGAGATTTTTTGAAAATTCTCCGCCCCCCTGTAAAAAATAAAAAAATTTCCCCGTCTCCGCCCCGCCCCTCCCGTGGCGCTGCCTCCCCGAAAAATTTCCCCGTGGCCCCTCCCCCTCCGTCGAGGAACAACTCTAATTGCTAATATCTGATGCCTATTTAACTGAATATTATGCGGGCTACTGTAAATATATGCTTAAATAAGTACTAGGCTAATCATTTTTGTAACCTTACTTAAGAGGTAAAATGTGGGGAGATTAAACTAAATTATCTATTTTTAATGAGAGGTTTAAGTGATTGGGTGGGTAGGTAGCACTGAGGGAGTAAATATTGCTGAGGCTAATTATTTCAACCTATACGTTCATTTTACTTTAAAATTCATAAAATTTTTATTTAGTTTAACAATTTATTAAATTTTGAATTTTATCGATTTTTTAGGAAAGATCCAACAAACACAAAATTCATTCGGCCTACTCGTGGTTGGGAAAATATTGGTATGAAAAAATTTTCTTTTTGCTTTTAATTTAATTATATTTTAAGAGTTCGTTGTAAGTGAACGTCGTCATACACATGAAGTTTTGCGACCAAATGATGGTAACTTTGAAAAATTTGTCGTCTATTTAATATTTTTTCTAAAACTAATCGTTTTAATAAATATTTCAGGCAATGGATTAGGAGTTGATTTTCTGAGGCGTCATACTCAACCAACTATTTATGGTATCTTTATTTAAAATCACAGAAAATTTACTTAAAATCACAGGAAATGTTCATGAATTAGAACAACAGGCACAGGAGTTGGCACAGTTTAGACGTCGTAGTTCTCATGCAATTGGCTTTGGAAGTAATTATTAGAGATGTCCGAGACCGAAATTTTTCCAAGACTCAAGACCCAAGACAAAATTTTTTCCAAGACCAAGACACAAGACCAAGACCAAAACTCCAAGCTCAAGACCAAAAATCAAGACCAAATTTTTAAATCCCATAGGTCAAATTTTTGGTTTATTTTTTGTTATTTTGATACGATCACAGTCAACTTCAGCACAATTATCTATAATTTCGAAAAATTTATGCGAAATTCAAAGAATTTAGGGGAATTTATTCTGTGGAAAATCAATAAAATAGGTTATTATTTCAGAGGGTTTGGGTGGATTAACGGGATATTAGTGATATCAAAAGATTAAGAGGGATAGCCGTGGGATTTAGCGCCGCAGGCGAAAATTTTGAGGATTATGAAAGCAAAGAAGCCAAAAATCTTCCTTTTCCTGCGCCGCAGGCAAAAATTTTGAAAATTTTGGAAGGCCGTAGGCCAAAAAATTCACATTTTCAGCGCCGCAGGCGAAAATTTTTTGAATTTTGGAGCTCAAGAAGCCAGATTTCTTCCATTTTCTGCGCCGCAGGCGAAAATTTTGAGGATTTTGGATGGCCAAGCACTAGGTCCAAAAAGGCCAAAAAACCAAGACCAAAAAATAAAACCAAGACAAGACCAAGACAAACACCCCAAGACCAAGACCGAAAAAAAACCAAGAAAAGTCTTGGTTCCAAGACCAAGACCAAGAGTCTCGGACATCTCTAGTAATTATGGTATCTTTTAATTGTCGATTCCCTAGTCTTCTTAGAACTTAACTTTAAGTTTAGAAACTAGGGTTGTGCCAAACCGTTTAATTTTGAAAAACCGTATACCGTTTATCTGAGACCCGTATACCGCTCCGTTTAATTTTACCAAAAAACCGTTTACCGTTTAGCTAAACGGTTTGGCACAACCCTATTAGAAACTGTTAACACTACATTTCAAATGAATACCATCCCTATAATTTATTAAGAGGCAAATAATTTTTAATGTTTTTGGTACTATTTGATAGAGAATTAAAAATCTACAGGATATTAAAAATTAAATTTTCTTTGCTAATTGATGAAAAAGTTATGGTCTTAAAGCTTTCTTTTTAAAAAATGTCATTTTTAGGCACTATCAATTTTAACTTTTTTTTAACAGTCGGTCAATAATTTCGATTTTTTGGTATATTGTAGCGTATTTAATGCTCTATCAATACGTACACAGATATACCAACTCTTTATAAGTTATGTTAAGGTCAGATAAGTTGGGACTCAGTTTATGTGTATGTTCCAAGGGGGAGCAGGCCAAGGTACCGCAAGGCCAAAGTACCGCCGAGCCATAACTTTGTTCAAAATAGTCGAATCCGGGACGTCTTGGTATGATTCGATGCATCTCGACAGCGGAATCGAACCATACCAGGGCGTCCCGGATTCGACAATTTTGAACAAAGTTATAGCTCGGCGGTACTTTGGCCTTGCGGTACCTTGGGGTGTACCCGTACCAGGGATCCTGCCGACAGAAAAGAAAAATTCTGTTGTTTTTATTAAAACTGTTGTTTTAGTTATATGCATTTGGTCTATATGGGTTAATACATTCATATTTTTTGAGTAGGGGAAAAATTAAACCATTTGTTTAGTTTTTAGCTGTTTTGCTTTAATTTTGTTCCTTTAATATTTTAAGTTGATCAAATTGTTGAAGCTCGTTTGTCAAACGAAATGATGCGTTACAGAGTTGAACAGTTGGAAAGAGACTCAATTCATTCGCAAATTCGTGCTTTGCAACAAAATAATGCAACTCTTCTGACACAAATACAACAAACTAATGCAACTCTTCAGACACAAATTCAACAGGGTTCATCAAATTATACCGCTGTAAATTTTAAACTAAAATTTTATCATAAGATTATTTTTGGGGAAACGCGCATATGGTTTCCAATTAGAAATTAGAATATTTTTTACTGATAGCATTTTTGAATAATATAAGATTAAATTTTGATTGGTAACCATTTTAGAAAATCCCATTTTGATCCATGTGTACTTTTTTTGAGAAGGAGAATAATAGGGGAAATATCGGGAGAGAACACGGTACCGAATGATGTGCTTTTGTCTGCATCTAAAGTTTAAATAAGATATTTAAATTTTATACTTAAATTTTTATATTTAAATTTTACAGAATGCTGGTATTATTATTGCAGCTATTTCAGTAGTGGCAACTACTGTGTTCGGGTTAGGAGGTATTATATTAACTATTTATCTATCTAAGAAAAGTTAGATGTCTTTAGTTATGATTTGTTGAAATTTTAAAATGTTTTTGATGTTAAATATGTTTTTTGTTGGGCCTTACTTTAAAAGGATAATTTTTAGAAAAGTTTGAAAATTTAATATTTTTTGGTTATTTTTTTCGACCTAATTATTTGGGTTTTTCAGTTCCAAAATATCTTAATGCCATTTAAGCTTGGTATCAAATTTTCTAATTTTATTGTACTTGTATATCCCGTACCGATTTATCTGGACATTGCTATTATTATTCTGAATCCTCCGTCCTACTAAACCTAAAAATATCCTTTTCTTTAAAATAAGGCCTAATTTTATTTTTGTTTTGAGAGTGATATTGACTTTTGATTTTTGTTATACATTTGTTGCAGGTTATTTTTGTTTATCTCTCTCTCTCTCTCTCGGTTATAATCGTGCCTTTAAAATATCTCTCATTTTAATTTATAAAAAATTTCAATTTTCTTTAATTTATTTTTGAAAATCTCTCTCATTCAAGCTTGCCTATATTTTTAAATAAAAAATACTTGTTGTCTTTCATTAAGTTAAATTATGTTTAAAATTTATTCTCAACTATAACTGACTTCATTTATGATGTTTTATCTGTTGCACAATTTTTACATGTTTATTCCACAATTTCTGGGGCAATTACATATATCTGAAATCATTTTTAAAGCTGTCCAATACTGACAATTTTCCAAGATTCATGTCCATGTCCTGGATTGTTCTGTTATGGAGCAGTTCAACTGAGTCCCGGCCCTATAACTTAGCAAGAAACGGTCACTTTTTCATGTTCCTGGTATCATTTGATAGAGAATCAAAAGCTCTATAACATATCAAAAAATCAGAATTTTTGATCGATTGATAAAAAAGTTGTGATTTAAAAACTGACTTTTTCAAAAAAATCTGATTTTTCGGCACTTTATCGATCATAACTTTTCTACCAGTCGGTCAGGAATTTTGATTTTTTGGTATATGGTAGCCTATTTAATGCCCTATCCAATGGTACCAAGAGTAACAAAAAGTGACCATCCCGTCATAAGTTATAGGGTCCGGGACTCAATGGAGTCGGGACTCAATTGTGGTGTACCGGTTCTGTTATACTTGTTTTTTATTTTTATATATTACTGATAGAGTTGGGGGTTTCGAATCTGGCCGACGTTCGAGTCATTTTTTTTTCGGGCTTCATTTTTATTGGGCCGTCCGACAGAGTTTTTCGGACCAAAATTCGATGCTCGACTCGATCTTTCGGACCGGAACGGGCCTACAACCCTTATTACTGGGCTAGTTGGCCGAAAAAATTTTAAAGTTGAAAATCATAAAATTTTCAGAATTTCGGAAAACGTTTAACTTTCGACCCTTCTTCTTTCACATTATTTATCAAAACTGAATTGCCTTGAATATTTTAGATCTAATTATTTGATATGTCTTTCTTCAATATTTAAAATACAGTCAGATCTCACTCTAATTTATTCTACATGTTTTATGTCCCATTCAAAAACACAAAAATGTGTCGGGTATATAACTCAAAATTTCCATGATCAGTTGTCTTGGATTGTTCTATCATATATGTACAAATATTTGTTTTTTAGTTTATTATAGTGCCGATAGTTTTGTATAAATTAACATCTAAAAACCAAAATTTTCTTTACAAAAATCTTTTTCAAATTTTTTATTTTCGTTAATTTGTTCTGATTTTTTACTAGAGTTATCATTTCGGAACCGACCCGGACTGAAGAACCGAGGATTTTTCGGTTCGGGTTACAAAATAGTCAATTTCTTTATATCTATTTTTACGAAAATCTCTTTTTTATAAAATTTTACCTTTATTATATTGCGAAACAATTCCTTTAGCTTAAATCATTAGTTCTAGCCTTACAAAAATTTTCAAGTTCTCATATAATCCGATATTTAATTTCATGCCACTACTATAAAAAAGGATTTGTTCTAATTTTATAGTAAATTTGGTGAATGGAAAATGACCCGCAAATGCGAATATCCATCGTTTTTGTGTGTACCACTACTCTATTTATAATGCACCGTATTCTTATAATTTTTTTAATAAGGAACTCTATTCGCGAAAATACTGGACCATAGGTTCAAAAAGCGTAGCTGTGTACTTATCGACATAGTAGATGAATATGGATGTTATTCGAAAGATCTCGTGTGGGTTGTGTCTTTTACTACCTATAGGTTTTAACCGTTCCAAGCCCTATATCTCGGCTCAAACTTGTTCAACCACGGTATTCAGCTCGACGACTCTTTTGAATAACATATATTTTGAATAATTTATTAATACCCACCCCACACTATCTTAAACATTTTTAATTTGGGGTCACATAACAGGAAAGTACCTTTTTTTATCATAGCTTACAATTTAATATTTTCTAAAATAATATTTAATTTTTAATTACATTTAATTATTTTAAATTTAGTTTATTCTATTCTTTGGATATATTATCTTAAACAAAGCAATAACGGTTCGCAATAACAGCTAACAACAAATTTTAATTCGAATTGAAAATTAATAAGAAATGCCGAAGCTTTTCAAAAAAATTATAAATTTCATGTCTGTATATATTTGATAAAAGAATTTTTAATCTGTAATTACATTTGATTTTCACATTGATTTTATTATCAAATACCTTTAAATATTTTTTAATTTTCATTAAAACTAAATGCATAACAGGAGCCACTTTCATTTACTTCTTGGTAATATTGTGTTGCTTGTACAACTTCTGATAATTGATACTATGGAACAACAAGCAACCATTCGCTGGCGAGGCTCTCAGATAGTTCATTATGGTATAAATTATGGCATTTTTAAATATCGATTCTCAAGGTGTCACAGTTAGGATGCCTTTTTGGATTCGGCGCGCGCCAAGAGTGGGTTTTTCTCTTTGCCCAGAGCGACTAGCTCCTGTTAAAAGACAATGTGGTACTTTTCTGTTTTGTGACCGCACTTAAAAAATGTTTTAAAAGGGTCATGAATATGGACAAATTATATGTCATTCGGAAGATCTCCTTGAGCTGAGTCGTATGACACCAAAATCAGCTCGAGATCTTGATTATGAGCCAAGATAAAAAGGTTAAAAATGGTCAACGTAAACTTTGGAGCGTCGGCAAGTCGCTTGTGCTAAATCAAACGATCATAACTTTGTCCAAACTTGTTCAATCACGGTAATTTTGGTGTCTTTCTCTCAACTCGCCGAGCTCTTTCAAATGACATACATTTTGGTCATATTTATTATTTTTGACCATTTTGATCCTTGTATCTTTTGACCATTTCGAGACCGTGCCAGTTTGAATCCTCATGATTTTGGTGTCATTTGACTCATCTCGAGGAGCTCTTTCGAAGGACATATAATTTTCATGACCCTTTTTAGACATTTTTAAAGTGCGGTCACAAAACAGAAAAGTACCGACAATGTTATAATAGACTAAAGAATTTTATAGGTGGCTTCAAAATCGTATAGGTTCAAACTTCACTTCACATTTTTTAGGAAAAACGACCCTATATTTAGTTATATTTCGATTTTGTTTGGCCTTTTACTTAATAATTAAACATCTTTAAGTTGATCCAACTGTAGAGGCACGCTGTTTATACGAAATTATGCGTCTTAGAATCGAAATGATGGAAAAAGTGAACAATTTGAAAGAAACTTTAAGAGCTGAATTACGTGCAGAAATTCAACAAAGCAACAATGAACTTCGAGCACAACTTAGACAGAGTAACACGGAACTTGAAGCTGCTATACAACAGAATAAAACTGATCTTCTAAATCAAATTCAACAGAATAATACGAAAATTCGAGCTTCACGAATTATGCATAGGGCTCCGCAAATTATTACTGGCCCGTCAAATTATACAAATGTAAAATTTAAACTATAATCCAAAAAAAACTTATTTTTTATTAAGGGGAAGAAAATACCTGTCTATAAGCTTAGCCTCCTCGTGGCTATTTCTAGGCGCTTCGCTCACCAAATACAGGTGCTCTACCACTAAGGGCACAACGACTATTGCGTTCTCTTTTCTCATCATAGATCGTTTAACCCCCGTCTAAGCGTTGTAAATGCTGCTAGGAGAATCAACCTTAAAATTACATAATATTAATAATTTTTTGTCATAGGAGAATTTATAGAATTCCAATTTTTAGGGTTTCATAAAGATGTCAAGTAGGGGCCCGGCCTATTTAAGAATGAGGAGATAGATGTTGATGAGTGTTTCCCAGAGACACCAAGCTAAGTAGGGTTACTGGTTCGGTATACCGCTTGATCGAGTACTAGGCTGGATGAATACAAAAAAGGAAGAGAGCTTAGTTAAAATCAACTAGCTAAACGACTCTCAGCTCTGACTGACTGAAGTGATTTTCCATATTTTCCTAGGGTTTATAATCATCTCTATGGGAAGAGTTCCGTATTTAAAATTTAAATAGGACTAGAAGTTAAATTAAAATTCAATTAAAACCTACTTTTAACAAAAAATTTTTACAGAATGCGGCTCTTGTTATCATGGTTATTGCATTTATGTGGAATGTATTTTTTGCCTGCGTATGTATTGTATCTACATTAATTATCAATATACATGCATAAGTACCGTAGTAGCCTCCCCCCCCCCATTCATAGTTGTATCAGACAAAAATTAATCAAACTCAAATAGTCGGAGGCGGGATACTGAATGAGTGACCAAAATAATATTTTTTTCCCAACAGAAAATCGAGTAATTAAAATGGAGTGTAGAATTCTTTAAAATTATTCACTTAATCTTAACTTGGAATTAATATTTTTAAAATTAAATACTTAATATTATATTTTTAATTAAATTTACATTATATACAGGATGCGTAGAAAGTCCTTGCCCACACTCTTTTTGGCATAAAAATCTAATCAAGTGGAATTTTGCCAAATAAATTCATACATACAATCAAAAGAATGTGTGTTACTAGAAAATGGTAAATGTCCGGTTGGTGTCCTACATGTCCGCAAAGAGAATGCGCATTTCTCCTTCCTTTTCTTGCATTTTTTCTTGCAAGGAGTGGCGGCCAATTTTCCCTTGGTATGCCTTCTGGAACGTGGAAGGAAAGAGGAAAAATAATTGAAATTAATTACTAATAAAGTACAAAAATATTTTATTTTACTAATAATTCCCCCACAAATAATTTCTCAAGTGAAAATTTACATTATATACATATTTTAAAATTTAGTTATTAACAACGTATATAAAATGAAATTCCTTGCTACTTTTTGTTAAATAAAACATTGAATTGAAGAATGTCAAGAAGACCTTTCAAAAAAATTTTTTTAATCTGTAATTACACTTGATTTTCACTTTGATTTAATTATCAAATATCTTTTAAATATTTTATTTCTAATTTTCATTAAAACTAAATGCATAACAGGTGCCACTTTCATTTCCTTCTTGGCAATACTGTGTTGCGTGTACAACAAAAGTGAATTCGCCTGATCCACATACCTAATTGTGTGGGTTTAATTCAAAAATATATAATTTTTTGGTGTACTCCTTTTAAGCTTTGAATTCATCTCTTATTGGGAATTGTTAAAATTAAAAATTTGAACATAAAATCTGACATTCTTAGTGAATTATTGTACGAAAATAATTTACTTTTGGTTTTGAAATTGGTTGACCTTGCGTAATTTAAGTTAAGAAATTAATAGAGCTGCTTAAATATGGGGGGGGGGGGTTGGGGGATTAGGCTAATGTAAGTCCTCTCTTTTTGGGAAGAAAAAGTGGTTGCACTCTATTAAATTTAAACTCGATATTATTTTTCCCCGATATTACAACCCTCCCTTTCCGTCTCTGGTCCTTGGTCCCATAAGATGCCCTGAAAATGGATCCCAAGAAAGTGTGTCTTAACATTGTTTTTATACGTTCAATTTTGTTCTGGGAATGACTTAAATCAAGCTTTGATCAGAAAATTAAGGAAAAGCTTAAAAGGAGTACTTAGACTCGACATTTTAATTACCACATTAACACGAGTTCCTTCGCCCATAGCGAGCTCTGCTATTGCTTGTATCCTTCGTTTTGACAATTCAAGATCCGTAGAAATATTCTACAAAATTTTCATTTCTAGATTGATTTTTAAAAATAAACAGTAGGATCTCGCTATAAGACACCCCTCAACTTACTGGGGTGTATCTTAAATAGGGACTCCCCCCCCTCAAGTAGGGACTCCCCCCTCAAATAGGGACTCTACCCTCCCCCATAGGGACTCTCCCCTCCCCCATAGGGACTCCCTCAATAAAAACTTCCTCACCCAAAGGTTAACCAAATATTAAAAACCGTCCCTTAGATAGAGGTGTATCTTATATTGAGGGTACCTTAAATCGGGGTATGCTTAGTGTGGAGTGCCATATAGGGGGTCACCCACCCAGTCTCTCCCACCCAGTAGTAAACCAAATTGAAAAAACTGTCCGTTAGATAGAGGTATTCCTTATATTCGAGGACATCTTATAGCGGGGTTCGATTTACCTCCAAAATAATTTTCCTTAATATTTCACTATTACACTTTGCATTGTCATTATCATTCATAAAGCTTGCTATTGTATCACCCAAAATATTATCAAATATATTGAAAGGTAAATCGTTGCCTCCAGAATGAGTGCGAGTACCAAATGTTGCAAGGAAATGCCTTAATAATTTTCTCGTTATTAAAAACTTTTTTATCAACCTTTTCTGCATTAGTGTGTTGCTGGGTAAGACTAGACATGAGCGAATACCGCAATTACAGCAACAATCATTCTATGATTTTTTTATTTCTATATTTTAGTCGAACCTCACTTTAGGATAACACCCGGTACTCGATTGTAAGGTATATACTAGATTTGTTCCACGACATACAATCGTGCCGCTATAATATATACCATTAAATAGGAGGACACGGGGAAAGTTTTTCTGGTAGGCAGTGCCAGGGGGGGTGAACGGGGAATTTTCAAAAATATCAAAATCCCCGACTTTCGGGGACTGGGCGGGGAACAATCCTAGCCCTTAATTTGATTGGTGAGGGGCACCCCAAGCTTACCTTTTATTTAATATATATTTTTCAGCCCCAAATACATTGGGGGTGGGGTGGGATGGTCTATCTTATAG
Source organism: Meloidogyne enterolobii (assembly GCA_963681835.1). Taxonomy (NCBI): domain Eukaryota; kingdom Metazoa; phylum Nematoda; class Chromadorea; order Rhabditida; family Meloidogynidae; genus Meloidogyne; species Meloidogyne enterolobii. The sequence continues at coordinate 661,372 of CAVMJV010000079.1, read as the reverse complement.
TGAGGTTCGACATATTTATTTTTTGTCAATTTAACCAACCTGAGCACTTATACTAGTTGCAAAAATATTTCCACGGGGAGGGCAAATAATTTTGGGAGGAATTGGCAAAGGAAAAGGCATAGGAGGAGGTGGAGGAGGTCGTCTAGGTGGTGGTGGTAGTGGGCATGGAGCTAAAAATATTTTTAAAAATTTTTTAAAATTAAATTTACCTGGTCTCGGGCACGTAGGAGGAGCTGGGCATGGTTGGGGAGGAGGGCATACAGTTGGGGGTGGACATGAAATTCTTGGAGGTGGTGGGGGGATAATTGGCCTCTTAACTTTTATTTAAAATTTTTCTTCATATTTTACTTACCTGAGGTAATGGGCAGTTTATTGGAAGTACCAGTGGTTGCGGCTGTTAAAATTAAAAAATAATTTTTTTGGGAACCTTTTTGATGAAAATTTTTTTCTTTGCAGTCGGATCCCACTATTATACCCTATGGGGCTCTCTGAAATACAAGTGCGTCGTTTAGGCAGCTCTGTCACCCACCCGACCCGATCCGAAGAAAATTTTGAAACTCGATCCGAGACCCAAACCTGCCTTATTTCTCAACTCAGCATATCCCTGCTTTGTAGTAGGGAACAAGCCGACATAAAAATAAAATTCCCGATTTCGGGAAATCAGGATCCCGACCCAAAAAATCGTCAAGAATTCCCGATTTTCGGGAAAAAAATAAATTTTTGGGAACCTTCTGAAAATTTCGAAACTCGATACGGCTCGTTTCCTGCTTTGTAGTATGTCCACCCCTACCTATCCTCAAAAAGAGTTTCCTTCCCACTATAGATCTGTCTTATTTCCCTTTCTTTCATCTCCTCTAAAATATTACCTCTGCACATTTAAACGCAGGTAAGGTGCACGGAGGGCACAATAACGATGTTGGTGACCCTAACAAATCTGCCCCAACATTAGGTGATTGTTGCACTTTGATTACTTGTTGTTGTTCATTTAATAAATTTAAAACCCTCCTTTTCATTTCTTCATTTTCTGTATTTATTTGTGCAAGGACCAAATAATTTGATATTGTTAGTAGAAAAATTAAGGCTGATTTCATTTTTATTTTACTAAAATATTTTTCCTCTGAGACCTTCTAGCAATTATTCCTCATATTCCCATTAACTAATCTCAACTACTTTTTACAATTATTGCCAGGAGCTTTGCTAAACACAGTCAGATTTTATGCTTTAGCAGAGCTTCTACTCTTTTATGGATCTTAAACCCTTGGCTAACCGTTTTTAAATAATGCGAGTCATCTTGTAGGGTTGCTTGATTAATAGGGACTAAGGTTGACGTCTCTGTATAGCTTGAACGGAAAACCCGGAGAACCAGAAAGATTCGGTTCCGTTTAAAGGCGCGCTTCTTACAATTATTGCCAGGAGCTCTGCTAAACACAGTCAGATTCTTTCATCTAGCAGAGCTTCCTTAACGGAAACCGAACAGATAAACTGAAAATCTTTGGTTTATCGATTCGGATTGAAACCGATAAACATAGACATCTTCATAAAATCCTATCCACCTTTTGGTCACTAAAAATTTTCGGCAAAATAAATATAAAACTACCACTAAATATTATTTTAGCAGCAACTTCCTTATTTTTAAGCAATTTTTATTTGTTTGTTTTTCTTTCTATAGGCGATTTTTTTCTATTCTTTATATGTTTTAACAAATAATTTTCTATGTATTTTTAAGTACTACTAGTTTCAGAAAATAAATATTTTTTGGAAATTTTGAAGTGTGGCGACCGCCCAAGGCCATCTTTATATCTTAAAATTATAAAATTTGAAATAACAAATTTGGAAAAGAGAAGCTTGTTGACATTTTTTCATGTAACGTTTTGTCGTCTGAATTTCCGATTTTGAAAATTTAGGATGATTTCCGAGTTCCGAGCCATTCCTGATTTCCAACAGTTCCGATTTCCGGCACCTTCGTCTTTTCCAATTATCCTCTGCCTCTCACCCAAGGACCATCCAACTTTGTCACTAGTCCCATACACCGATCCGGTCCGTCAATATGGCATCTTAATAAGCTCGAAGAGCTGTTTCAAATCACATCAAAATGAACGCGATCGCAATCCAAGTTAGGGCCTCACAATGGTCAATAACCTAAAAATCGTCTTAATACCGCCTTCAATTTTTTGACCATTATGATACCATAACTGCTTGCTCTAATGCCAAATTTCGATGTCAGTCGACTCCAGCTTCGGGCTCGTTCGAATTGCACATTAACTGACCGAATCGGATTATGGGACTTTTGATAACGGCGCAAAGCTATAAATTCCTTCAAAATCCCTTCCAGCAAATTATGGCTTTGTGCCTTTATGCCTTTGCACGCCCTTTTGGTACACATTTTTTATTATATTCCGCGGATGTTTTAAAGATTTATTTTAAAATAAAATTTTCCTTTTAAAATTTTAGTTATAAACAGAACAATTAAAAGAATACATATTTAAACGATAAAAGTCTATTCAACCATACAACAACAATAAAAAACGGCGACGTAATCATTCAAATCAAAATAATTTTCAATCTACGAGTAGCAATAATCAAGGAACATCCTCAGGGTAGAGAAAAATATTTTTGGCCGAAATTTTTCGAATTATTTGAAAGTAAAGATTCAGAGGAGGGGAGTTGAACGAAAAAAAGAGTGTTGTTGGAAAATAGCTCGATAACCAAAATTTAAATAACATAGGTCTCGTCTCTTTTCCGTTACTGCTTAAAAGTCGTTTAAACTAGGGTAGGACACGACCGGTTATTACGGTACCCCCGGGTCTTCGGTTATCGCCGGTTTTCGACCCCCGGTTTATGGTTACTGTTAAATCGCCAAAAAACACCGTTTTTCGTTTCCGGTTCGGTTAACCGTTCGTGTCTAACCCTAGTTTAAATATTATTTGGGTCGAGCTCTTTTGGTTAAGTGGGAACGTGTTTTACTCTATGATGAGTTGGGTCAAAGTTCGAACCTTCTCGGCTCCTTTATTTTTTACAATATTTTTTTTGATTAAATGACCCACGGAAATTATTTAAAAAAATTTTTTTTGAACATCAAAAAATTTTTTCCAAGTATAAAATGTTTTTTTAAACTATAGAGTGTTCCTTTCAAACTCTAAAATTTAAGAACACAACCTCCCTTCTACAACTTCCCTATAATTTTCACATCACCCGGAAGGGCAATATTTCCTGTCAAATTTTGTCCAGTACTTTCAACATTTTGTTCAAATATTGCAAATGTTTGGCACAGTATAAAATTCAGTAGTGGCGTTATGACTAGTTTGGTTATTGACAAACGTTATAGGACCGGGAAAGATTTTATTGCTTATTCTTTGGTTCTTTTGGCAAAATGGTTGATGTTTGGACAGGTAGATGATACAGACTAACCTTATTATAAGTTATACCCTTGGGGTTGAAAAAATAATATCCCATAATGAGATGTAGAGACGTCCGAATCTGAAAAAGACTCAAGACCAAGACCGAACAAAACCACAAGAAAATCTTGGAATCAAGTATATGAGTCTCGGACGTATGAGCTATTAGACAGTAGGTATAGGATAGTTTGTGACAAATTCGGGCCGGGTTTTGTATAGTTTTTGAAAAATGTTTTCGTTTCGAGTTTCGTATTTCGAGTTTTGAATATTCTCCCCGGTCTATTCTATTTAAGCCTAAAATCTAGGCCCAAATAGAGGCGAAACTATTATTCTGGGGCTTCTTGTAGCATATTCCGACGGTATTATCATATTTTAGCTAATGGTTTGATTTGAGTACTTTGTATTGTTTCACCCTTCGTTGAAGATTATTCAGGTAAAATATAGTTGGTACGGCATAATGGATACTTTATATCACGTCACCTCCTACTTTATTTCCTTTATATAGGCAAAATTTGGCATGGACCGCCAAACGAAAATTTTGATTTTTTATTATATTTCAGAAAATTCACATTTCTGGACTTCGTCATTACTCCACAAATCACCTAACTTCAGTTATAGCAATAATAAAGCAATATGGCTCTTTTAGAATTGACAATATAGGCTTCAATTTTCAATTAGTCGATGCTCATTCAATAATCCATTCAATAGTCAGAATCGCCTTTTATTTAAATTCCACAGCCAAAAAACCTCAAAAATCTGTTGAAATTTTTAACGAACCGGATATACACCCAGAGGACTTGTATCATATAAATTTGTGGTGGCTACCGACAAAAACCAACTGTCCTCTTTTCAAGTTCTGGTTGACACTTCGTTTATCTGATGCTTATGGAAAATTGTGTCCGGGTAGGGAAAATAAATAAAATTTTAAAATTGAAAAATTTTCTGTGTAAGGGGCAAAACACTGTCCAGACAAAATACCGTCCAGTCATTAAATAAAAAATCACTGTCAATTTACATGTAATAAATTCGATTTATGTCTCTCTCTACAGCCATTGGGCCTACGTAGGTTAGTGCCATAACTTTTATTCCTTAAATTAAATTTAAAATTTGGTCTACTTGGGTAAAATTTGAAGGTTATTTTGATCGGACGGTGTTTTGTCCCAAGACGTTATTTTCTCTTCTTTCCGATCAGGGATGGGCTAAATTAGGAAAAAAAAGTTGAGTAAGTTTAAATTTTCCTCGGACCAGGTTTCCGATAAAAAAAAACTCGGTACTAGATTTGGGTTAACCGACCGAACCCTGTTGCTTAAAACTTCTATTCCTTAAATTTCATAGGCAAGCCTTAAGGGTTATTTTCATTAATAGTTTTGGAGATACTGGAACACGCCCAAGTAGTCGCGTGGCCATGTAGGCGCAAAGCCATAACTTGCTGGAAAATTTCTCGTTTTTAACAATTTTGGTATCAATTTTTAGTTCGATGAGAGGGATCATTCAATGCTAAATTTTAAAGATTCGGAAATCTTGAAGCAAGTTATGGCTTAGCGCCTACTTGGTCGCGCGCGGGCTGTACCCATCTATACTAGTGTATTTTCGACCCAACCCAAAATATTTTATTAAAAAATCTTTCCCTTTAAGGTATTAGTTTATCAATAGAAGCAGCTGCTTCAAGCCTTTTCCCTATTCCAAAAACTAACGATTTTATGGATGATACAGAAGATGAACAAAATATAAATGTTGAAAATACAGAACGCCAAAAATTTCCAATTTGGTTTTCCCACTTTATTTCGCTCTTGCCCGAAGAAGAAAAAACTGATTGGGATTGGATATTTAAACCCTTCCCTTCTCAAGAGGATTTTGTCGCTTTATTTAGTGGAGTGGAAGGGGATCGAAGACAGGCAAGAATTGATATACCTGTTGAACAGCGTTGGAAGAAGCCTAAAGTTGCTGATCTTGGATGGGAACTTAATTTGATGGGTGATTTTTTTGAAATTTATTTTTGCAGTTAGGATATGAAATAAAAAAATTTGTTGAATGTGAGATAGTTTAGGATAAGAAAGAAGAGTGACAACTGTTGTGTGGTCACAGGTTCGATACCTCACCGGTGTTAAACTTTTTGAGAGAGAGCCCCAAGGTACCTTCCCAACATGCCAATGAAAATTATATAGGTACTATATTCTTTCTGAAAAAAATTGCTGAACACATGACTGACTATCCTTAATAGGTATAAGGTATGTTCAGGCTATCCAGCATATTGGGAGTAGACTACTGCCGTATTTTTCGGTATTTATCGGTATTCCATATCGGTAGTATGGTACGGAATACCGACCGATACGAAATTCCGGACTCTAATTGTGAGAATAAAGGGGAAGAGGGAAAATGCTGTGGGAGCCACATTAAGAAAAACTAGGGGCAGTTTTTTATTATGTCCGAGGTTCACTAAGTAGTTGAGGAAAAAAAAGAGACTAAGGTGGGGAAAAATTGAAAAATTCATCATTTAATTCCCCCTTAATTTTTAATAATTTCCAGACGTATTTAACGAAGTTTCCAATAATTGGTTGCCTTTCTCTTTAAATCTTTCACGTTTTATGAATATGGAATCAATTGAAAATGAAGTTGAAGAAGCTTTTGGATCATTAGCACAAATTTCTATTCTCTCCAACGAAAACTGCATTACCGCCTTACGAACGTTACACAAAGTCTCATTAGGAAAGGCTTCTCTTGCCGCAGCGTTTCACCCAGAAGCTATTTGGGATCAATTGTCACATAATCCTCGTGTCCTTTATATAACTTCAAACCCTCCAAAGGTTGAGGGAACCAGATGGGTGCAAAAAAGGGACATTAAAAATTATAATTGACTTCTTTAAGAAGCTATTGTTGAGGAATGCAATCTGATCTCACTTATAGATACGGACGAAAAAATTGTCTCTTATAACGGGATATTGCTTAAATAGGGGGTATCGCTTAGGTTTCAAAATAGAAGACTTATCTGGGGCCTCTGCAAATTAGATCATATCTCAGATATGACGTGTCATATTTGTGACTAGAGTCCGACATTTGGTCAATGATGGTCAGTTAGTGGGTTAGATGTCGGACTCTAGTCACAAATACGACACGTCATAACTGAGATATGATCTAATTTGCAGAGGCCCCTGGTCGTAGCAATGACCGACTTCCGGGTCTTTCCAATGACCAGGGGCACGCCAACACCCAAAAGTCACCGGAATGCCAAAAGCCATCGTACTGATGGGTGTCCGGCCTTACAGCGTTTGCGGTACATACCCAATGCCGATCCTTTAAAAAATCGTTTCTTAAATAGAGGTATTTTTATAGGGGCTGTCTTTTAGTGAGATCAGATTATCCTTTGTTTTGCCATTATTGTTTAATTTATTAAAATTTATTTTATCAACTTGAATATCTTTTCTTTCATATTACGTTTGAATTTCGTTAATACGACATCCTTGGGACCGTATTAAGCTTACTTAAATTGAGAAAATATGTAGGATTCGGCTCCTTCTCCGGGGAAGATAATTCCCCGGGGAATGGGGGAGGCCTTCCCCCGCTATGCCATACTTCACTTTCCTTCCGGGGGAAGGAAAGCCCAAGGAAAAATTCTTGCGGACACAGCGCCACGGAGAACGGGGTAATTCTTGCGTTCGTACCCCCCCCCCTTTTTTCCTTCCTCAAATTATTAAAAAATGGTCAGTCTGATATCAGATTATAGAACTCGTCGAGCTGTGTCGAATGACACCAAAATCAAGCCCCGGTCTTAACTTTGGGCCGAGATACAGTAAAAAAACCAGCGCAAAGCGCAAGTTAAGCAAAAGCGTCTCACCGACTACAATAGGATTACTTTATGTCATAACTTTGTCAAATCTTGTTCAATTACGTCAATTTTTATGTCAACGAATCAGCTCGACAGGCTCTTTCGAATGAGCTATTATTTGTTTAATCTAATTTTTATATCAAAAAATCTGCTTGATCCCCCCTTTTATTTTTCAAATTTCTGGGGTCTGTATCTCGGCCCAATGTTAAGACTGGGGGTTGATTTTGGTGTCATTCGACACAGCTCGATGAGTTCTATAATCTGATATCAGACTGACCATTTTTTAATACTTTGAGGAAGGAAAAAGGGGGGGGGGTACGAACGCAAGAATTACCGAGAACGGCAATGGGAACGAGGAAATTTTGCTAGTCTTCCCCACAGCCCGAATTTTGGTTCCCACAAAAGCGTTCCCCGCCCCATAAGATAGTACCCTAGCTAAAAAGCACATTTCTGGTGCCGCATTCAGCCGACGTGTAAAGAGAGTGACGTGTGATTGAGATGTCGTATTAGCGAGATTTTGACAGTAGTTTAAATGGTTTTATTCAATAATACCTATTTATTTTGCCTTGAAATTTTTTTTAAATTTTTTAAAAAATTTTTCAAAAATTTTTCAGCTTAAAATACTTTTTAAAAATTAAAAAAATTCCAAAAAAATTCTTCAAAAATGTCTAACAACAATAACAACAATTTTAAAATTAATATTGCCAATTTTTTGGATTGGTGTGGAAATAGACCTCGTATGCTTGCCCTTGTTGGATTACTGTTAACGTGAATTTAATTGAATTTCTTTTAAAAAAAATTTTTAAGATGTTCTCTATTTATTCTATTTTTTGGAGAATATGTTGAAGAAAATTTGGGAACAAATAAATTTTTTAGAAGGCAAATACAGAGCGTGAGGGAGATTTTTTAAAAATTTCGGGGAATGGGTTTGGGTGCTGGTCTAGTTTATGAGTCCAATGAAGGTTTATAGTTAGGTTGTTCCGGGGGAAGGAGGGCCAAGGGAAAATAATTTTTGCGGAGACAGCGCCATGGAGAACGGGAATAAGGAAAAATTTTTTTTCATCAGGTAGGAAGAAAAAAAGATGAAAAGGTGAAGTATAGCATAGCGTAGGAGCATAACAGGGGTGTGCCGTTTCGTCTTTCGCCTTATTTTCGTCTTTTTTGGTGTTTCGTCTTTCGCCTTTCGTCTTTCGCTTTTTAAAATGACTTTCGCCTTTTCGTCTTTCGTGTTTCGCTTTTTAAAATCTGTTTCGGCACACCCCTGGAGCATAAGCACTGCAACATAGCTCAGTCGGTAGAGCACCTTCACATTGTGAGCGATAATGTTTAGCAATAACCGCCTGAAGCTTTTCCCTTTACCTTCTATTTTTATAACTTATAGGAGACTTCTCTGGAAACTGATTTAAACAATCAAAAATCTTCTGATTTAGAACAACAAAATATTTGTTCTTCCATCCCCACAAACAATTCAACATCTAATTTTACTGTAACAATTTTTCAAAATTGCCAAAAATGTTCAGATTTTGAAAGAAATGCTCTTCAAATCGGTCTAAAAATTTTTTTTCTTTTAGAATTAATCAGCTTAAAATATAGTCTAACTTTTTTTAAGATACACCCTTATAGCTGGAAATCGATCTTATATCGAGATGTCTCTTAAATAGAGGATATTGCTTAGTAGAGATCGGAAATTTTGAAAAGCCTGGGCCTGTTCCTGGGTTCCGGGTTTGATTTATTGACCTGGGCCGGATCCTGAGCCTGTAGTCCAGGAAAAACCCAGGCCCAGGAAAAACCCAGGAAGGTCAAAAAATGCCTGGGCCTGGACTCTGAGTACAGGAAAAACCCAGGCCTTGGTCCAGACCCAGGCCGATCTCTATTGCTTAGATCCTCTATTCCCCCCCTACCCAAGTAGACTGCCTAATTTGTCTAATAGACGTGTCTTAAATAGAGTGTATCTTATATTGGGTGTATTTATAATGAGGGGTATCTTAAATAGATGGTTCGTATGGTTAACTTCCCTCGCCTAGGATTGAATTCAGTATATTTTTTCGAGTAATTTTTTGAATATTTCAGAACACTGCAATCCCACTGGCTACTACAATGCCTACATTTGCACTGATAATTTCAAAAATAATTCGACTGTTTATATGTTAGTTTATTAAGTTTAAATTAAATAAATCTTTCTAATCTCGATATAAGCGACTTTCTTTTATTCAGATTAAAAAGTTTAGTAACCTTCGTTATTAGCGACTTTCGTTATTAATGACTTTATCATAGTATCTCGTTATTAGCGACTATATTACTGACTGACTTTATTAGGACCTCTCGTTATTGGCGACTATTAGCGACACGAGTTATTAGCGACTTTATTATCAACTTTAATAGTCACTTCCATTATTATCGACGCTCATTATTATCGACTTTATTAGATATTTTTATTAGTGACACTCTATATAAGCGACTTGATTAATCTCGATATGAGACCTGTTCCATCCTTTAGTATGCTGATTATATCGGATACGCAAACCTCTCCATGTCGCTTCTAGCGAGAGTTCATTAAAAATATTTAAACAACCGAATCTTCAATCTCTTCAATAATTTCCTTAAAATTTCCAGGCCTTGCTACACCAAATCTTCTAAAGACAAACTTTTCTCATTCTATACCTTTGCATTCGCTTCATTTCTGAGCACTGCAAGTTGCTGGACTTTTGTCAAATGGAGACGTGAATTTTTGGAACAACGCTCTTTTGGTCGTCCTTATACATTTCAGAGGGGGCCAGGAACTTGAACAATTATTTTTTGGATAATCAACTTTATCTTTTATTATTGCATTTATGATAGTGATCGGTAGAGATTAGGGATAGTTTAATTGAGGAAAAAGAACAGATTTAAGGCTATCCGATCATTATTTGTTATATTCTTTTATCGTATATTTATTTGAATAAAACCACATTTCTATATTTACGCAAAGGTGTTAGACATTAAAATTGTAGGAAAAATGTTGGAAAGCCTCTATATAAATTTAGCCCTTATCGAATCAATTTAGACCTGTGCTTTTGTAAATTTTGTTTCTACCTACAGGAAAATTATTTTTATTGACTTTTTAGACCAAAGGGGAAAAATTTTTTCTAACCCGACCCGTCCCTTGTATATTTCTGTAAATGCTACGATTTTGTCCCTCGTTTTAGCGAGTAATGAATATTCTAAATTTATTAGGTACTTATAGAGCAGGGGTGTGCCGAAACAGATTTTAAAAAGCGAAAGACGAAAGGCGAAAAGGCGAAAGTCGATTTAAAAAGCGAAACACGAAAGACGAAAAGGCGAAAGTCATTTTAAAAAGCGAAAGACGAAAGGCGAAAGACGAAACACCAAAAAAGACGAAAATATGGCGAAAGACGAAAGACGAAAAGGCGAAATAACTGTAATGAGGAAAAATCTCTAGATACCGGTTAAACCAAAGCTTTGGTTAATTACCTACCTTCAAATCTTCTATCAATCTCTCCTAATCTTGTGATATCAATATTAACCGCTAAATTATGGATATCAGAGGATTTACAGTGATTAAGGAGGATATCAGAGGATGTGTATGGAAAAATTTAAATTTCTATTTTTTCCTGTCATTGGAAATTGACCATCGTTGATTGTGAATATAGTTAAAAGATTTTGGGAAATCCCAGGATATCCAAATCCGATGTCCGAACCGAAAATTTCGATATCCGAATCCATAACCAAAATTTTTATTAAAATACTGAGGTTTACCCACGTAGAGAAGTATCTCCCTTTATCAGCGCCGCAGGCGAAAATTTTTTAAATTTTTTAAGATCCTTAAGTAAAAAATCTTCTTTTTTTGAACCGCAGGCGCAAATTTTGAGAATTTTTGAGGTCCTTAAGCCAGATTTCTTCCTTTATTTGCGCCGCAGGCAAAAATTTTAGAATTTTTGACACGCAGGAGGCTAAAATTCATCAATTTAAAAAATGTATACAGCTTCATTCAATAAAAAAATGCTTCTTATAATAATTATTTTACCAAGTGAAAAATAATTATTTAATCATTTGTTAAATATAGGTTTCGAACCCAAGACTTAGATCATTGAAAATGAAACTAACTCACTATCCAGTCAACCACACAGTTCTTTAAGTTCAAGGAAATTTTTTCC